>OW569403.1:600000-1055000 GCA_937654795.1 Cistogaster globosa
ACATTTGTTTAAGAATGTCCCATTTTAGCAAAACATAAATTTTTCATTGGAATTTGCACAAAATCTTCAGCTTCTTAATACAATATCTAACATAAACGTAGAAAACTTATTATTTGAAATCACATTTACGTTTACCCTGCTGGACTGGACTCCTTCAAGGAACTGTTTCTTTATAATACAACGTAATGCTTGAAGTTCATAGCTGAATTTTGTTTACAATATTTAATCCTAAATCTCATATATTGTGCGCTGCCATTCTTATCTAGTGGTAAATTATTTCATTTATTTTTTAAAGTAGTTATACAGTTCTTACTATTTTAAATGAAATTTCAATACAGATATGCCAATTGGCGATCCGCGGATATTTGAACCTAAATACTATGAAAATTCTTTTCTAAATATTTTTTTATTTATACACTAAATCACAAGCTGCTCGTATTTAACATCTAAAAATTAACCTATTTAAATCCTGCCAGTGCTAGATATAGCCGCAGCTATCAGTTAGAACTAATCAGTCTACTTTTTGATCAAGAAAACGATAATCCTCCTGTTTATTTGGATTAACCCTCAGGGTGCACCGTTGTGTCGTTTAAAATATTGCGGTTGAGATTTGAAGCTACTAAAAATGCCTTCTCTCAAATATCAATTTCTGCTTTAAACTATGGATTGTTCAAATTTTTCTCACTCTTGTTTTTGAACACTAAAGGGAGAAAATAGATTCTGAGTGCATTTTCGAAATATTCTAATTATTTTATTACTTAGTGACCTGTTCTATTTCATTTATCTCCTCTGATTTGTTTTACAACGTTCATTGTAAAGTTTTCGTGTTTTACAGAAAACATAACTGAATTGAATGAAGACTTCTATTTGCATATACATGGAAATGAAAATTTCGACAACATTTTCTGTAAAAGGGCGAAAAATAAGAACGAAATTGCAATGGCTGTCAAATATAGAAGTTTGCATTTATAATCAGTTAGAAGCCATTGTAAGTACAGGACTTTTGGCGACAAAACTTAATCCAGTGCCACTTGTTTTATGATATTAAGAGCATTTCCGCAAATCATCTGAAAGAGCCACACACAGCGATATAAATTGCTGGAACGATTAATGAACTGGTTCAAGATTAATAGTTTTAAATAGATGATATTGATAATCATTCTACTCTTATAACCGTTTCAAGTAACTTAAAACTCTAAACGTTATTTTAAAAGGTTTTTCGAATTCTGACCTTTCGTTTATCAAATGTGTATTTCGTTAAAGTTTTTTTTACAAAAGATTCTACGTGCTAAAGTTAATCAGCATTTGATGTTTTCCCTTCACTCAGCTAAATTCACTTTATATAGGTTTCCAGAAATCATTAAGTCCCTGTAAACAATGAACATAAACTGTAAAGTCAGTTACGCTTTTATAAAAAACATAAAGTCCGTAAAACATTTGCAGCCATCTAAGAGTATTTTAAAATAATATTTTCATAAATATAAAGTATTTTAACAAATGTATATGTAATTTTTGCCAAAACGTTTTGGGAGAGATATGATATATTTTTAAAATAAATCAGCAGTTTGTAAGCGGCTGAACTGACAGGAAAAAAACATCACACGCTGGTAGTAGTGGAGTATTTGAGCTTAAACTTGGAGTTTTTGGAAAAACAATTCTAGCTAGAAGGGTCTAGGACTTGTGATAATTATAAATTGGATCTTTTTTAGAGAAGCAGAAGCAGAGATGGGGATTTTGTGATCAAAGATAAAATGTGTTGTTTTTAATATTTTTAACTTGAAAATCCCTTATTTTTAAATCTGTTGAATATATTGGACTGATTTTTACTTCCGTAACCGCCTGAATAAAAAAAGGTTGTCAATTATGCAATTTGTAAGCATTTATGGCGTGAATTGCTTAATTACGGTGGAAGCTCTTTAAGACACAAAAACAAATGGGTTAATTTCGTTGCTAGGAGAAACGCAAAGAAGATTCTAATAATGGCAAAAGAAGACTATACCCTCCAACCTTTTAGGTCAACCTTGGAGACTAAGTGCACATGGAAGACTACCAAAGGCAATGAGATTGGCATCACTCCAAAGGCAACGAAAGACGACGAGCAATATGATAGCAATGCAGTTTATAACAGCGTTAATAACTATCTCCAGAACTGGTAACGGTTTCCATGTTTTAATCAATCTGAAGTATTTTAAAGTTTTTGACACAATCTCAGCTGCGTAACTGATCCTGCAGTTGGCAAAATTAATTTTTTTGTTAGTTAACAAATTTTATACAACAGGCTTAAATCTTTTTTTTAAAGAACTCTGTTAAAGTTTGCAGAAATTGCTTAACAACTTATTCTTTCCGTTTCAGAATTAGTTGGTAGTTTCAAAGCTTCGAATTAGATCGAAATTGTCGCTTTTTTTTTTTTTTGCCTTTAAGTCTGTGTAGCTCAAATTATATGCAGTTGGAAAAAAACTGTTGCCAGAAGCACTTCGTAAATTTGCACAAAATCAACAGAGTAGAACTTCATCAGCTTTATTTTTTATTTACTTAAAACTATTTTTTGTAAGGACTTTCGATGGCATTTTGCGTGAGAAGAGGAGTACCACAAGGCTCGAACAGAGCGACTCTTATTGTTCTTAATCTACGTTATCCTATCGAATAACAATGTGATTATATACGCGGTTGCTGTACAATTGCACATAAGAAATCTATTGGAATCAATATCCAAAAAATAGGTAACTGAAGAATAATTAAAAAATTATTCATTCATCTGTAAATCGCCTTTGCCTCAATATTTAGAAATCCAAATGTCTGCTCAAACACAATAAAAAACAACAATCTTTTCGCAGAAAGCATTGTAATATAAAACGAAAGAATTAACATCGTGACATCGGCCAGAAATCTAGAATCAGTTTCAAACAACAATTTAATTTGGTCTAACTACATCCGTGCGCTTGTTGTACAACAAAAAAAGAGGTTGGGATTATTGTATTCTGTGAAAAACTTCACGTCTCTTCAAAAAAGAATTTCACTTGCAAAAGCGAATGGTACATACAACCTAAGGAACTATTTTAATTTTATAATTAATTTATTGAAACCAAACATGCATAAACTCAAAACTTCCTGTACTATAATTACAAGATTTAGTGTTTTGCTATTATTTTTTGAAACAGTGACAATTTTAAACTTTCTTAATTGAGACTTGCCGACAGAGGTTCAGATGATTTGGAAACATGTGATTTATCGAAAGATTTTTCTCTACTAAAGTGTAGGAAAGAGGTAATTCAAAGAGCTCTTTCAGTTGTAACATCGTGAAGCAGTTTCTGTATGGCCTCCTTGAGAAGATTTTGGGTGTTTGGGCTTAATTTATTAATTAAATTTAATATCTGTGTAAAAACTGTACACTAGAACCAGCATCGGATATAATTATCAGATCAACAACCAGCTGCGAGTAATTTCATTTTAAAAGTAATTTTTTTTTTAGCTTAAATTCCTTGTAGTCACCCATTCGTACTGTAAGTTCATGTTTATATTCATATTACGGCATTAGCAATTATACATTATTTTTCAAGTCTTAAAATAAAACTAGAGTAAGAATTACAAGAAAAAAAAAAAAAAACTGACACATAAAATGTTAAAAACAGAAAAACGTTTTAATTCGCATAATTGTTAAAGCGTGTTAATCGTGCTCACAATAAAAATACAGAAAACGTTATAACTGAATGCAAAGCAAAATATCCATGAAGTAGTAAGAACTGGGAAAAATTTAGATGGTTGAGAAGAAAGCAGAATAATTGAAGATGGGGTTGAACTCAAACAAGTATTCTTGAGATTCTTAAGCAAATTCTTACAGCACTTTACGCGTATGTCACTTATTTAGAAGAACTTTTTTCATTTACACACACATTCAACATGAATCTTCAATTTTTGTTTACTTGTGTTAGTCATTTCCTTTTTTGTTACATGTGTATAAAAGAAAAAAAAAACAGCAACGTAAGAAACACACATTTTAGCAAATTGAAATAAATCAAATTCTAAAAATATGTTGCTACTGTTTTCGCTTTGAATTATTATTATTTTTTTTTTTTTTTTTGCTTGGATATGTTCGACTTCTTACTTTTTACTTTCTTCTGCCCACAATGTCTTTTATGAAAAAGGAAAAGTTTCTTCTCTATTATTTTGCGGTTTATGTGAGTCTACCCTTTATCTAAAAGTAAAACAAATAAATTCTTGATATTATGTCAGTTTTGAAATAAAATTTATTTAAGACACATGTACGCTTAAGATATTTATATCTAAATGTAAATGTTTGCATTCGTATGTGTGTAAAAAAACTGTTATTTCTTAAGTTGTTCAATTTTGTAAAAAGTTCTGTTTAAAACCTTAAGTGAAAAATGTTGTTAACCAAAAAAAAAACAAAACCATTTTTTTTGTTTTGTTTTCCGGTTTAATTTTTAAGGAAATAAAGACAAAACAATGCGGGTTAATATTTTTTTCATTTTGCTTCTAACTTCTTTGTGACTGTATTCTTTTGTTTTAATTATTTCTTAACTTGAAAAATTACATTTTTCTTTTTATTTGCCATTTTACTTCTTGTTTTCTTCTTTATCTCTGGGGGCCAAGGTGACTTTTCTTACTGCCTCATGCTTCACACATCTGTATGACACCATCGGAATTCACAATTTGTATTTCTTGCATAAAATTATTTCATTTCTTTATTTGTACGCGCTCAACCAAATCTTATTTTCAAGCCATTAACACATAAATATATTTTCACATTTGTTCATTTCATTTCGTGGCTTTTTGGTGTTTGGGGAAAATGGTAATTGTTGAATAAAGTTTACATGCCATTTACTTTCATAAATATCATCGCTCCTGATGGTTATTATTACGAACGAGAGCTCATGACTTTTTTTTAAGAAAAACTTTTTATAAAATAACAGTTCAGTAAACTTTTTTGAAGTGAATGTCAATGTCGTTAATACAACATTCTTCAGTAGCATCAAATTTAGTTGTGCCGAAACACTTGAACTTCTGAGTTGAAATGAAGTTCTTTATAACTTAATTTTTCTCATCTAATTAATTCTTTAATATGTTTAATGGCGAATAAAAACTGAAATAAACTTTTTATTATTTTATACATTAAACAACCTTTTCTTTTCTTTTCTTTTCTTTTCTTTTCTTGTTATTAAAATAATCTAAAAATCGACATTTAAAACTTATATTTCAAAATTTAATAAAACTCTCATGTATGGATAGGTGCTGAAAAGCTTATTTTGTAGCAACTCGATGGCGAAAAGGTTCATCGGCATCGCATAAGTAAGATTCATCCTACGAGTATTGGTTTCATTAGAAATAAATACAGCTGTTGTTTATTTTTTGGGTTCCAATTTCTTTCTGCGATAGTATGAAAATCCTAAATTGAAATTATAACAACTTTACAAACTGAGAATTATATTAAATTAAATCTTTTCTTTATTTGAATATAAGTTTAATAAAGTCCCGAAAAGAGAAAGTAGCAAAGCTGGGAGGGACACTTTGTTAACAACAAGGAACGCGAGAGGAGGAATTTTCGAAAAATAAAAAGTTTTTCGCTTAGGAATTTTTTTGTGTTTTCGATTGGTTTTTTCGTTATAATATGAATATTAAGGATGAAATTATTTTTAAAGTTGTATTACAGCTTTTTGCTTATTTACACGTTTCTTATTTTAACTGAATATAATTTTGCAAATAATATCAGAGCCAGAAATAATTTTTTTTTAATTTTACAATGTTTGAATGGCTGTTGTTTTAGAAGAATGCATAAGTTTTAGAATATTCAAATTCATAATCTGTAGATTTTTTTGGAAGGTAGACATTGATTTGTTTGCTTTGAAGATGTTTTTTTTTTTTTTTTGCTATTTACCTTTTTTGCCAGTAACCCAAACTTGTTAAAAACTTTGTTTTAAGAAGCTCTTATATAAATTTGTAGAATTTTATTTGATTGTTGTTTTGTAAGAGATGATTGTAAATTCACTAGAAGTTTTTAATAAAAGACTGTTCTGCGATATATAGACGTTTTGTTTAGTATTTCCTTCTCATCTTTTTGTATCACAATGACACTCCGTTTATTTTTGCAAAAAATTTTTATATCATTGAACACAAAGCCATTTACACACACAAGGATGTGCTTGTGAATATTTTTCCTTTTTACTTAAACTCGCTTCAGATATTTCATTTTTATTACTTTTAATCAAATTTTACAGGTAAATAATGGTCACTTTTAAAAGTTCCGTTATGAGTGGCATATGTTTTACTAGCACCTGTAATAGTTTATGAGTTATAAGGACACATTCATGTACGGAAACTATTCGTACGCGAAACTATTAACGGCAATCACTAAAACTTTAACTGAACAATTTTTATTTCCTTGTTTTATTTGCATATATGCGTACCTTACTGAGCTGTGTGCGTTAGTATGTGTGAATGTTTCTTCTTGTTGGGTGAAGTTGTTTTCTTTTTTTCTGTTTTAATTTTGCTATTCACAATACAATGTTCATACTCACAAGTTTAAACATACGTATGGAAACGAATATTTTTTGCTGTCTTTATTTGTTTGTGTGTGTGTGTGTGTATGTGTAAAAAATAGTTTTATTCATAAATATATGTATGAAACATTATAATTAGCTTGCATCAAATTTTTGGAATTAATTGAGACTAAAGAACACAGCATAGGGATTTTATAATTTTTTAAATCCTTTACAACAAAAAATATATTTTCAGTTTTATTATTTTTATTAAACAAATTTATTGTTTGAATTTTCGATTATCCTTTGTAGCCGTTTTATAGTATGTGAAAATAAACGATGAATTTATAATACACATGTTCCAACCGCCCGTTATGAAAGCACTTTTTAAACTGACATCTGGCAGCCAACGAACTCAATGTGTTTCAGTTTCATTTTCTCTATAAAGAGGTCGGTCTGTTTCTGAGAAGAATAAAGCAGAGTTTCAGAAAATGTAAACAATAGAAATAAGGAAAACGGCTACATAAGGGAACAACGATTCCAATAGTACAAAATATTCTTCTCAGTTACTTACGAATTCTACTCAATTATTCTTTTCAGTTCCTATGCTACCGTTTTGCTTTGTTTTTGTTTTTTATATTTTTTAAGAAAATACGAAAAAAATAAATGTAAAATGTATGTAATGTAATCATCCTTATTTTGCTCCACATTCATCAAATAACGTAAACAAAAGTTTCAGCACTCTCTCGTCTGTTGCGTTTATTGCGAATTGGAAAAATTTAAGAGAATTAAAAAAGGATGCCTGATGTAAGCAGTTTGGGCGCTGGCGCTAATAAATTCTGCTATTTTTTCCATGGCATTTCTTTAGATTCTCTCTTAGTTGATATAACTGTCTCTATATTTCTTGTAGATACATTTTGCTGCACTCAGTAGGAGTTTTACCGAGTGTGTTCGGTGTTCCATTTCTTGTTTTGTTTCTATTAGATTCGATTGCATTCTTCTTCATAGAATCTCTCTTACAACCGTTACCACATTTGAAATTGTATTATTATTTGAAAGATTTCTTAATCTTAAACCGCTTAAAAACGCCAGTTGGTTTTTTCGAACTGATGATAAGATAATCAGCTCAAAAGCTTCTTTATTCAATAAAATCATCTTAATTCTACTTAGCTGTATCACAGATAACCGTTAATAGAATAGAATGATTATTCCCCGTATTCATACCGATTATATTTTCGCAAAGATTTTCAATAACTTCTATTTCATTCATTATGTTTTACCTAAGATTCAGTCGTTAACGTGAGAATAATTACGTAAAAAAACTTTTAAAAATGTGATGTTAAGTAAAGTCATCATCGAGATCATAACCGTTTATAAGTATTTTAAAATAAATGAGCTTAGAGCTGGTTACTTATTAGTGTTTTGTAGAAACAAACTTTATGACAATATTTCCTAGGACAATGTTTCTATAAGCTAAACGCTCTGTGATTTGCGAATCCTTATATAAATAATATTACAAAGTACAAAAACAAATAGATTGAAGCATTGATACCTCCTGCTTTCATTTTATTTGACTTTATTCAGCCAATAAACCAGAGTAGTCGAAATCCTCCTGCATATGTAAATCGTTAAATGAAAGCAGCCCACTTTTTTATTTTATTTTTTAAAATTCCAATAGATTTTGGATTTTGAGCTTTTAAAGAGATTTTCGATATTGACGATTTATTTTTCTGTTTCGCAATTTTTTAACGTCTTCTGTAAATTTTGTCTGGTAACTACGCGCTTATTATACAAATTTGATTTTCAGGTAATAAAATTTATTTAAACTCTTTGATTTTCCGATTTTAGCTTAATTTTGTTCTCTTTGGTTCTCTTTGGTTTCCGTAAAGGTTTGCTTCAAAGTGTATTGGAGTTGTTATATTATTGAGAAACTTTGGTATGTTTATTTTTGAGCGAGATGCTGATGGAGAGAAATAAATAAAGTGTACTGTAGTGATTAATGAAACGTGACCTACAATTTTAAATGACGTTGCACTTGCAAAATGTTACAAAAATTTGAAAATGAAAATAAACAGTGGTTTGTTTAATTTAATAAGGCGGTGATTGAGAGGTAATAGAAAAATCGGTGTAAGGCTTACAGTTTTATAAGCTTCAAATGGATATGTTTCTAATCACAAATCTTGTATTTTCACCTTGAACTTTATGGCAGAATTTCATTAATTTTTAAAACTATTATTTTAGGGTAAGCGCACCGATTTTTGGATATATGAAATTATTAAAGAATGAATGTAAATACTAAATTATTTAAATGTTTTGTTTGAATAATTGTCAGAACGATTTTCTTAAACAAATATGTTGAATCTGTACAAACATACATACATACATATGTTTAAAGGATGTCTTCAAATCGCCCATCATTAGGTAATTTAGGTTTGACATAAAGAGGATGACATATTATTTTAAGGTATATGATTCTAAATAATCTAAATTTTTTTTTAAAAAATTATTAGAAATTTAGCGTAATGTAAAATAATATTTCTAATTTTCATGCCTTTTTAAAGGTTTCTATTAAACTTATATTAATTATTTCTCATTTACTGAATAACTTATTTTTATATAAATAAACCGATTAAAAAGAAAACTGCGTTAATGTCTTTATACAAGATTAATTATTTAACATGAATTTTTTATTTTTTAAAACTAAATTTGTTGGCCAAACAGATGATTCTTACATTAAATAAAAAAATTTAGACATCATTTTTACTATTTTACGAACTTTCGTATCAACCTTTAATATTTGTGATTTGGTTGTCATATGTTAAACTAAAATTAACTTGAAAGTGTTTATGTTCATGTAGCAATATGTATTTCTGCCACGAACAAAAATCTTTTGAAATGTGGAATAACTACAAGAGACACTTATATTTATGGTCATCACATTTCTTCCTTATTTAATAGTTACTTAAGAGTGTCCTTTTGTCACATAAGACTATAAGATGAGACCTTAAAAAAGTGAAATTACTTTTGTAGCACGTGACACATCTTAGATTTAGCAAAATGCTTGGAATCAAACATGAAAGATATATTAAGAAACCGTTTTATGCTCCATCGTGCCAGTATAAGTGAATACATAAACTTAAATCAACATCGATTGACAAACTGACAGTACATCTACACAGTTTATTTATATACTTAACCCAAATGTTAATACATACATACACACATACATGCATACATGCATACATACATACATACACATGTATTTGTATCAATGATGGTAAATTTTTAAGATTAATGTTTCGTAAATCCTAACGCTTAAAATACAAAACAACAAAATAAAAATAAACAGTGCACAGTGGGGATTTCGGTAAAAAAAATGGTAATAATTCTGTAGTTTTAAGCTGCTGCTCCGCAAGTATTGTATAAATACTTATAAAACTGAATCTATAACATTTCATTACAGAAGATTGATAATAAAAAAATAGCATCAAAAATAAATTTAATCCTACTAAAACTAAAAAATTTCTTCCCCGTTTTACGAAAAAGCTTCTAAGACTATTTTAATGCGTAAATATCGTATTTGGATTTTAAATAAAGGCAAACTTTCCTAAACATTTATATACCGTACGTCCATCTCACCTAATATAAAGTCAAAAATGTACGAAAATTGTTTCAGATTACACACACTAGAAAATATATTGTCAATAAAGATTGTGAAATTGAAAAGGTTTGGCAGATATACCAAATATAAATTTAGCAAGACTTTTTAAAGCTTGAAAATAGCTAGCGCCGGAAATACAAATTTTCAAAATCCGTGGATCAATAAGAATTTGGCAAATGTTGTAATTATTAATGCACCCGAGGTGTGCTACTTTAAAGCCGCGCGGCGCCGGCCACATAAGCAGTATAATGACCATATTTAAAAGTCTAGCTCTTACTAAGAAGGGGAGTTCAAGTCAAAGCTTTAGCCTGACATCCGTAGGCTGCACGTTCCTAAATTAGAAAACTTTGAAATTATATATAATTTAAACAATATCTCCCACTGTGCAGCGTTAATAAAACAAAACACAAATGTCTGGCAACTTTTTAAAGCTTTGAATGTGTATTTTAGTGTTGCAGAGTCATTAAATAAAAATGGCATAAAATCTAATCAAAAACAGAGGTACATCAGTGTATATTTAGTCGTCATAAAAATCACTGTCAAAAAGGTGCTTTTAAATTATGTTTAAAAGGCCTACTTTTAGGGAAAAGCGCACGTCCAATCTAAAACTAAGTAAAGTTAAAACACGCACGCGAATGTATGTTTGTCCACTTAAAAGTTTTTTATTTCATATTTGTATCTTCTTACTTCTGATAGTCATCTGGATGTTTAAAACAATGACAACAAACTATTATTTTTTATTTATTATCATTTGCTGTATGGCGCCGTTGAAATGATTGCCATAATTTACGAACCCACATACACATGCACATACATACATTCATATTTAAATGCTTGTGTGTGTATAGAAGAGTTTGGTAAATATTGAAGGGCGTTATGTTGACAATATTGAACGCGAACATTTTTAATATTCGTAATGTGCGTTTTGGTTTATAGGTAATTTTCGTACTGTTTAACGAGCGGAAGTTAGCGCTTTGCACTGATTTCAACAAGACAAAAATATGTCTCCTCTTCATTATTCTTAATATTGGCTAAAGAAATAATTTTCTCGTTGTATATCAATGTGTGGCAGAAATCTTGCCTTTGACTCTTCTAAAATATGTTTAGACAAAATTTATATAAAATCTCATTACAGCCATAAAACAGTTGTCAAGCAGATACTAAAAAGCAAATACATTAACTATATTTACATATATGTAAGTATATGTATGTACCATCTTATACATTTATACATAAAAAATTTCCAAAAATTTTCTTAACCAGCCAGACAGCTACACTCAATATGGTTAATCAGGAGGAATATGTGTACATATGTGCGAATATTTAGTTGAGTTGCCAATTGTGCTTTTTTACGGACAAATATTTTTCTTCTTTAGGCCGCCATAATATGATCGAACTGTACACTTTGAGTCAAGCCATGTTTGTGCCGTACACAATCGAAATAAATGTGAGAATAAATTTAATCTTAGGATTGAAATTGAAATAATTATTATAAAGTTGTTAAAAATAAACGTTATTGAGTCACAGTCTTTGTCTTATTAGATAGTAACATCAGGAAATGATAGAAATTGTAGCAATAATTAATTCTTTTAATCTCAAAAGTAATTTAGGTCGTAGCAAAACTTAATGGAATTTTATTTAAAAATGGTTAAAATCAAACAAACAACTATTGGAAATGAATGTGAACATCGAAAGCATTTTTCGATAAAAACAAAACAACTCTAAAATCCGCAAAAGTGAAAACATATTCACAGAATGTGATGTAATCTCGAATATATTAACGAAGATTATGTTTAGATGGTAAAGCTGGCTGTTATTAGAATGAAAAATGGAGTCGAAATTTATCAAGGGTTACATTTTATCTATGGGCCCATGCTGTAAAGATAAGTTTGCAGTTATTGTTTATTGTTTTGGTTTTTATCGATACTTTAATGGAATGTACTTTAATAAATTATTAAACTCGATCCTGATATCCGCACGTTTTCAGATGCAACACGTTTTTTATTAAGAGCTCATTCATTTGTAATAAATTTGCCAGAGAATCACACTTTTAATTAAATAGAGAAATGGTTTTTTGGCTGAACGTTTCATATGTAGAATCATCCTCCTTCCCAAAACCCTGATTTTCTAGTTCTTGAACAAAGCATTGTTGTAGTAGGGGACATCCCCTGATTGCTAATCCGAGATAAAAATTGGATAAATGGCGCGGGACTTGATGATAAATCAGAAATTCTAATATATTTAACTGCTAGGAAGTTGAATAATGACCTAAAGAGAAAAGAAATGCTATACGATTGATAATAATTTCTTTTGTCTGTATTTGTTACCTGCATTTAAGGATTTGAGTATCAAATTTAAAAATAACTTCACAATTAACAATCAGATGTTGAAGGGTTTTTTTGCTCTGTTCCAAAATAGTTTTTTTTTAATATAAATCGGTTGCTTTGATACTATTTTTCTAACATCTTATTTAATAATAAATAAGCATGATTTTAAAGCCTTTGAAGAAAAGCAAAACTCCAATTTAATTCTTTTTTAAACTCTGGCAACGCTATTTTTATTATGTATTCTTCAAAGCATTTGTACATACACGGATACATACATACGATTTATAAAAAATAAAGATATGAAAATCAATGACATGAAAATTATTGCTAATGAACTTGTTTACTTAATGAAAAAGCACAAAAATTGTCATTTAAAAAAAAATACTTAAATGAAATGAACAATCGAAGCGACAAAGATCTTAGTGCAGCGTTTCTTGGTTAAAGTTATTTTCGTTTCATTGCCAATTTAATTAATGTTTAAAAAGGGGTCTTGTTTGGGAATTTTTATATTTATATTTTCAACAATAAACTTTTATGTTATTAAAATGAAGACTAAGTTAAAAATTTACAAGTGGTCAGATTATATATTTTAAATAAACGTTTATATTTATGCAGTGGTAAATCCCACAACAGGTAAAGGTTGAAGAAAAGCTGCCACAACACATTCTTCATTTCATTGACGAGAAGAAAAAACTAAGACGAATATGATGATCCAGCTAGACGGAATATCTTGAAATCGGACGTTCGAAATTTGAACAAAATAATACAGGGGCCATAGTCACTTTTCCGTACGAATATTCGGGCGGTTGTGTCGTCTTTGGACAGGACAACACCTATGACATTTTTCGGCAGGAAAATTGCAGCAGACGGAGAACTGATTGATTCAAGCACGAACGCAGACAGAATAGGTTTCATTAACTCTGCATCTGTAGGCAGTGCACTGAGGCGTAGGTCAAGTAAAAGGTCTTGTGGTATGGACAGGATATCTGATATTGTGCTGAAAAGGATCAACGTTGTGGCATTAAGATTTCTAGCTATAGTTTTCAATCATTTGCTTTCGGAAAATAACTTAACATTGGTTAGGTAATTTTCCGGCCCTCGTTATTTTTATACTGAAACACATATTGGATCCTGTTGCTTGTGGAAGCTATAGGCCCATTTCCCTGCTGTATGCCTTTGGAAAGCTCTTTGAGTTCTTTCTCCTGGCAACGCACTGACGGTACTTTTGACACGGTTTGGCATGATGGCCTTGTGTTCAAAATAATAGGCATGGGATGATATTTTTATTGCCTCATCAGGCGTTAGAGCAAGGAGTATTTATGAACGACTTAACCGATACTCAACAGAACTGACAGACTATTTTACAAAACGGGATTCTACCTTAAATATTGCAAAGACCGTGGCCGTAATGTTTAAAGTAGAGGCAAATATATTTACCCAAATTGTAAAGCATATATACCATGTTTGGCTATTGGACGAGAACTGATTGCGACATCGGATAGGCTTAAGTATTGGGTGTCACCTTCCATGAGAATTTTGAAAGCTATCGCCACATTGATGACATTCTTGAGAAAAGCAAGAATGTCATCAGGGAGCTCTTAATCGTAGGAGCGTCCTGATAGGAAAGTGCATCTTTTAGTATACCGAAAAATTATCCGTCCTGTCATCTCCTACGCATTTACGGCTTGGTTTGAGATTTCTTCTGACTAGATGGGGAGGCTGCGGATATGGGGGAGATTGGTTTTAGTTGCTTGCCTGGGCTAAGGCCTTATAAAGTGCCAAGCGGCGAGTTTGGCAGTCCATCATGTAGATCAATCTACAGATCAATTGATTTTGCGCGGGTGGATGTCTACATGGTGAAATGGCAGCAAAATTTTTTAGAGGGCGCACAATCCTTAGATAACTCCTTGGTGAAGGAATACTTCTCTGTGCCGAGAAATCTGAAGGCTGTTCGGATGTCAAGGTATCTGTTCTCGGTTGATCTGCTGACTCTCAACGGTGCTGGGGTTCTTTACGAACCCCAAAGAACAAAGAAGGGTGCGTTCTTTAAATATTGTGAACACAATTTATAACACTGCACAATAGTTTTATTTAATATTAATTTTTTATCCGTTACTTTTACCTTTTTGTTCCTTTTTGTTTTTATAGTTTGTGAGTTATTAGTTTGTAAGTTATATTTGGTGTTTTTTGTAATTAAATTTTTAAGAGCTTTCCATTTTTATCCTATTTTTGGGGAACTAAATGTAGATGTTCAATTTTTATATCAATATGAGAATCTTTAAAAAATACTTATGTATGCGAAGAATATTTGTAAGATTTGTAAATGTTAAAGCTGTACCTTTTTTTAAATTTTTTTGGAAATTAAACATAGTTTACTGCTTCCTTCATTTCTCACTTTACAAAAATCACAGAAAATAAAGCAGCAAGTGCCTTCCAATTTTTTTTTATACTTTTATATCGTTATATTCCGAAAAGTCCTGTCGTTAATAAAAATGTATGAAGGCGGCAGATATGGAAAGAATACTGATGTACAACAGACGCTATTTCGTAAATTATTCAACACAAATCTTCAAGGAACTTCATCCACAGTTTTGTTAAGATCAAGTTAATACAGAGAAAAAACACTTGTTAAAATTATATTTTAAAACCACACAGAGGCCAGGTGCATCCTAACTAATTTGATTAAATAATTAAATCTTGCCAATAATTATCATTTTGTTTTTACATGCTCAAGAGCTTACAATTTGTCTGCAACAGATGCGACCATAAAGTATTTTTGCCACAAACATCTGCAATATGAAACAGAATTGTTAACGAGAATTCTATGTTTCCATTTTATTCTTCTATGGATTTACATATCAGTATGCATTTTCTAACAAAAGCTACCTTTTCTATTGCATTTGTACAGTTACCTTAAGGATTTTATTGTTACTGCAGCCAATATTTACTTACACACAGTATTGGTTTCAAATTAATGAATAAATTAACTTACGTATCTACGAACAACCTAAATCGGATTTTAGAACAAAACATTTTCTATTTCGATGAGTCTGTTATATTTGTATAAATGGGGTGTCCTAATTAATCATATACACACCGAATGTATTGCAACATTTAAACAATACATACATAAAATAAAAGATAGGAAATCGATGTCTCTTAATAAGTTTTACACAAGATCTTATTTTGAAACAAAAAGTTAGTGGAATTTTATTTAAACACACAAATTCGTTCGTTCATTTCGTAAAGTTTTATTTACAACAAAAAAAAACTGCTAAAAATTTGTTTCTGTAACATCGCGGGACAGACAGCTAAAATTTCAGATTTTTGCTGTGGGTAGAATCCGTGGAATACCGTAAGTTTTTATCGAAAATTTAAATTTATTAATGTTAAACATCTTTATATTATACGACCAAATTTTTCCTCAAAGTAAAAGTAAGTGCAGAAAAAATACTAATGTCATACCTTAATTGAACTCGAGTGCCTGAAAAATCAATTTGAAAGTTGACACTTGGTCTTGCAGATAGTAAAGTTTAACTCTTATATAATTCAAATATAATAAATTAAAATAAATTATATTTGTGTTACAAACAATTATAGTTTTAATGTTCATTCTTAACATCACTTTTAATATCCTCCTGTGAAAATGCTTAGTTTCTTGAGCGGCATAAAAAAATGGAAAAAACAAAGTTATTTTAAAAAAGAGGAAAAACAGAAAGGAAATAAAGGTTTTTTTAAGTTCAGTTGCAAAAAATAAAAACACGGAAACAGTTAAGGCAACAGAACTTTCAAATGCCACTTTAATGAAAAATTTTAACACAAATAAAGAGGACACACATAAGAACATCCTCACAAATGTACATACCCACACAAACAGATAAAGATTCTTAACTCTAAGCTGTTCGCTATGCCAAACACATTTTGTATTTAAACATAAATAAAACACATGCATTTGCAATCACAAGGCAATCGTCAGGCAGGCCTCAATAATATTTCATTTCACGCAAAATCTAGAGATAAAAATTTACAAAAAAAGAAAAACAAAATCCCCGTTTCGTTTACATTAATCTCTGATACCGTACTTCCAACAAATTTAATATTAAATATTTTTAGAACCTCGCCCTTAATGTTTTCTTCTTTTTCTAATGAAAATAAAAATATCCTGTACGTTGTTATTTAAGACCTGTAATAAAAAGTAAAAGACTTCAGTCTGGCGAGATTCGATCTTTAACTCCAGAGTGTTAGGGACTAATAAAGCTTGTGTCTAGTTATTAAGGCCTTTTGAAGAACTCCTTTCACCCTTTTTCACACCGGCTAGATGGTGACATTATTGTTTTGAATTTGTGTGAATGCTGAGACGTTTCATGGTGAGAGTAAGTTTGTGCTCATAAGTGAACATCCGCTTAATTTTGTTTTGTGCACAGCACAGTGGTCGTGGTTGGTTTGTTGTTGGCAGACTTGTTTTTTATGTTTATTTTTTAATGCTTTAAAAAATAAAAACTTTTAAGAAAAACAAAAAATGCACAAATGCTATTATTATCAACGTACAACTACACATTCATAAATATATACATACATACATATGCACACATATATATATATATACATATTATGGCATAAATTGTTTTCTTTTCCTTCATGAAACTTGAAATTTATGACAGGATTTCATGGAATGAAAAACGCATAAAGTTAGTGCTGCATAAATACCTGAAACTCTTATACTTCCAAAATAAACACATACAAACATTAATTTCAGTTTATGTGCACATGTATAAGTGTACATTATTAGGGTCCCACTATTAACCGACCATATTTTCTTCATTTTGTTGTATCTATTTCTAAACCGGCTACAAAAAAATTATGACTTTGTATATTTGTAAGCACATGTTCACTTAAACGTGTATTTGTCGATGTTTTAATTATGTGCCCAGTTCAAATCAGCACGGGTTTAAAATTTTCTATTTAAAACTAATTTGTCGATGTGTAGAAAACACGAAATAACTTTAAATTAGTCGGTTAAACCACAAAAAATTCAATTTTTCTTTTTAATATCTGTTAAATTTTTCTGATTTGGTCAAGAAATATTAGAATAATTATGGTTTTAAGTTTTATAATATGATTCCTTGATTTTTGTAGATTTAAAAAAAATACTTTAGTGTGAGTTAGAAAGAAGCTTTTCTTTGTTTTTTTGTTCTAGATATGATACCTTATTCCACATATCTTTTATACTTATGGAAAATAAATACACAAACATAAATTAGCTACTGACATGCTGTAAAAAGTTATGCATATGAAGGTGTGGATGTCTAAAAAAGGTTCACGCAAACGATCAGGTAAATGGATACCTATTAATGTTTTACTTGTAGACTGCAAGAGATAACGACTATGAGGTTGACAACGATAATGTTAATGACGTTTTCTCTAACGTCAGAGCAACCTCCCCGAGGTTAAATATACATTTTTCCGAAAAAGCATTCTTGCCAGAGCATTCTTGCCATGTGTCTTAAACAAAAAATCAAATACAATTAAGTGTCAAACATTAGCAAAGTCTAAAAAATAACATTTGAGAATATTTTATTTAAAACTAAAACCAAGAGTTTGCTTTTAAACTACTCAACGACAAATGCAAATGAACTATTAATTTTCAGTCAATGTTTTTTAATGTTATTATAATTTCAGAAATCTGAAATTTTTTTGTTTTCTTTGCTGGAAATTGGAAAATCGTTTAACAAAATTTTTATTTATTTCTGATGGATGGCAAATAAAAACTTTAAGGAAAAGTTGAAACTGGAACTAAATAACTTAATTAATATTAAAGAGTAAATAGTTCGATGAATATTAAAATTAAAAAAATATATTATTTTAATGTGTATGAATTCAGAACAGATTTATACGGAATTTTTGTTGAACATTCATTCAATTCTTTGCAGCATTTGCCTTATTATTTTTTTGTACCCGTTTTTTATTTTTTCTTCAATAACTTTTTACATACTAATTGAACCCACATATTTTAATAGCGCTTATGTCGGCACTCATTATGGCGTATTAACAACAATTCTGTGAGTTTTGTTTATTTGTTTCTTAAAAAAAATACATAAATGTTTTTAGAAACTTAAACAGACCTGCGGTATTTCTCACGTAAATATTTTTAATATTTTAAAATTCAAAACTGTTGTCTGGTTTTTATTTTCAAAAGAAGAAACTTCCTTGCCTCCACACATGTGTTCAGGGACTAAGACAATAACAATTTAAGCAGTTAGTTCACAAGGAATCAAACATAGACAAAACACACACTTTACGACTCTGAAAAACAAGACAAAAATTACCACAAAAGATACAAACGCATTGTGGCGACAAATAAGTTTATTTTCTAGCTTCTTCGTTTTTATTTTTTAATCTATTTCCCATTCATTTCCTTTTAGTTTTAAACATTTTTTATTGACCACCATAAAAACAAGTTGTTCTTAATTTTTCTTACCGCACCTTGTGGGCACCCAGAAAATACTCGTACACCGTTTTAATATTTGTTTGCATCGTTTGGAACATAAAAAAATAATATTCTTTTGAAGAAAATAGAAATAAAATACATCATATACATACATATATGTACATTTGTATATATGTATATAATAAAACTGAAAAATAAAAAACAATAAAGTCTTTATGACTCATACACATACATATGTGCAAACATAAAAGCACATGTACACGCATATATTTTATAAAAATAATAACGATCCTTAAATTATTTCGTATAGATTTCCAGCGGCAGCAACTTGTTTAACAAAACGTAAAAAATACATAAATTGAAACCTTTGATAATTACAACTTTAAAAAAATAAATAAATTAGATTTCTTAAATCTACCAGCCGATAAGAAAAAATTTTTATAATTTTGTTACTTTTTAAAACTTGAGCGCATAAAACTATTAAAAACAAATGAAAATGCAGGAGTTGCTTGGTATAATGACGAATACTAGAACTTCGTATAAATAAATTAAAATTAATAGCAACAATTTATACAAAGGAGCCCAATTTACCAATTTTACCACCTTATTTCTAGACTACTTGTTACTTGTATACTAGATCGCAACATGCCCTGACGCTAAGCACTAAAACGTCAATTTGTTGTTGACGAAATCGTTTTTAATTTATTTTTTTTTTTTTTTTTTTTTATTTATTTATTTGTTTTCATTTCCTGTACAACAAGATCTAGTCTTATAATTAGAGTACAGGAACGCATAGTGTTATGACAATTTTTATGACAATATATAACTTAGTGAAAATTTAAAATTGAAAAAAGAAAATAATATAAAATTATAACACAAAAATTTCAAAATTAACAGAATAATAAAAAAATAAAAAGTATAAATTTTATTAGGAAATAAAATAAAAAGTTATGTAAAAGATTTAAATAAAAAAATTTTAAAACTATTAGCATTGCTATTAAGTTGTTGGTTTAGTGGAAGATTAATTAAATATTCATTTCAGAAATCATCTTTAAAAATATTAATAAAAAATTTTAATGAAGCTCAAACAACTATACAGGGTACGGTGCTGAAGTATTATTGTTTTTAAAAATCATTTATTAAAAGTTACCTCTATTCCTCCAGGATAATACAAATATAAGTTACATGACGACATCATTTTTCGTTTTCATTTTTTTTTATAATAAACTGTGAAGTAATTGTTGTCTGTCATATTTCTAATTTGAACTAGAACTACAATTATGTTTTTTGATTAAGCAAAAAACACAAACAGCTTCTTGAATATATTTAAATGCAGAATACTTGCATTCCTAATTTATGGTGATAGTAACTTTAAAGGGAAATGAATATTATGCTGAAATTTGTTTCATTTTATTCTGCTAGCGTCTAATTTTTCTTGTTTTCTTTGGGAAACGTACGGATACATTTGTAAATAATTTTTTTTTCTTTCTAAAGATTAAATTTATAAATAAACCTAAGCCCCATAAAACAATAAATTTCAATTCATTTTATTATATTTTATTTCTGGTACGGCTTTCTGCTTTTTGCTGAAATAAATATAAAAAATTATAAGAATTAAAGAAAAGAAAAACGTTTTCAATATTATTTATTAAAAACTTCTTTACTTTTTCGTTAGATTGTTTCATGAGTCTTAGCAACTGGCTCTCCTGTTCCTCTCTTCATTGCTTAACATTATACTGTTAATGTTCCCGCTAATGGCCATTAAAAATATATTTTTTTGTATATTTTCTTTTCACTTTACATTTCCATGAATATCATAAAATTTGCATCTATTTAATCGTAACAATGTACAACAAACAGTCTTCAATGTTAGTGACTGTACACAATTATTATAATCATCGTCATCGTCGTCATCTTAATATTTATTCGACCATCTTTCAAATCACTTCTCACTTTTTATTAAAGAAAATTCTTATAAACACAAGTCATGTCCTGTTGAGGCTGTTCATTATATTTAAGAACACAATTTAAAATCTCATTAAAAAGAATAATACAAACAAAGAAACGAGAAATAACATCAAAACAACAACAAAATGGAGTTTATGTAAAATTATAATAAGCGACGCTGTAAACGCAAAATAAATTAGATTTAAAAAATAATTTACTTTCACCTTCATGTAATGAAATAGAATACAAGTAATTTGCACAAAATAAAATGGATACTTTTCGTCTCGGACACGACAACAAGTAAAGATTAATTGTATATATCGCTAAGTAATTGTCACAATTTTAAATATTTATTCATTAAATATCATCATTATATTGGTATCTTTATTATTTAATTTGACCAACAGTGCCGCGGCATGTCGCTTGGATTATTCTCTTCAGAAAAGCTTTAATTCTCAATTACTCTTTGCATCTCTTTGTGTTCCAAAATGGAAATAGCAGGCCAATTGTTACATTTCATGTTATCCATTGTCGCCAACTCGCTAAATGGATACGGGTGCATTAAAATTTTATTTAGTGCAGCAGTATCTCTCAATAATATATAAATATTGTCAATAAATAAACGTAAATGCTTCAAATAAAATAAAAAACTAAAGTAAAGTAAAGCAAAAAAGATACAATTAACGTACAAGTTGACACGGTCGAAACTTAAGTTGCCCTGTTTCGAGGTGAACAGCAACCAGTAATAGCAGTTTTATAGTGGATTTGGATTTTTTAGTGATTGTTATTCTGACTTTTAATCATAATTTGACTACATTGTTTAGATACATTTTTTTTAGATTAAAACAAGAAAAGTGCAAATATCGCTAAATTTCTTCTGGCAGTGACATTGTTCTGTTCCCAATTTATTTTGTGAATTGAAAATGATTATTTGCACGTTTAAGCTTTAATATTTTACAACTTACAACTGTTATTAATTGTAAGTTTCTGCAACAACAGCAAACTGCTTTTTTTAGGACCAGCACTCAGGGGATTACCCCTACTTATGCAATGCATTGTGCCAGAACTAGGAAATTAGGTTGTGGGAAGGTGGATGGAGAGAGTAGTGCTTGTGGACATTTGATTCGAACTTTTGCACATAGAAAATGGCAGGAAAGATCTCTGCGGGGAGTTCATTCCACACACGAACTGTTCGGCTAAAAAACGAATTTTCTCTGTAATGCGTTGGGCGATTCACTGGCCAATCGACTACAAAGGAATGCGCTCTTGATACAGAGCGCGTTGCGCGTATGATATTACGATTTTCAGAAACAAGTTCCCTGATTTCCGTTGTAGTAACGATAAAACAGTGAAACAAACACCACATTGCGTCGATGCTCCAGTGAGTCAATAGAGCTGGATACCCTACTGTCACCGATGAGCTTCTCTGCTGTAATCGGTCGAGTAACTCCAAAATAGAATTTAAAGCACCGGCCCATACATGAGAGTTGTATTGGATTTTCGTTCTGATAATGGTGACTTAGACAGTAAAGAGATCAGATGGAGTGAAGTATTTCTTACACCGTTTCAGAAAACCTAGGCACTTGAATGCTTCTTTCGCGACATGAAAACTATGCTTGCTCCAACGAACATCGCATGGAATTTTCGTGCCAAGAACATCGAGAGCTTTTGATTCCTTAGTATACATATATATCACCCAAATTACAGATGAAATAGCATGTTCGCCAGGCCTTATTTGGAAATTACCAAAAGGTCGCGATTAAGGGTATCTTCAATGTGCTTTCTAATAGCGTCAATTTCCCGAAGGCTTGGTCTTCTGCGAAATCGAAATGAATGGCATATGATACTGTCATCGGCAAAAGATTAGATAGGGTTGGAAGTCTGACGTAGAAGGTCATTAAAAAAAATAAGAAATAGGGTAGGGGAAGGGACGAAACCATGCGGTACCCTTGTATTTACCTTGAACTCGCTTGATGAGATCCCATCTATAACAACTCGTATAGTGCGATCCCTGAGAAAGCTCGATATAAGTCGAGTGAAGCTATTACCGACACCGAAAGTAATAAGTTTTGATATGAGTGCACCATGCCACACTCTATCAAATGCCTTGGAATTTTTTAAACTTAAGCTAGACTTATGGGCTTTACAGACAGACCAGTCGTACCAACGGGTGTACATAACTTAACCGGTTATATTTCGTATATTTAAAACCAAAAACCTCTTCGTTTTTAACAAAAGATGGCATAAGTGATTTAGATTGATCAAGCGATTTTAAATCAACTGACAGATAGTAACCAGCTTCAAGACAAATATCAAAATTACTATTAAAGAAAACTTGTTCTTCATAAAAAAATTATCAAATTTCGTATTTTGCATGGTTTTAATAAAATGTTTATTTTTTTTGGTAAATGTATACAACCTATTAAATGTAATTAGAAAGTTGTGAATATTCTTCGCTTATGTGAAACAAAAAAACAAAATGTTTTCCTCAATTCTTCTGTATCGTATTTTACGTGGTTCCATGCTTTGGCATAGACTCTAGACTCTTTTCTCTTAAAATACGGAAAATTTTCGTATTATTAGCTTTTCTTATCCCAAAATACGATTTTACGAACTCCACGCATTTAATTGTGGATTTGCAAACTCCGGTTATTAACTTCGTGTTAAACTTTTTTAAGACTAAAAATTAAATTTCAAGTCATCTTCTTCTTAATAACTTTAGATTAAGTATTTTTGCCTACATTTAATTTAGAAATTAGTTTTCAGATATTTAGTTCTCAACATACAAAATGTTTCAGCAAAAAAACTACTCTCCTGGATATTTCGAAATTGGCTTAGAGGTGTCTTCTATATTGCAGGTGGCCGATATAGCGTTTATCTTAAATAGAACCAGTTATGTACTTGTTCAAGTTACAGAAAGTATATTAAATGCAATCTCAAAAAGTACTTTGCTCAATATAATGAGTTAGATAAGCGGCCGTGGGTATAGCTAAGAAGACGATAAGTTTCTAAAGACACTTCTAGGATTTTGTTGAAACCGTGGTGTTATACCAAACACGATTTTTTTTATACATACTTTTGATTGAACGTGTCATGTTACCCTTTTATCCAGACGTATTCTTTTTGTTCACGAATTATGTCAAACTTTCTTATGGACCCAATGTACAAGTTGTTCGTAACCAAGTATTCATGTCTTTAAATTACCTTTCATAAACTTTAGTTCAAACATTTTTTTTTTAGATGAAAACATCATCATCATAGAGAGACCATAATACAAAGTTCAAATAAAGCGATTTTTTAATTCTACAAATGTATTACAAATGTGTTTGTTTGTTTTTTAAAGTTTGTGAATTTAGATCTAAGCAAAACTTCTCAACATCAACATGACATTTATTGTAGGAAAGAGAAAAAGGTTCTTCACGGCATTTTTTCCTTTGAAATTGTATCATAACTTTTCATAAATATTAATTTCCATCAGTTTTAGTTGTGGCATAACATAGCGCTTACAAAGTATAAATCTATGCGATCAAATATGTGAATTAGAGTGTCCCACAAGAAAACATAAGGAACGTGCGCGTCACAAAAAACATCAATTAACGAATGCTCCAATAAGACTTTTCAAATATTAAAGTAAAAGCTTTTCATAAGAATAGTTTATCTTTATATTTATGAATATTTTAAGACTCTTCGTGCTCCTAAAAACCTCCCAATCTGCTGGACCGATTGTGGTAAATGTGTTTTCGTGTTTTAATGTGATTCCCTGGATGGTTTAAGTGTGTAAACACTTTTTTTGTGACTATTGCGTTACTAAAAATATTAACTAAATCTTGAAAATTTATTTTAATTATGTTATTTTCTAGAATTAGTGCCTGTAAATCTAAGCAATTTTTTTATATCCATCATTTCTTGGTGATTGATGATTTGTAACATTTTAAATTTTGAAAGTTTGAGAGAACATCAAAAAGATAATGGTATTTTTCTTTTATTTTCTAAACTCTTAAGCTGATTATATTTAGTAATTCCAGTTTTGATTTTATTTGAAATTGTATAGCTACAACAAAAAATTATAACTCTTTCTATCACTTCCAGATTAGAGTACCATCATTAGCTTTAATAAATAAAAAATAAATAAAAAATAAAAATAAATAAATCAACTCTTCTCATCTTAAATGAATTGAAAGCTTAAACCGAAGAGTTTCGGTGCTATTTACATTTTGTATGGAAAATGCTAAACATTTGCTTAGTTTTTATTTACACAACAATTTTTTCCGTCTAAATTTTATTAAACTAAAAATTAAAGGGTGCCCTCATGAAGCTTTCACATGTATGGCCTTATCCTTTAAACTGTTACATGCACACACATTTGCAACTGATCGAAAAAAGTATAAAAAGTTAAAAAGCAAAAATGAAGGAGCGTTCCTAAAGAGTACCTGAGGAGTCACAATGTCCTGCATGCCTTAATTTCCAACAACAAATAATAACAAATTATAATTATAAATTAAAGGTTAGCCCTCACATAGTAAGTAAGTCCAAAGCGAACGTGGTTGATTTTTGCCTTTGCAGCATACTGATATTAAAAATTAAAGTTTATTATAGCGACGTAGATTATGGGTCAGAAAGTGTTTACATTGAAAAGTTTAAAAGCAAAACCTCTCTTTCTTTCATATTTAAAGGTAAGAAAAGTGTGTCAGTTTTTGGTGTATAATAATTGCAGTAATTAAATCTGAAGTAGTTAAAAATATCTTAAAAATAAAAGGTATAAACTTTACAATTGATGTAGCGATCAGGAAAATACAAATGTTTTCGACCCTTCCTTAATTTTCTACAGTTAATCACAAAAAAATAACGAACTTAATCCTGATATAAAAGTAAAAATCATGTTTTTTCTTATAGATCGTATAAAATATGTCTCGAAAAACAATTTGCGTCATTCCCATTCATTAGATGTCTTAAAATATGAGACACTCTTTTATTCATAAAAATACATTAAAATTCATACAAAAAGTCAGCTAAAGAGCTTTTGCATTTTCTGCTTTTTTTAGCTTTCTACATTTAAAGTAACGACTATTAACATTAAGCCACTACTATTTTCTAAGGATTTTTTGTCTGTGTTTCTTTTGGTATATTCTCTATGTAGTTGCTTTTATTTGGTGTATTGCTGCTGCCATTATTGTCGTTGATTCCAATGACATCTGTGGTATTAGCCTTTCTTAATTCATTGAAACATAAACTCTAATTCGCATGAAATAACAGTTTTATATGAGACGAATTCAGACAGTAGTTGCAACATAAATGACGATATAAATGCCCTCACACTTTTTATTCAGCAACAGAAAAATCTTTTTTAGAGTTTTTATTTCGTGTTCTTTATTAATTAGTTCTAAAACGGAATTTAAAAATAAATTAAATTTGTACATGTGAGTGGTTCAATGAAAATAGAATATCGATGCTCAAGTGAAGAAAAAAAAATTCCATTTGCTAGTAACGTGTTTGCGTAAAAATAATTAACAAGGACCAATTTTATGCTCTTAAAGCTTTCTAGTCGAAATTTGATAATCTTTTTTAAAATTCTATATTATATTTTTAATATTTTGCTACTTCGATGGTTAACATTGCCCCCATTATTGTTATGACGATATGAAACAGAAGGAAGAAATGGAGTATCGAAAATAAATATAGTTTTATTTAAAGGAAGGCCTTTTGCGTTAAAAAATAAATAAGAAACTTTTTTGCTAAAAGTCAAAAATTTTTAAAACTTTTTTAGTAATTTTTTGAAACTGAAATCGGACAATACTTCAATAAATTGCTGATTCACTTCACAGCCCACTTATATTGCTGATTAACGCGAGACAAAATCTGCTAAATTATCCTTAAGTCCACTTTTGAGTTTGATTAGAATTTTAAACTTTAAATTATTTGAAAGAGTTACTTTATTGAAGACTTTTAATATTTAGAGTCTAATTGATACAATAATTACTCTAAAGAAGAAAACGTATGCGCAATATTTGAACATATTTCTAGATAGTTAAGCACTCGACTGCTTTAAAATATAATGGATTAGATTAGACCATCTAACTTTAATAAACATGCAAATACACTTTTATTTTTGATAAAAGACTTCATTGGTTGTAGTTGGTTTCAGAACTGGTATTGAAGCAGTGCTCTTCGAAGTTAGTGCGTCCATTAGCAAAAGTTATTTATCAACATTTTGTATCATGTTTTTAAATAACCACCATATTGGAAGGTCCCCAAAAAGGAAGAGGTTAGCAGTCCTGAAAATTACTGCGCAATTGCAATTTGTTCCAAGTTAATGGAAATTATGATTAGTTTTCATCTTGAAAAATATCTGGCCTTAGATTTTTCCAAAGCATCTGATAAAGTGTGGTGTGCTGCGCTCGTATCAGAACTTATTCTTCTGGAGTCGGTTATAGCTTCTCTCGAATTATATATTCAGGGGTACCGCAAGGTTTCGTCCTTTCTCCTTCTCAATTCCTTATTTTTCTTAACGACCTTCAATGTCCAACTTCCAATTCTATCTTTTCTTTCGCAGCTGAGAGTTGAGCACATGGACTTTACTCTTAATCGCAATCTTTTGGCAATCTTCGAATGGAGTCTTTCAAACGGTTCAACTTAACATTCGCAAAACCCAGTTATATGTGATAAAGAACAGGCGTGCGGCTGAATGTGCTACCTCATCTGTTTCTATGGGTGATATAAATATTAAGTAATCAAAAGCTCTCGTTGTTTTTGACATGAAGATTCAATGCGATGTTCGTTAGAACAAGTATATTTCTCAAGTCGCAAAAGAAGAACTAAAATGGCTAAGATTTCTGAAATGTTTTTTGGAATAATTCACTTCATCTGATCTGCTCCCTATCTATGTCACATTTATCAGATTGAAAATTGAATACAACTCTCATGTATTGGCCGGGGCAAGGACTTTTTTGGACTTACTCGTCCGCGTGTAGGAGAGAGCGAAGAAGCTTATCGGCTACAAAAGGTGTTTATTTCACCGTTTTGTCGTTATTACAACGGAATGTGCTCTTATGAAATCAGGGTACTTGTTCCTGAAAACCGTAATGTCTTACGCGCAACACGCGAGAAAAAATTCGTTTTTTTGTATGTGAAACAAAACTTCTTGTGAAAGTCTTTCCTTTCTCTTTCAGTGGTCTAAGATTTATATCAAATGACCACTAGCATTACTCCCACAGCTCCCTTCCCATAACCCAATTTCCTAGTTCTGGCAGAATGCGTTGCATAAGTAGGAGTCATAATTACAAGTTCTTATTATATACAAAAATTTGCGATTCAAAATTTAAAATCACTTACTATGATGAGAACTGAGAATGACACGAAAAAGATGTTTCGTTTAGTACAGGTGTTCTGGCACTGTATTTATTTGAAAGTTCTTTTTTATTTCACGCCTGTTTCTTCAAATATACAACTGAAGCGATATTAACGTACGTAAATAGTTAAATGTTCTGTAAATACAACAACTGCAACATTTATAGTCATGTGTTATGCACGCTTATGTGCACAAGTGTTAGTTTTATTTTCTTTAACGCTTGAATACTTTTATTTTTCTGCTTCGATTGTATTCTGTTCAATATGCTTTTCGGTGTCTACAACAGTAGCTTAGCATTCTCGTACTTAGTTTGTATGTTTCTTTGCAAAAATCGTTTGTTTGTATCCTCTTTCGTTTATTTGTTTGCTCCATCTGTTTGTCTTTTGTTCGTTTGTTGTTGTATCAGTTTTCTTGGCATTTCTATTCTCACGCTGTTTTTTGTATCAACATACTGAATGTAGTGACTGAATCTATTTCGAATGATTTGGTCGACTTCCTATTTTTACTTAAAATAGTTGAAAATGTCGGAATGAGAAAGAAGCGAAAACCTGATCGACACCTTAAATAATGAAAGCAGCAAGATTCTATTTGCACAACTACCTTAAATCATTTCTATTTTCAGTTCTGTCTTTTATATATGATGATATGTCAGTTCTTTTGTCATTGTTTGAATAAGTGCATATTCTATCAAAAATACAAAAATAAAATCTCATGTATTGAAATGCTCTCGATAAACTACACTTTTACACCATTTTCATTAAATATATTAAATTTAGTAAAAAACAGAAAAAAGAATTAAATATCAGCATTAAAACTTCGTTGCTTAGAACAGTTTTGCAAATGTTTCAACTGGATTCAGTGTCTAGTGAAATCGTATATGTTGTGGTATTTGAAACGCTATTATTTATACATCCATTAAATAAAAATAAAATAATTTAATTAAAACTAAAAGAAATTTGTGTTTCGTATTAAATTTCATAACATAAAGCTGAATGAATAACAACGAATAATAAATTCAACATTAAAAATATTTTTTTTATATTAAAAAATGAAATTGTGCTCTTGGAAATCTTTAGTCAATATGTTTTCATTTAACTTGTTTCTTGATCTGTTTAAAGTTCAATATTAATTTACACTTACACGGTTATTAAAGAAATAAAACAAAACATACTGAGCTTTAGTGAATACACAATGAACACAATGCCGTGTCTGCATGTATGAATTTTTATTTTCATATTTTTAATGATTTTTTATTATCATTTATATTTATCGCACAAAGGCCGTGGGGTATACTGTTGCAATTTTATTCATAAAAGAAACTTTTTCGTACAAGTGTTGTGCAACTACATATAACAAGTTAATTACAAATATTTTGCGAGTATAATACTTGCTCACAATAATATCCAAACCCTCACATCCCTTGGAAGCTAAAAATAATGCTAACATAGCGTTTTTTAATTTGCAATTGATTTATTGTCTTTATTCTTACTCCCACAAAAGCTCTTTTCTAGCCTCAAAATCACATTAAAAGTTTACGACAGGTATGAATGTTAAAAGTTGGTTTTTATATTAGGAATTTTGGCGTTTTGTCTTTAATTGTTTAGCAACACTGCAGAAAAATTATACAAAAACAATAAACCTGAATGCGAAAGCAAGTTATAGAAAGGGACAAGAGATATTCATGTAAAAAAGGATTTATAAAACTTTTTCGATTAAAGTTCATAATTGCACTTCAAAATGTTTCATCTACGTACACACAATTATTCGTTCGTATAAACCTGTGTGCGTGTTTATATAAAAAACCAAAAAAAAAAACAAAACTTACACTCTACATGTATTTGCCAGTAGAAAACAACACAAGCACGCATATCCATGTGTCCACATACATGCACATGCATCCATTATCCTTCTTGCGTACACACGATATGTACTCTTGTTCCTCCAAACTGGTTAAAGTAGAAATAAAAGTTTTATTAAAGAATAAAATAACACGCAAATGTCGATAGATTCATAATTTTGTTTCCATTCATTAACAATGGAACACATTCATTTAAGTTTTAATTAATTATTATGGTAAAGTGACAAATATGAACGGATGCTGTGACAATCTCGCTCACTATATCTCTTTGTTAACTGCAGTTAATTTATTAAATGTATTTTAAACCTCGCTCTCTTTCTCTCTCTTTTAGTAGTCATTTTTAGTTCCAACGTTTTTAAAGGATGACACAATAATGGTTATCACTTCCTGCTGTCGGAGTTTCTCTAAATATGAACAAATAATCCATGGAAAATAGTTTTAGAGATAATAAATACCAATTTCACTCTATTGTAGTTTTATTTCTTTTACTTAACTTTTTTAAATTATATTCAATTTATAAAAAGCAAATAATTAGATTTTTATTTTGAAAAATTTTTAAGAGAAGAAAACTCAGTTGAAAGTTTTGTTTAAGTCTGTATTCCACCAAACCCGAACATTTTTACGTATCAGCAGTCTAAAAATTTGCAAAATATCAAGAATGTTATTTATCAATTAATTTCTAGAAAAAATTGTTGTTCTTATTTCAATTTCTTAATTATTTTAGTATTCAGGAAAAAGTATTATTTTGAGGGCGAAAAACGAGAAATAAATTTCTTCGGCTTTAAATTAAAGGAAATCTAAAGAAGTGCATAAGAACATCAGAGATGCGAATATTTTTTTCAAGTTAACATTTTATAACAACTGCACATTATTCTAAAATACACCCTGGATTTCTGGTTTATCCACATTGTTGGAATATTTATTTTTTGCAAATAAAGTTTTTATACGTGAAACTTATTAAGAAAAAGAGAGCAGACAAACTCCGACACTTTTTTCGTCTTCTAAAATTGCAGTCGATTAACTTTTTGAATGAAGATGGTATTCTTGAGTAACTTGGCTCTATTTGGTTTTTTATTTAATCGCGAATACTGCAAATTTCTATAGTACGATATCCAGACTGCTTAAAAAACACATCAAAATCAATCACACTAAGAGCCAGAACCTTGATTGTAGCATTTGAACGACCGACCTACTGTTTAAATTAAGAGAATTTTCATTTTTAATATTGTCTAATTCCATACTCGCATTGAAAGGAAAGAACCAAACAAACCGTAACTCAATCGAGTACAATTCAAACAGTTTCGATCAAATTTTAAGTTTTTCAATTGCTAAAGAGCATGTGACAACCACAAATTATTTAAAAAAAATCATTTAAGCTTTTCCCAAATAAATCGCTCTTGTGAAGTTGTTTAAACTTTGCAAAAACACAAAGGGGATTCAATAAGAATAATTATAATATTAATAAGAATTGAAAGATAAACTTTTTTAAGAATGACCGCCAATAAGCTAATGAGAGTTTTGGAGCAACTTCCTTTTAGCATGCTCCCTCGTGTTAAGATTCTAAGAAAAATTTTAAAAGAAATTGGATGAAGCTAACTTTCTAGATTTTCGATCTTTTTATCTCTTACTAAATCAATATTTCTGGAAAAAATCAAGATATTTTTAAAAGCAAAATTTTTATTGCGTTTCTTAAATATTATTAAGAACATTTTTGCTTCATTTGGTATTTCTCATTTTCTAAATGAGTTCTATGGAATACGTTGTTCTGTTGGAAATTCGTGCCATTTTGAGCACACATACACCGATAACTTATAACACGTGTTTATTAGAGAAACTAACTAATGAAAGATTCACATCGAAAAATATTTGAGTATTGACTGGCTCACATGCTGGCATAAACAAAATCCAATCAGAGACATCTTAAGATTATGGGCTGGAAAGGTTCACTGAAACCAAAATCAAAACATGTTTGAACCTAAAGATTATCGATTATCGATAAATTGCCGTTAACCAAAAAGCCTTTATAATGTTTTAATGTTGTTAAATAATTAAAAAAATTATAATATTCGCAAAATAAAAAAAAATCTGAGTTGAAAATAAATCTCGTGCACATCTAAAGACAATTATTTTGATTTATTTAAAGTTGTCTTCTTACATTTAAATTTCGATGTAGTAGGATTTATTATTAATTTTACATTGAAAACGCTAATACGATTGCTACAACTTCATCGTTTCTTTTTATTTCGTTATTTTGACCATAAATTTGCTTACAGTTATTTTTCTAATAAAAACCAAACAACTGCAGGGATTATTTTTTGAAGTGACATTTAAAATTAATAATTTCTGCCTTTTGTTAAACATAACAAACTTTTTGTTCCGAATAGTACTCTAAATTCAAAACGAATTAAATAGAAAACGATTTTCAAGGCATGTCACAAAAAAATTTCTTCGGAATGAAACCTTAATTGAAGTCCAAAGTGGAATTGATTTTTTTTCGAATTGTATCGCTGTTTAAAAATTTTATTTTATTTTCTATCTTTATTTAGATTATGATTAGTAACAAACACTTTGGTGTGACCAATGTTGCCATATTAAAATTAATAAGTGGAAAATTTGCATCTTTTTTTTTTACAAAATCAATTTGAATCTGTGTGACATAACAAATACATCAGAAAGCAATTTTTATAATTTATTTGTTTTTAATATAATTTGATTAGAAATAAAGTAGGTTTTGAACTGGCTGCTATCAACATCCAAACTGTTTTGTAATGTACGATCTTTTACTTATAATTTGGCAAATGTTTTACTTTGAAGTTGTTACAGAAAATATAAAAATTTAAATATAAATATACTTTGGCCAACACAAAAGCAACTTTTACAAGTTTTTATTTTTGAACTCATCTTTTAGAATTGAAAAAGCATTAAGAAAAATTTTTATTTACTCTTACAGAAATATGAGTTGTTGATATATGTATTTTCAAATAGGCAGACATAGATTTTTGAAAAAGCATTCGCCTTCAAATGCCGGAATAAATGTTTGAAGATATTGTAAAATAAATTTTTTGAAAACTAAAACCAAAGTATTAAAATAAATACAGTCCCATAAGCCAAAAAGCCAAAATGTTGAAATAAAGGTACAGAGTAATAAATTTAAATGCGACTTACAACTATTTTATACAAATAGATATTTGTTTTCTTGGTAATAACATTATAACTGACATCCCTAGGAGCATAAATGGTTCTTCGTTTCAATAACATGATTTTATTACTTCTTAATATGTAATTTTTTCTCTGCCAAAATAAGTGAAATAGATAAAAAGAATAAAAAAGAAAACAAGCGGTAGAATCAAATAAGATTTTGGCAGTCTATAAATACGAGTTTTCGCCTTCTTTTTCCTTTGATGGCTTTTGTTGGTAGCAAGGAATAGTCTTGCAAGCACTTTAAACAAATTAGATTTAACAAACTTGATTTATGGAAACAATGTTCTCTACGAATGAATTTGTGCAGGCATTTTGCCAGCCATAATATGGAATACATTTATTGAAAATCGAATTTGATTTTACATTACACTGCGCGTTCACTCAGAGATTTTATTACTTACTAAAAGTGCAATCAAGCTATAATTCATCCTCTCCTTACTTACTTTTATTGATGTCAACTAAACTACAACAGACATTGTAATTTACGAATAGCGCAACAGAACTTTTCCAATGTACTTAAGAGGCATATAATTCCATTTAAGTTAATTTTACATTTAAAAATTTAGTATGAAAAAGCAATAATACGCGTTAATTACCAATGAAATCAAAATTGGAAGACAACTTCGAAAAACAAAGGTTTTGTTCAACATCGATACTTTTCTCAAAAGACTACCAAACAAAAATACTTTCGATATAGAAAGCGTAGGGTATTTTCAAATATAAATATTAAACAATTATAACATCATTGACATCAATGATCATGATTGCACCGAGATTTTGTATAAAAGTTTGGTTTCAATGGAAATGTATGATTCTTAAGAAATTAAAATATTTTTTTTTAAATTTGATTACTAAAATTATTTCAATTTGTATGCCGAGCTGATTTTATCTTACACACATGCTCTTTTACGATCTCGATGCTTTTGTAAAATTTGATGTACATTTTACGTTGATCTTTTTAACGTGCTGTGTTTCGTACAGTTAAGTACCTTCACTTTAAATTTGTCATTCATATGAATAAATAAATTTTTTATAGATTCATTTACTATGCAAGAATAAAGCACTTCGATTTACCCTACTAAATTATACACAAGAGGAAAAATCATATTTTTTTTCTAAATGATAATTATTCTAAGGGAATAAATTCAACTATTTAAAAAAATATTTCTTCTGAGTTGAAAGATTTAAGACAAATGTTCTCTTTTCACGCAACAAGAAACTTAAAATTTGATGGACTGCAGCACGACATTAAGCTTCTTCGCGTGCCAGAGCACTTTCAAATATGAAATAATACGTCAGCAAATACAAGTTTCTAATAAACTTTAAATTGCTATTTTATAACCACGCCAAATTGGTAAAAAAAATTACTGAAATTTGGCCACAGACTGACAAAACTATAGTCTCCTTACAAACATACGTTTAATTGAAAATATTAGATCGAAATTATATGGCTTCTGCAAATTAAACCCTCTAAGCAAAACACATTTATCTCGTTATTTCCACTTACGTTGGTAGATTTAAAAACAATATTTCATTAATAGAGATATTTTTTCAATTAATTGACTTCTCTAGAGCAAATGATAAAACAATTCAATTCTAATTAAAATATTTACTGATTATTCTTTATGATTGTACTTTTAATTCATTTTTGATTATAATTTGTGCGCAAAAAAGTAATGACTTACTTTCAGATAAAAAGATATATGTATTTTTTTTCAGAACAAAACTTTTTCATTAAAACACATTAACTTAATTCAGATTCTTAAATCAAATAAAATTCAAAATTAGTTTGCTGTTCAAAAAAACGTCTTCTGAACGAATCATTAAAATACAAGAAAATATAATTGAGAAGTTTTCAGTTTAAGCATCACAATACAACTCTTGTTGTTATAGTGCTTTGACAGCTTAAAAGTGAGATTTAACTTAAATCTTAATGAAAACTTCTTACTTCGATTGTATTTGTATAATCCACCCCATATAAAACTGATTTTCTTCAATACTTGCATTACGTTGTCTCTACTGTTTGCTATTCTAAATTATTTGTTTGGCAAACACTTTAACGAAAAAATAAATTCTTCATACATTTGCTCATGTAAGAGTATGCACACAGAAGTGAAAATATAAAAACAGCAATTGATTTTTTGTTAAAAAAAATGCTTTTTACCATGTTTTCGCTGTGGTCTGCCCAGTCAATCAATCAAACAATTTAAAGACGCATGAGAACTAAAAGGACGAGAGTTTCGTCTTTTTTTGGCATCATAAACTTGGATATCCCTCCCTTCACCGATATATTTCATTTAAAAATGTAGAAAAAAGGGAACGAACTACCAAACTTGTATCAGAAATCTTGTGAAATGAAAAAAATAAGCGAAAGTGAACAGACGTAACCGCGAAAATCAATTTTGTTGAAAAAAACTTCAAATTAATTTCTATTCAATTATTTTGGTTGTTAAATTAGAGACCCAAAGCCAAGTACAATTCAATAGAACTTAAATTCTACTTTTGTTTAAACTGAACTAACGATAACAAAAAAAAAAGAAAAACATAATGACGTTAATGTTTTTACTTTAAACAAAAATATTCTGAAACAGTTAAAATTTTTAATAATTTGAATTTAATTAATAATTAACACTTTTCCAAGAATATACAAATAAACAACCTTTCCACGTCAACAGAAAATACAAGTGAAATTTTAATTAAAGCAATTGGAGATCAAAATGATACAACATTAAATCAACCAAAGCCAAAAAGAAGAAACCAGGCTAAGAAATAAACCTTTAATTTTACTTAAGACGAGTATTGTCTGATTTTAATTTAATCTCAACTAAAACACCAAACAAGGCATCACATTATTATAAAAAAATTGACTCAATATACAGGTTGGCAAACTCCTAAGACTTGTAGTACTTCCCCAGTTTAATTAAAGTCATTAAAGCTCTGGCAAACAAAGTCAAAATTGAGAAGATGAAAATGAAAATCATTAAAACTCTCATAAACTGTAAAACAGCAAGGAGTCCTAACAAGCTCTAATAAAGTATTTTTATAGCAAAGCTTAGTAAAGTACTAACGCTAAGGTCGATGCTATCGATATTATCCTAAAAAGGGTAGAGATGGAAAATACGCCTATAAACATTGCCTGTTGACAACACATTTTTCTTAGCGAAAAACTTCCAAATTCAACTAGCAATCCAAATTGTATAGCTAATTAAATATTATATTTTTATTTTATTTTTTTTTTTTTAGAAAAAGCAAAATACAAAACTATTTAATGATTTAAAAAATAATGATATCAACCGTTGAAATCTTATATGAATTAAAGGACAACCTTATCACGAATGTGCGATATATCTCCAGTTTATTATCATTTGACTTTATTGTTTGAATTGTTAACAAATATTTTGTTTTTTATTTTATTTTCTTACTTTTAAAACAATGTACACCCTTTTTTACATTTGTTTTTTTTTTTATTTCACTTTCATTTATAACACACACACATACACATCTGTATAATTATTATTTGTAATTTGTTTAGAAATAGAATACAGTGTTTAACTTTTACAATGAAAACATCCACTTCACCATTTACACACATGGCCGACTGTTTGTACGTGAATGCACGTGTAAGCTTTAAATTTTTAATTTCAAAATATGGCTGACGATGCTGAAATATCGTTATAAACCTGTTCACATGTGTGTGTGTGTGTATTTGTTGAAATTTTGAATGCCGGCTTAGTTAATCCAACTCTTAATGGCTGCGTGCCACTTTTTGACCCAGAAAACATAAAACAATGACAACGTCAAAAGCTCTCATCTTTTTATAGTTAATTTTTTTCGTGCAACAAAAGATAAATTTAGGTAACAAAAAAAGTAGAAAAACAAATTTTTTCCCTCAGTTTATTAAACATTTGACTTTTCATATCTTTTGGTCCGTATTCACATATTTTCATTGACTTTGTTTAATGTGAGTGTATGTGAAAGAGTTATTAAATCTAAACAAAAAGGTGAATTTTGTAAGTATCAACGCAGATTATCAACAAAATTACAACAATTATGGAAAATGTTTATGTGCGAAAGAGGGAGTACTTTGTATGTGACTCAATTGTGTCCTCATTTTGATTATGTTTTAGAAAATTTTTTACTTTTTTTTTCAACATCAGCATATTAACATTTTAACCTTTCAAAAAGTCCGTAAAATTATTGCCATAAAACGATACATAAATTCCTCAAAGATTTTTGGCGGTTAGACAAGTATTTATATTGGAAAACTTAAAAAGTTTTCATTATTATGTATTTATGTGTGTAATTGTATTTTCGATAATGTCATATCTTCAATAACTTATTAAAAACGATACAAATTGTTATGTCTGCTTTTAATAGATGAGATAAAATAATAAGGTTTAAAGAACTTGCAAAAAGTTTAGAACAGAGACAGAATATTTAAGACCCAAAGAAACCTTTTGATATTAAAATATATATTTTTTGTTCAATGCATTTTGTTAAATAATGATCTCGAAACGAAACAAAAAATAATAATTATTCACATATATAAATTTAAATAAAAAATAAGAACAATCATTAATAATTGTGTCTATTATGCGTGAAGTTAAATTCTACAAAAAAAAATAAGTACAAAAATACTGATGACAAAAGTATTTTACTGGACCATGATTATTAGTAGCAAAATTGGGAAAAACTATATCAGAGTGAAAGATGTGAAATAATTCAGTTTTAGAATTAAATTGATTTATTTCTTTCGGAAAAGTTTAATACTGCAAATGCTTATGTTTTCTTCAACTCTGGTTTCTTTTCTTAAAGAAATGCCTTTTTGGAATAAAAAGAAATACTGGTGTGTGATTGTGATTTAACAAAACAGGTCAGTTGATGTTGAAATGCTTGATCAGGTGGAAAAAACAAAACAAATTAATTGCTTGGTCAACTAAACGAATAACCATATGTTAAGTGTTTTGGCAGTATTTTATTAACACACAAACACACAGACTGACCTTCATACATTTTAAGGCATTTCGGTCTTGCAGACGAACACTAAATCGGAATGACTAATAGACGTGCAACATACAAACATATTACCAGATGAACATACTTTTCATAATTTTTCATACGGTGGCAACCTGATATTAACAATTTCACATTAAAGTGAAAATAATTATGTTTCACAATACGATAAAATTTATGTAAAAAAGTATGAAACGAATTTAAGAAATTTTGTACGTTCTGCGTAAATGCAAAAACAAATAACAATTTTAGAACTGATTGTGTGTTAAATAGTCCAGTCATACACTCATAAAATTTATTTATTAATCCGTACTTCAATTAATCCAGAGCATCATTAAAAATTTCATAAAAGCGAAAATCCCTAATTTAGCTACCAAATTCTGTATTTAAAAACAAACTCGTCAAACCCTGCACTCTGCGCTTCATCTTTAGTTTTGTACGTTTAATAAATTGTTGGACTTTTTTTAAGTCTCGGGTTTTTTGGTTGCAGAGTTCCTTAGTGTGATTTGCACTTACATTGTTAAATACGATTTTCACAAAAGTTAAGAGAATTTTTTAAAAGAATTTTTTCTGACCGTGTAAATATTTATTTTTGTTTGTATTTATTCAGTTGTTCTTGAATTCGTAACCTTTTTTGGGTTATTTCTTATAGTTTTTATTACTCTCTTTAGGCATGTACGAATGTGTAAGTGCATATGGGTGTGAGTGTATGACTGTGTATGTTTTGTTTTTCTTTAGCTTTAGTTTTTCATAGTCTGTCCTCTTTATTGACGCTCGTGAAAAATCAACGAGGCATTACTAATTTTCTTATTGTGAGCTGCCATCGTGCACACACTTGTACTTTGCTTCTTTGTATGCGTAATGCTCCTTGGTGAAAGTTTTTTTTTTTTCTTTTCTAATTGTAAATGTGTTCATTTGTATGGACTTGTAGGTATGCACGTAGATACGTTTGCTTTTGTGTATTAGTCGGTAATACTTTCAAGTGCTCTTTTAAACTTAAGAGTTGTACAAAAGTGACGCTTCAATGATTTTGAGCCAAACCAGCTTCTTCAATAACGTTAAGGTTGTTCAAAAAGGGTACACATTTTTAAAGTAACCATCCATTTGATTAAATCAGAAAATTAAGTCAGAATCATTTATACTTAATTTTTATTTATTAAAAGAAACTTTGGATGCCTTTTGCCAAATAATTGTTCAAGTTAAAATTTAATAACAAAGTTACAGTTAATCGATTTTTAAAGAGAATAAAAGCACTTTTATGAGTTGTGGGTGTGCTAACAATCTAAAACTAAAAATACTACTGATATATTAACGCATCCTCTAGTTCTCGCATAGAATTATAGACGAATGTTTTTGTTTTTTTTTTTAATTAAAGGGCTAAACATTTTTTATTTCAATTTCCGTTGCCTACTGTCCGGGTGGAAATATTAAGCGATAGTTCATCCTACAAATAAGAAAAAATTTTAATTTTATGTGATGTTAATCACAGCTTCATATTAAAATAAACATCAAAATCGCAAAGACTAATATCTTCGGTTTCTAAACCTCTGTACATATGTATGTAAAGTGCCGGTCAAAATAACAGCACCAGCTGCAATTTTCTGATTCGAAAGATGTTTAAATTTCACATATTTATTATATTATTTTGTTGAGTGTAAAAAACAGTTAAATTTTTATGCTTTCTCAGAGTGTGTGCATTTGTGGTCAAATTACCTAATTGTTATTCAGTTATGGAAGATCTTATGTCAACACTTATCATTTTGCGCTTTATTAAAATAGCACCAGTAGGCTTTTTTAGTTTGTTTTGCAAAATATTGTGACAAATAAGTGAAAACGGAAAATAATAAATTTTTTTAAATATATTTTCTATTAAATCGTGTAATAATTTTATATAAATTGTTTACTTATGGGTCGCGAAAAGCATTGTTCGCCGGAAAAAAGTGAACTAATAAAAAATTTTGCGTCGAGGCTAAATCCTATTCCCAAATAACGGAATTGCTAGGCTGTTCTAATAAAATGATAACAAATGCCCTAAGATATGAGCCAAAAGTTGAATCCCATGGTAGGAAGCGAGTTTTGTCACCCTTAAAAGTAAAACGGTCAGTACGGACGACAAAATCTTTGATGACAGCTACGGAGCTCAAAATCACATTGAATGTGCCGGCAAGCGTTGAAACTATTCACCACAGACCTCAAGACAACAGGCTCAATGCCTGCAGTCCTCGAAAATCGCCGCTCCTTTCTTCTAAGCATGTTGCTGAAAGGATATCTTTTGCTAAAACACATCTCAATTGGCCAAAGGAAAAGTGGAGAAAAGTGCTATAGACTGACCAATCCAAAATTGCTCTTTTTGGTGAAAAGAGTTCCAGATATTTTGTCCGTAGACGACCTAGCAGCGAATAAAAGCCACACAATTCACATCAACAACTATCAAACATCGAGGTCATAGTATTATGGCATGGGGTTTCTTCTCGTATTAAGGTGTGAGTCCTATATATTAGTTAAAAACCGTTATGGATTCATCGGTTTACGTAAAAATCCTTGATGAAATAATGCTGCCGTATGCTACTTATGAAATTCCGCTGGTGTTGGTCTTTTAACAAGACAATTACCCCAAGCAAAATGGCATAAAAAATGGTTCAACGATAACTCTGTCAAAGAAGTGAAGTGGTCTGCACAGTCCTCAAATTTAAATCCTATCGAAAATCGGTGGACGGACATAAAATAGGGTGTATCTACAATAAAATCAACGAGCATTGAAGGACTCTGGGAGGCAGTTCGGAAAATTTGGAGCTACATCAAAGATCCCCGTATTTAATGGATTTCATAGGAAGGCATTGTGCCACGGTAATCGCAAACAAAGGGCAGGCAACAAAGTATTGAAACCATACAATTAATTTATCCACAAGATATCTGAGTGAAATTTTTGATTTATTTTAAAAAAGATCACTAACTTTTGTTTAAAATGAACTGAAGTGCTATTATTTTGACTCTGTAGTTTTTAAGTTTTTTTGTTTATATTAATTAGCGTATTATAAAGTGTTGAAAATAACTAAATAATTTCCTTATGATAATAAACGATTAACATCAAAGAATTTATTTTATTATTTTGTTTTGAGTTGAATCTGCCCAACAGTTAAACAGATGTAAACGGAGTCATTATAAATTTGTGCGTGGTGCTATTTTATTGACCGCTACTGTATATACATTATCAAAAGCATTTGAAAAAAACAAAGTAGAAAAAAATATAACAAGACGGAATATGAAATTGCTTAAGCTTTTTTTTTAACTTTGCAAATAAATTTCCGCCATACACCAATTGTTACAAAGAAAAAATGTGTGTTTAGTTCAATGGTTCCTAATATTTGAGTTAAATGGAATGTTGATTATAAATTAAAGTTATTCGGCCTTAGAAAAACTTTGAAAACATCAATACAGCAAGTTATTTCCGAAGTCGCTTATTTTAAATCTTTCCAATTCCTTAAGAAAAAACGCAACAATTTAAGTATGGGTAATGCTTACTTAATACCTACACACATTTACATATACATATACACATACAAACATACATATATTTCTTTTTTCATAAAATTTCAAAAATTTTATCAAAACTTTCAATATGTCATTGTCAAATAATTCGTTTTTTTACTGTTTTGTGTGGAAATGTATGTATTGAGAAATGTATTTATTGCATGTATGTGTGTGTGTACGTAAGTATGTATAAATTAACGCATGTTTTGTGTGCGCTTGTGTGTGTATTGTATGTTTGTTTTCTATAAATAACTTTTTTTTTTTTTTGCTGAAAATGTTTAAAAGGCTGAGAAGTAGTTTAGGATATTGAAAATAAATGGTTTCTTTATGTAAACCAGATGATTTCAGGCATAAACACAAATGACTTGACATTTGTTTTCCTAGACATAAAAAATATAAACATAAATGGTCATAGTCTACGTATGTATGTACATATTTGTATGTAGCGCTTGTTACTGCCGCACAGATGGTCATATTAATATAGGGTTATCCATATTTGATGTTTAATTTACAATACTTTGCATTAGTCAAATGTTCGTTTTAGTTTTCGCATAGCAATTTGTTCAAACAAAAATGCGACATTGTAGCAAAAGTTGTTGTTGGTAAAAAATTGACAACAAAAAGTTAGCAACAACTTTACGAAATCAGTCGACTTACAAAACATACCAACGCTTTTGAATACATCAATTATAGCACTCAAATACATGCATACTAACACACATTTTGAATATTAAAAAGTAGATGAAAGAAAAGTTTCAATAACAACACCAACATGCGAACACTTAAATATTTTTCTACATTATGTTAAATGGCCATATTCAATATGTTTGCATTAGAACGACTTAAAGAAAAAATACTTAAGATGTGGGCGCGTTAACATAAAGATTTTATCGAAGAACGTTTTTAGTCAAAGAAAAGCTGACTGAGGAAAACAAATTGTTATGATCGGGCATTGAATTTATTAGAGCCGTAAATGTTTAAATTAATTCTAATATTTCTTACGTTTTACTATGTGTGATAGAAATACATATGACAATGAGCCCATATATTTCGTAGATTATTTTACATTTTTCTTTTAAATTTTTTTAGTCCTCATTTAAAGAAAGGCTTTTAAAGAAAACGAAAAAGGCACATAAGAAATAGTTGATCATTCTCAAATATTTAACAAAACACTTTGTTAAATTTCCCTTTAACATAAAATAACACTTCATCTCAACAGTTTGCACATATTCTTGAACTTTTTTTGCATTTGTGCAAATGCTTTTTGGATATTGGTTTTTAATCGCAATTCTATGAGTTTAAAACAACGTAAGCCTTAAATTATTTTTATTTTTATCTATCAAAATAGTCAAAAATAAAAGAATCTGTTTAAAGTCAAACTACTACTGCCGACATCGTCGTTATTTTCAAATAGCTCCTAATGTTTGTATTACAGTTTTACTTTATTTTTACAGTTTTGGTTCAAGTCCATGTAATCTGCTAAACTATAAAAAAAATGTGTGAATTTTGTGGCCTTTTAAGTTTGACTGTGCAACAAACATCTAAACATAAAACTGTCGCAATTAGAGGATTAGTAGGATTAAATAAAATTTAAATTATAATTTTTTTCTACTTTTAGTTCGTAACTATTAACAAACTAAAATACAGAATTGCTTTCCTTAGCCCATAAATAGATAGCGGTAAATCCAAAAACTATTTTCTATGTGAAACTTTGTTCAAAATCTGACAAATTATTGTAACAGAGATACCAGCAAAAAGTATTCAAATTTCGTTAAAATAGGAGGAGCGATATTAAATATCTGCTTTGGCCGGAAAAAAATATTGACAGTTGGTGCTGCTAATTTTTGGTTTTCATAAATCAATGTTAAACAGCAATAAATAATATTTACAATTTAATAAGATGTGTTATTATTTTTTATGGTTCAATGTTAACTTAAGGGTTCGTATTTTATTTAATAGGTTTACAAATACAATTTTTAATTTAATTTTTAGTAAATTAGTTATTAAATTAGCTTTAAGAAAATGTAATTGCGAAAATTTTCTATAGGAGAAAAGTCGCTTCTATATACAACATTAAAGAACTATAATGTAGTCGAATTTTTTCATTTTGCATATTGGTGTTTAGCTGGGCTTACGTTTTTGTTATTTTATATTTGAGCGATATTTTATATAGATTACAGAGCCTGCTGCTGAAATCTGAAATAAAACCAGATTTTATATTAAAGTTAATAATAATAGCATCAAGATAAACAATTATTTTTATTAATCTGCAGCTAAGCGGTGGCGAAGAACTTCGGTTATAATAACGCAGTGATGCACAAATGGCTCACATTGGGAGAAATTCAAGGATTTTTAATTTAAATCGGAATTTTCTTAACTATTTAAGGGACAATTAGATTGCTTTCAATTTGGGAACATCAAAAAAAAGATAACTGTCTAAACTTTTCCATGCCCAGATACCCGTTTAGCATACATTTTGGAAGACGCTTTAACCACTTTCTTATTAACATTTTTTTTATTGGTAACATTGCTTTTTAATAACTCTTGAGCTTAGAAAACCAACAGAAGATTTATTAAAAAAACTATAAATTTATGAATTTTCGAAAGTTTATAGTTGATATAAAGCAAATGAAAAATAAGTTTATTTTAAAAACTGAACATGTCCTGTGCACTAATAATAAATGCTTAAACTAAATGTTTTCTAGCAACTTTTTATTCTCATGATCAAAGTTTTACTGCTCCAAATTGTACTTGAAACTTTATGTGCGATTAAATGTATTGAATCACGTAAAACTAACTAATTTTGCTAGCTGGCAAACAATACTCCATTACTCATAAAGCAATATAAAATAGATACACACATACACTTACAAAAAACATAAAAAATAAGAAATAAGGGAACCCCAAGAACAAGAACAAGACAAACAGTACGTAATGTTTGTTTGTTTGTTTGATTATTTAGAAGTTTTATATTGTTTTTATATTTTATTTTTATTTTTATTATACTCTATTGATATATTACACGAAAATGTTGCAAAATGTCTGATTTATTAACACACACTAAGCGTAAAACATGTCCATGTTCACAACACACACTTCAACAAACGCTTAAACTCAGTCAAACTCTTAGACACAAATATACACACACACATGCGTATGGTACATGCATGGCACATTTAAGAGTTGCCAATCGAGTTGAAATAATAATGGTAACAATTTTCCATTCATTTAATAGAATCGATCAAAACAAATTAATCATAAAACAAACGTTTGTTTTAAACTTTTCGGAAGAACTTTCTTTAATAAATGTGTCACGGTTATTTAAGATGCAAGATGGGGGCAACATCATGTTTTAGAGGTATTTCAAATGAGTTTATAGTTCGAATTTGTACAACATACGAATGTATCAAATGTTTGTTCTTTTTAGTTTTTTTTTTGCGCTTATTTTTATGTTCCTTCATTCTGTACGAACTGAAAATATGAACTTTCGCATGTTTCAATAAATATTTTTTTTTTTTTTTTTTATAAAAGGTAAAAGAAAATTTACGAAATACAAAATTAAAGTCAAGCACACATAAATTTAATAGAAATCTACTACAAATAAACAAAAGTAAAAGCAACCAAGAAGCAGCAAAAAAGTAAAGAAACTTAAATATCAACTATCCAGACGTAGAGATGTTAGTATGACAGCTGTTTAAAGGGTTATTTATTGCTACAATGGTGATAAATATTCCTTTTCAAAAACATCTTCGGACAGCTTAATATAAATAGATATATAACATCAGAATAAAATGCTTGATGTATACTTTAATTAATCTAACTCGGAAAAAGCGCATTTTAATCAAAAATTTTACCAAAGATATATGTAACGACACACAGTCTATGTTAAACATTTTATATGGTGCCTATCCCAAGTCGAAGTTTATTTAGGAATGTCAGATGTCTATAACTAACGAAATGCCAAATCCTTTTAAAATGTTTCCATAAAACTAACCAAAGACTAACTAACTTAACAGAAAACCAATTCAAGGAAATAGGATCCTTGTAAGTGCTGAAAAACTCATAAACAACGACTTCTGTCAAGATTAATTCGAATGCAAAAATTAGAAGAAGGCTTTAAAAAATCTCAACTATTACCGGCCTCATGTAACGGCCAATTAGTCCTGCATGAATATTTGTCTTTCGAAGAGAATATTTTTTCAGATATTACAAAGGGCCAGTAGGACTAAATTGAGCCGACATTTTTGATACCTATTAAAATGGCGGCTGTTTAAACTAACTATAATCAAAACAACAATTTTAACTATATATGTACTAAGGAATTAAATAATAAATTTTAATTAATTACAAATTAATGAATTGGTCATATGCTGTTTAAGCTAGAAAATAAAAAAAAAATGGACCAGGAAAAAAATTTTATTTAGAAAAAATTTCCTACCTCTGAAGTTCGCCCACTTTTGTTTAGCAAAAGCAACTTTTAACGTAGCGAAAGTAAAAAAATCTAAACTTGGACTGAAAAATTTTAAAATTCCATTTTTGACCCGACCTCTTTTCTGAGCGGATATATAAAATAACAATTTTAAAATGAAATACACTCTCGATATTTCCATTAAAATTAAATGTAAATTAAGTTTTTATGGGCAGGCGGTGGTATCCACTGTTGGTATTTGCAAGTTCAATTTACAGTATACCCGCTCAGATCCTTCTTTCACCTCTAAATCCTTCGTTCCTTTCACACAACATCTTCTACGCATTTTACTTATCTACTTGCAGTAGGATTAAGGAAAGATCTATTTACAATTATTAAAAACCAAAAAAAATTATGACTGACATAAATGTTTTTACTCGTATCTACTTAAGCAGGATGAGCAAAAGCAGAAAAAAGGTGATATTTACAAAAAATCGAATAAAAATGATGAAAGAATAGAATTTTAAAATTTTGTAATGACTTAAATCATTTTAGGATCGCCACTTCACTTCACTCTCAAAAACCTTTTGATATTTATTTTTATTAGAAAGTGAACAAAAAAATTATTTTTATTTTAATTTCGCGCAAAATGTGTTATCACTCATCATCCATTTTACTTTATTTAAAATTATAAATTAATTCATGTCAAGTTTTATGCTGTGTCAAACTATTTGATTCTATTGAGATTATTTTGTGAAAACTGATCAAATAAAATTAACTGTGTACACCCGCATAATACGAAGAGTGATTTTAATAGGCGATTAACATTTATCCATTTTCCAATTCCTTCATTATATGCATACATATATATTTTAAACAAATTTTATAAGGACTAAAAAAAACTATGAATTTATTTTCAAACGTGTGGTTTCTACAGCGAAAAATTAAACAACTTAAAACCTAAAATTTTTAATTGCATTTGTCTCGTTTTGAGCTTTTAGAGATATGTCTCTTTAGCAGCAAATATGTCGGCGTTGATATAGGAACCGTTTTAAATTTAGAGAAGTTTACCGTATCTTTAACTTTTTACGGGTATGGGAGCAGTGGTGTCAGAAATTTTCATAGAAATTTCTTTATTTATCGAAAAAATCTTAATTTAGGAAAAAAATCTTAAAATTTTTTTAATCTTTTTACTTTTAAAAATATTTGTTCAACGTTTGCTGATAAATAAGGGAGACATTAAATTTATTGCAAATTTCGATAAAGTTGAAAAAATTAACTCACTATCCGCTCTAAATATTTTTGTTATTGTGTGTCAAAATTCTCCACTGTAATTTTTTCTAAATTTTTAAAATATTTATTAAAGTCAGGTGGTGGAAATTCCCTAACTTGTCGTCAAATTTTGTATCTCACTGCCTTTAATTAAATCTTGAAAATGTTTTATTAGACTTACTAGTAAAAAAATTTTTTTATTAATAACATTTTGATGGTCAACATAAGAAAGCTTCTTTAAGGTTGCGTCGTTAAAGTTCAATTGTTTATTTATTATTATTTTTTTTTTTTTTTTTTTTTTTTTTTGGTTTTACTATATATCTTTGGTGAAATTAAATTCCATATTGGAAAAGTACAGAAAATATTTTGAAACTACATTTTTATGTATGACTTAAATTACTTAAAAAATAGTCAAAATCCGAATTTAAAATATTTTTCTGGTTTTAAAAACGTTAAGATAATGCTATTATTTCTAAACGAGAACTTGTTGTCGTTTTGAATTGTTAAAAATCTTATATATTAATATAAAAAGCAATTAGATTAAATACTTTATTAATTATACGTCTGCGAGTTTGCGTTTTAAAGTGCCAGTGCTTGAAATTGGTTAAAAAAACATTTTTATCGAATAAAAGAGTAAATTGGATAATAATTATTGCAGGGTAATTTACGCAGGGTTTAAGTTCGAAGAGCTCAAGTTTCTCTTGCGGATTGACAAGTGTCATTAAAACAAAGAACAAATTTTTTTCCACAAAAATAATTTTAGTCACTAGTTATATACTATTTTACAACAAATCTACGTTAGTGGCACAGCTCAAAAACAAGAAACAAGTTAGCAACGGGTTTTAAAATGCAATTTTAAGAAAAAAGATTTAAGTGAAAAATTTGGACTTCCGAAAATTGCCCCAAAAATTATTAAATATTTGGTGGCACATCACAGTGTCGACGGGTATATTGTCCGTAGACATAATGTTGCTTAAAAAAAAGTCTGGTTATCCAAGGATATTGTGTCCTATATAGTGTCACTTATGAAAAAGTCACAAAGCGCTTAAAAAAACATCTGTTTCGCTTATCAACGGTCTTCGGCCGGGCGTAAGAATTTTCATGTCTATGGAATAACCAACAATGGCTTCGCTCACTTAGCATTTTCTGTCAGCCAATTTCTGACTTCCATCTGAATTTATAATACCTAAAAGAGAATACTTAGAATTATATAATAACTAAAGCTAATATTTATTCTAATACGAATCTTAGTTTTAAGCTTCTTACAATGTTAAGCATTATATTTGCTGAAAAGGGCACTTTGGTAAAACTTATAATTTAACTGACTTAATCATTAAATATTTCTTAAAATATATTAAGAAAAACCATTTTGGCGCCCGGGCAATGACTAAATTTAAAAACATATTCTAAAAATAATAAAAATAAGAAATACAAATTTAATAAAAAGTTTAATAATGTTTAGTTAATAATTTATTATTAAAACTGTTTGTGTTTGCCGGTAATTGGTTGTGCGCGATTAATTCATTTATATTACAAGAGAAAATTATACACAAGGGAGTAACAGTGATTCTGGTCTATTAGAAACAGAGATAACAGACGTATAAAATATTGTATTTATTTTTTAATCTTTAAATTATTCAGATTAACAATTTGATAAGAATTTAAAAAAATATTAATTTTCATTTTATATTACATTTATTTAATTTTGTGGACAAAACGACTTTTTTGTGAAACAAGTTTTCAAGTGTGAAATATATTTAAAAAATGAACACACAAACACACAAATTAAATATTATTTACACAGAAGTTGAGTGTGGAGTTTTTAGGCCAGTGGAGGTTTTATCTACACAAATGTTTTTTTACAATACTTGCTTTTTCCATATATTTTTTATTAGTAATAATCAAATAAATACATATGAATTTACTTTTTTAATGAATTTTCTTAACCACCATTTTAAAGTTCTAAATTTAAATTTTTCACTTATATTCATGGACAATAATAATATTAATAAAAATCATACAAATAATTACGTTTAACTTTGTTTTATATTTTTATAAACATTTTTTATTTATTTTATTAAATTTATATTTATTTAGAAACTTTTATTAAAAAAATAAGTATCCATTTGTTTTTTTTTATAATTTTAATTAACACTTCTTTAAAATTAATACGTTTGTTTTTAGAATAATGCTGACTTATTTTATCAATAACACCGGCTTATTTAAAAAAAAATTAATCAATAGAAAAAATAAGTTTTATGTATGTATATGTAACTGATCGTGATTGTGCATGCATAGTAACCAAATACTACTATAAAATTGGGCGTGCAGAGATACGGTACGTTTATTAAAACAAAAAGTTTTCAAAAGAATACTTAAGAATCTACATCTACATGTGTATATGTAAGTACAATACATGCAGGTTCATGCTAGATCATGATTTGTTTTTAATAACAGTTAATATTGTTACACCCTATAATTTTATATGTGTAAAATTGTTGTTATAACGGTCATAGTAATCGACATCCTGTCCAATTTCCAAGCGTTTGTCTTTAACGACTCAAAAGATACGCGCATAACGTCAGCTATGGGGACACCCTTTAATTTTTAAGATTATGAACTGTTTTTAAAGCGGGACCAATCTGTAGGCATAATCTATTAAATTACAAGAAATTTTTAAAAATCGGTTCAGAAATTACTGAGTTCTGCAAGCACAAACATAAAAAAACAACATTCAGTCGAATTGATAACCTCCTTCTTTTTTTGAAGTCGGTTAAAAGAGTGTTAATTTCTCTTTCCTTTGTATACTAACGATAAGTAACCTTTTGATTATTCAGGTAACATTAAATTTGAGTAAATTTGTTTATTTTTTTTATTTTATTTTTTTTTTTTTTTAGAAATCCGTTTTTGAAATTTTATTATTTGAACAAAGAAATATTTGTTTAGTGGGTCAATATATTGAAAGGGAAACTTTGCCACCAGTTTTATTTGTATTTTTTCCTTAAGGATGTTTACCCATTTTAAAGTTCACATGCCCATTTTATAATTAAATAAAAAGTAGTCTGAGTCTATTCTGGTATCCACTGTTTAAAATACTTGTGTAGATATCATCCAGTACTCTTAAGTGCTCCTTCTTATGATTTAAGTAAACGAATAGGAGTGAAAAAAAGTAAAACAAAATAAAAAAAAAAAAACTTGTTGTCCACAGTTGTTGAAAGAGAATTGTTTTGTTGTTGTTGTTTTTCGTAGCCGGAATTTGGTGTTTTTATTGTTTTTTAGACTTAAAATATCTAAATACATACACTTTTTGTTGTTAGAAGTTTTGTTTACGCTAAATGCCTTCTTGTTGAGAAGAGGTGTTTCTTTGTAAATTATTTGCAACAATATAATGGCTGTGTTAAATACCGTTAATGGCAAATGCAGTAAATAATTTTTCGTTACTTTTTGTTCGCTCATTTGCTTTTTTTATTTTCAAAGAAAAAAACATTTTAAATTTTATTAAAATTTATGATATTTTTAATTCATTTTCTTTTAAGCACTTGTGCGTTTTTGGGTATAAAATGTGAATGAATCGGACAGAAAAAATAAATGAAATAAAATTATACGTAAATAGAATTTTGAGTATTTTAATATTTATATTAACTTTATGAAAACTTAAACTAAAAACTTACCCGGTAAAAAATCTTAATCTAAGAAAAAGTTGTTCAGGCCAAAAAATGTTATTGTTAAAGACGACTTACGAAGGTTTGATTTATAAATTTATAGTGATGGGGAAAAAATTATATTTTAAATGAAGTATTAAATACTTATTTTCAATAAATATATTAATTTTGTGTATTTGTGATATTTTGGTTATCTTTTATTGAGTTCTAGTGCTTTACCTTGCTACTTTGGGTTGCATTTAGTAGGAGTTAGTTCGAGTTTTATTTTTCCGTAATTGTCTTTTTTTAACGTCTTTTAATTTATTTTATTTTGTTTCATGTAAAAAATGATTTATATTAGTTTTTACTTAACTTTATTCTTATAATTTTGATTAAAATACATTCAGGTCTTAAAATGTATTCAATGAAATTTTAAATTGATTTACTCTCACAACCACGAATAAACAAATGTAAATATTAGTAAAAGAAAAAGCATCATTAGCAAGTAAATAAGTCAGTCACACTGTCCGTTTCGGTATATACTCGTAAATAATCCAACTTGAAATCATTTTGAATCGAACTTTTTGTACTTTGCTTTTATTTTATTATTAATTATTTTTTTGTTTTTTTTTTTTTTTTCTTTGTGGCTGCTTACTGTAGGCAGTCTGTGTTATTTACTTAATTCAGTAACCCCTCGGCCCGATAAAGTGTTTTGTCAGAAAATCTACATTGCAAAAGCAAATAAGCAAGTAAAAAGAGAATTTAGACTTTTTAATAACAAAATGTACATAGAGAAATCATTATTAACAAAATTGGAAAATACAGCAAATAGAGAATTGATTTTTATTTAATATTGAAATTGATTCGCTTTGATAAAAAAAATTACTTCGTATTTTATAAAGAGACAATTTTTTTTAATTTTCTACATTTGTTCATGAATGAATGTGTAAGTATATTTAACACGTTCCCTGCCATTCTGTTTATTAGAAGATGCCATTTTTAGGCCACGTGTACCATTCTCGCTACTCGGCAACCACTTTAATAATGTCTATTTTGATGTATTTTTTCTTGTTTTTGAGATAACTTATATTATTTTCATAATTATAGACTTAAATTAAAAAAAAAACAGCTTGGCGTACAAATGCAATTTAGTGTGTACCGACAACAGTACACGTGGAAGGCAACGTGTTAAAACCTAAAACAATTTTATTGCTTTTTACATAAAGAATAATAATAAAAGAAACAAAAACATAGTTTTATATATAATATTTCATCGATTATGTTTTTGTATCGGATAAAATTTATTCATGTATCGAAAAAAAAATAGTTTTATCGAGTTCATTATGTTAAGATCTGAAAATAAAAATCCCACTTCATTTATATTTCTGAGTTGCAAATATAAAAGTTATTTAACAAAAGGATACATTCATTCTATCTGAAGTAATAAATACTTGAAGATATATTTTAAATAAAAGAAATCCACGTCATTTTCAATTACTCTGAAAGTAATTTGCAGCATCCAAGTACATTTTATAAATTCTCGATCCTACATTTATTTTCTATTTTTTTTAATATTAGTTCCACAGATTTTATCGTTAAATTTAATTTTAATTAAAACAAAAACGTTTAATATTTATCAAGGTCTTGGAAAAAGAGTAATTGAAAAATATTAATGTTGAAAAATTTACTCATTTTAAAATTTATAAAAAATTACTTTCATTCAGATAAATAGCAGTTTTAAAAATATTGTTTTGATTTGAAATACGTTATTATTTAATGGGCGGACTCTTTCTTTTTGAGCCTTTCATGTTCAATATTTTTTCAATATCATCAAGGATAATAAAATAATTAAATAATTGATTGTGGAAAAAATATAAGAGATTTAGAATTCAATTCTGGAAATTGGTCTTTCAGAAGGCGAAAAAATACTTTTTTAGAATGAAACTACTTTTTTAAGTTTCAAAAAGGAACTTCCGCATTTTGTTTCTTGCACTTTCGCACTTGTTTACATTAGCCTTGTTTGTAACCTTAGTATGCACAATATATCCAAATAAAATTTAAATGTTAAAGGTGAAGCACATTTTTAAAATAAAGAAAACTGATGGGAATTTGAGAAAGGTACAACAAAATTGATCAGAATTGGTAAGAACGAAAAAAAAGTCATCACGATCGAGATGTGTGGCACGCTTAATAATTACAAATTAAATAAATAAACATTTAAACATTTAAAAAATCAAACAGGAAAATACATTTTAAAAAATTCGAGGAAGAATTTATGGTAAAAAAATTAAAATTCAAAAGTTAATTATTTAATATTTCATTGCTGCACTTCACTTCATGAGAGTATAAATTTCTTAATTTTCCTTAGTGTAACGTCTTTTAAAAGTGACGTCATTTATTATTTTGAATATAATTCGAAAAACCCTGAAAATGTTATAATAAAAATCATATTGCTAATAATAACAGCTGCTGATAATAAAAGCGAATAAGCAATCACCCTTCCCCTGCTATGAAATTAAATTTTGACAATTTTATTTTTGACTGATGACAAAAAGTTGTATCTTTTAAAATTTTAATAATAATTTTCAAAGCGTGTCTTTTTTTCGCGAAACATTTTTGTCACAAAGTTTTTTCAACACATTTTGGTCGCCTTATATTTAATTAGGAAAGCTTTACCTGCAGAAAATCAAACATTTTTTATAAAAAAAATTGCAAGAAATAACAGACCTAATGACTTTTCAAAATAAAAATGTGCGATTTTTTCTTATTAATTTTATGTCTTAGAAGAAGGAATACAAAAATTACTCATATAAATCACATAACAGTTGAAACTCTAGAATGTTTTTGCTATGAAGTTAACTTTTGAATATTTCTAAGCTCCTGTCTTCCCCAGATGTATTTTCATACCGTCATTGTGTGACTAATTGCTAAAATAAGATCAAATAAACCAAAATAATGAGATTGTTTTTCCTTTTCACTAAATTGATTACTCTTGCCAGATTATCTGGAAGGTCTTAAACGAATCATTATCTCTGAAGTCAAATATAAGCGACTAGAGACTGGCAAAAGATTATAATATTTCTATAGACTACAGTTAATTAGTTCCATGTTCATATTCAGTAGAGAATTAAGAGGAATAAATATAACACCAATTTATAAAAAATTAAAAAAAAATTTAATTTTTATTATTTGCATTTCCATTTTGCATAGAGAGCAAATTTCGTAAATCTTAAAACAAAACGTTGAACATAGCAAAGCTTAGATCCGATTAATTAACAAAATATGATATTAAATTTAAAAAATTAAAATTATTCTTTATTCAAAATATTAACATAAATTTGCACAACTCACCTTTATCCAATATGGAAAGTTAGTTGGATGAAACATGTTTTTATTCAAATTGATGTTTGTAAAAAACGGATTTTTTACTCTACAACAAATTTCATTATTTATGAATCTGCTAACGAAACTGCGTATTACAGTTTAAAAATAATATTTTCAATAAAACCACTTATGCGAGTTAGCTTTAATTATATTTAAATCATAAGTAAAACACTCAAATTTTTTCATTACAAAAAATAAGGAGAAAAGAAAATAAAATTAAATAAAAGAATTAAAAAAATGAGCAAAATGTTAAATACACACAAACTTACCTTCTGATTGTAGAATGAGGAAAAATAAAAGTCTTGTTGTGTGTAGATTACAAACAACCCGCATACGTAATTACTTACTTCCACTCACATTCACACAAAATTGTACGTCTAGAAGCTGAAGTGAGGTCGTTAAAAATATATTTAGAAACATTTTAGAATTAACAAACTTAAATATGAAAAGTGAAGAGATTACACTTGTAACAAGTAATTGAAATGTAAATAAAGAGATAGAAAATAATATGAAGCAGAGTAAAGGAAAAGTATTAAAATATTAAAATAAACAACGAACGCTGAAATGAAAATATCTTTTAACACTGATTTACCAGTGCACATTCACACATTTGCACTCAGCCAGACACATCCAAACAGCCATAATTTTAATTGGATTGTTATGAAGAATAATTATTCTACGAGTATAAAATTAAAACCATTAGGCATTTTTATAATTAAGTTGAAATACTTTAGTTTCATCGTATGACAATGGGAAATTTATTCAATGATTCAGAAAATGTTAAAAATGTTGGCAATTTAATACAAAGAATTTAACGTATGTTTCTGTTTGTTATGATGTTTAATAATTTTAATGGTTTTCTTTATTTTTCTTTTTTTTTTTCTTCGTTTCTGTTACAAACAGTGGTCATTGTGAAAAAGAAAAATGACTTGTTTTAGTAGCTGCAAATAACAACATTTAAACAATAAACATCAAAAAGATGGCAACGATTTATATCCCACCATAAGGAGCATAATTTTGTGTACGAAATGTCACAACAACTTTAGACTTTTTTCTTCGTTTTGCCTTGCGTATGACATTGTTAGTGTATAAGTTTGTGTACCTATCAAACCTGCTCTGACAGCTGTATCCGCATTTATAGCACTATCTAATATTAATCATGTCTACCAAATAATTCAAAAAACAAGTTGCCGGTGTTATTAATATTGTGACGGGATGAATGTTTTAAAAAATCGCTCTTACAGAGTAAAAGCTGGGTTAACCACACGAACCTTAATAAGGAACTGCATTGCTTCTCAAATATATTTCACCACACTCGAATTATTAGTATTTAAAAGGTGCTATGAGACATAATATTGTAGATAGGAAAAAAATAGACACTTTATTCAAAAGTTCTGTATTTGTGTGAAACACATAAAAATCCCAGATAGGAGAAAATCGTTAGTTTTTAAATTCCATGAAAACTTCAAACTAATTATTTTAGTGGGTTTTATATTAGAAAGGAATACAATGATTATTTTTTTTATCACACAAAACTTCATCGAAGATCGTAACTACCATTTTTTCTAGATTTCGATTTGAAATATGCTCTAATAAATCGGAAAGACTTTGAATACACGAGAGAAGGACTTTGTGTTCATGAGATCATGGATGATCGTGGGTGGGTAATATTTTGGGTAATTAGTTCTTACTTATTTTCGTTGTTATCAACTAAAACAATTGAAACTAAAAAATAAAATAAAACTGCTAAAAAAAATGTGACACTTAACAAAGCAAAGAAAAAATAAGAAGTATAGCCGAATTTCGTTAACAAGGCGGATTTCGGTATATTTGAATAAGCCCGATCAATTTTTATTGCAGTGGCAGTCGTTTAAAGAAACATTACTTTATAAGAAAATTTTTAATTAAATTTTGTTAAAAATAAAGTTGTGCTAAATGATACAACTGTTCTAAATATCGACTGAAAAATGTTCTTTATTTTATGCTTATAATTATTTTAATGTCTTATTTTTATACTATTTATGACACATAGGCGGTCTGCTCTCATAAATAAATTTGTTAGTTAAATTTTAATACAATTTTTTTGTAGTTTCTTTGTCTTTGCCCGAAACCTTAAATTTGTACACAAACCAGTCGAATGTCGCAGCCAGTTTATAAAAAAAGCATTTAGTAAATTTAACTTTATTTCTTCTGTATAACTTAACAATTTATAAATGTCGTCCAGCAAACCGTGCAACTTTCTGTCGTCTGCTTTTCTGTCTATCGCCGCTTTCATTCCTTCGTTGTTGTGATACGAAACAAAGAAGAAGAAAAAAACTAACCGATCTATTTGTGTTTAGTTTGTGGAGAAACTTTTATGTTTTTCTTAATGTACTTTAAAAGACTTTGAATTTGAAAGTAAATATTATGAGCACCAGCACTATCAGAGACTTGCATTCAAATACCCTGTCATGCCAGTAGTTGTACTGCAAACGTGTGTATGTAGTCAAGGAAGTTGCTGATTTTTGTCTAAAAGGAAACATTAAAAGTTTTGTATTTTACTAACGTTTAGCATCTTTCAACCAACCACTGCAAATAAATTGTAAAAAAGCCACTACTTTGTGTGGGGCAGTGGATTATAGTTTCGCTATAAAACAGCCCCCTCATTCATTGAATGCTTTTGCCTATCGCTCATAGAACGAACTAAGAAAAATAAAAGTTTCCCTGCAGATGTTGGTTGCAAAATTCCAGCTTATAGTGGCGTAGTCATATACACCCAACAACTTATAAATTTTAATACAAATGATTGAAGGGCATGTGCAACATGGAATCCCAACAGCTGTTGTCAGCTGCATTTGGGGGAACTTTTAAGTTTTATTCAATGTGGCCATCTTTTGTCAATATTTATTTTGTGCAGAGCAAAAACTTTTACCAACCGATGCAATAACTTTGTAATTTTGAAATTTTTTATTTTAGTAACTCGAGTTTCATATAAATGTGTAATAAATAAGACAAACTCTTTCTACATTATTAGAATTTAAGAAAAAGTAACTAATTATAAAATCGTGCAAGTTTGGCTTAAGGATTTACTGTAAATTAATTAAAATAAATTAATGACTTTTATTTTTTTAAATTATCACTTGAACACTGTTTGGTATTTTAACAAATAACTTTATTTAAATTTGGTTTAAGTCCGTTTTTATTTTACTTTCTAAAAATAAAAAAAAAATGTTTACAAATGAATGTGGACGTTTTCCAAAGAAAAAAGGAAAAATTAGACAAGTTTTCTGGATCGCTACATCCGGCATTAGCAGTATTCGCATCTATCTGCCTTAAGTTGTTTACACTGTTAACAACATCTATTTAGGCAACTAATTTTGTGAATAAGAATACGAGGAGTATCCATATTCAATCAATATGAATTTGGCTGGACAAAGTCTACACACAACCCAAAGCATTTCTTCGCTGCTTTCTCTGTACCTCGTCGTATAAATTTGTTATTTGTTTTTTTTTTTTGCCTTTCATTATAACAATCAATACGATATTAAATAGCATCAATAATGTTGTTTGTGTTTTTCATGGTGTTATCACTAAACCACCCCCCCAAAAGAATTTTTATTGAACTTTTAATGCATGAGAAAAAAAATTTTTCTTCCTGTTATAGAAAACCTCTAATCCCTAAAGATGAGCAACAAACAAGCCCGAAACATCAGAAAAATAAATTCAATAATAAAAAGGCTACAAATTATAAAAATTCATTTAAAAACAATTTATATTAAAAAACTTGCTTTTGCCGAAATACTCATCTATCAGCGCTACTTTATAACAAGATGGCCAATTAAGATTTGTTCACAAATTTAAAATTGAATTAAAACAAAATGCAATACCATTTTGACAGCCTATTTTTACTTTCATAAAATTACTAAGGCTTTAATCCCATAAAATGTTTGTTATTTGTAGTTCGAAAGAAAAATTAATAAAACATTTCATTATTTGCTTAAATTTTTTTATTTCAACATAAGAGCTTATTATTTGGAATCTTTTTTACATTAATCTCGTTATTTGTCCTTGATACCTGTAAATATAAAAATTCCATTATTTATTTAAGAAATAATTTTTATATAAAATTTTAAACTACAAAATGAAATGTATGGCTGTGGGGAAAGCATATCAACATTTCGGAACTGCTTATATAGCTAAATTTGTTACGAATTGTCCTTCAAAACGATCAATTATTAATCACAATACAACACAAAGCAGCATAGTAATTAAAATCAATGTTAAAACGTTGACTAAAGTTAATTTAAAAAACAAAATGAATATATTTTTATTAGATGTGTCTCATGCGAAAGGATAGTTGAGATCTCTTTTTTTGTTGTATTTGCAAACGTATGAAGGAGTGAGTCATTATTCATATTCACTCTAATGTGTTCGTCCTTTATTTCATTTTTTATTTTTATTTCATTTTTGTTTATTAGTTCGCTTGAATCTTTGTTTTACTTCCTTTAGTTCGGTAGCGTTATTGCTTCCTGTATGATGGCGGTTGGCAATGTTTGTTCCAGTATCTGCACTCCTAGGTATGTTCCAGATTCTATTGCATTCATTCATTTTTGAAAATATGTTTTATACTTTACCATTTATACTCCATTCACATATTTTTTATATTTTTACAGCGCTCAAACTTGTATGTGCAAAAGTGCATTTGGTAGAGATAGAAAATAAAAACAGAACAATACAACACAAACAATGTACAATAAATATTGTTTATCTGTAAACGCCAAAGACTTGTTTTCATTAACTTTAAGTGGTTTTTGCAAGTAATCAAATGAACAATATATCAAAACCATTTGTTTGACTAACGAAAGAACAACAACAGCCGCAGCAACAGCAACGGCAATGGCAGCAACAAAATAAAAATAACAAGAAACAACAAAATGAAACAATGCTAAAAAAACAACTTTTGAACAAATTAATTTACATTGCATTTTAAAGTTTTCTTTTAAAAACTCTATAAAAATAAAATTTTGTTGCAATATTGTAAAGAAGATGCTCTTAAGCTTATGAACAGTTCATACACAAGCGCTAAAACAAGCACAAACACAACTACATTTATTTACACTCATACAAAATAAAAGTACAAACAATTTTATTTTTTAATAACATTTAACAGAAAAACAACAACTGATGCAAACTGCTCGTTCACATACAAACAGAGCAGCCATAATCATCACATGTTAAGTCCTCTTTCTTTATACATTTAAATGCAACGACAGCAAAAAAAAGAAGAGCAGACAATGAAGGAAAGTGTACGCAGACGGGAACAGGAAACACATTCACACACAAAAAAGTTTACTCTTATTGCAAGTGTTGTCAATTTTGTTGATTTAATTCACACATTTTCCAAATATCAGGAAAATTATACATAGAAAAAAACAAATAAACTTTAGATAATTAATGTACGATTCACTTTTAATTAAGTCGTGTGTAAAAGTATCAGCAACTCAGTATTAAGAAGCGCTAAATGCTAAAATGTCTACACCCGTTTGTGTATTTAATGGAGTTGGCATTATTGCTAAAAACTTGCAAAATTTTATTCAAGACATAACAATACAATTATGAATTTTTGCAAACACTTTCACACATTCATAAATACATACTTTGTGAAAATGAACTTGTGTTTGTATGTATTTTGCTTCTATAAAAACATACATTCATACATAAATAGTTTATGAACAAAATAAAAGAAATAAAATCAACTTACTCGTCTGCTAAATAAACAAAAAACTACAAACAATTAATATAAATAACAAAAATAACAAAAACAAAAAATATTTCCCCAAAGTTGTTCATAACAAAAACACAGAATCATTTTACTTTGAAAATGAAAATAAAATGGAATTATTTTAATTTATATTCTTCTGTAAACAATAGCAGAGTGTCAATTTCTTTCTAAAGAATTTCTAATAAACTAAATACTCGTATACGAGGACAGGACAAAAAAACATTTCGAACTCTAAAGCTTTTAAAAAACGACCATCCAAAACCAAGTTAAAATTAATTTTTTTTTTTTGTTACTCAGTGGCTGATTCATAACTTTATTTCTTTTGTCGACATACATACTTATATACTTATTTTTGTCTATTTTTATTAATTTGAGTAATACGTAAATTGACTGTTATGCGTAAAATATGTCGTGTAAGAATTTTTTACGTTAGTTTACAGCCGTTTATCTATAACTTTTCAACAAAAAAGAAACTATTCCACAATAATATGCATTTGTAAGTCTAAGCTTAAAAGCTTGTTAATACGTGTAAGTTGAAAGGAGCAGGATTCCCTTAAAAACACCAGTCTATTTCTTTGTCCCATTATACTCAACCTTGAGAGCAAAGGTATGTTGACTAATATGCCTCCTCTACAATCTCCCTTATTTTGTCTCATATTCGGTTAATGAAACAATTAATGAAAATACTGATATCCTTTTCAAGACAACGCTGTTCAAATTTTCTGTAAAATCGATTTCATTTACCATCACCCATTCAGCCTAAGTTGAACATATTCAAATAAAATTGCATTTGGTGCAAATTGGCAAGTCCATTGCATTATAAACATAGATCATTGACACAAGTCCTATTATTTGCTATAAAAAATTTTCCTATCTTAGAAATTGTAAAATTTGTGGGCCAAAAAAGAGGATTAAAGAAAGCGTTTCACTAGAAACGTCAGGTTTTTTAATTTAGTATTAATCAGTTGCCTGGTAGCCATAAAAACACGAAAATGTCATGGATACTTTCAATTGTTACTTTGCATGCCCCACAAAATAATTCATATTTTAAAATCTTTAAGATTGAATACATTAGCCAAATGTTCTCAAGATTTTTTAAAGTTAGTTAATAAATATAATACTATAAATTATTTGTGGTCTATTACCCAATGAATCATATTCTTGTAGAGGTCTTTCCTGTCGCTTTCAATGTAGAAAAATTAAAAAAAAACTATTTGTTCTTCCAAAACTGAAGAGCTATTGTCTCCTAAGGATGTCTAAAGCCAGCTTTACTAAAAAAAAATTATTTGTATATACAGTTTTCAACCTGAAGTCAAGATTTTGCCTCCAGGAAATAACTTACATCGACTTATATCGACATCAACCGGCCGCAGGTAAACTTTAGTAAGCGAAGTGAAAATGTACAATTTCAAAATGAAATTACTCCGAAATTTGTAGAGAAAAGTCATTTTTAAAATTCTTAACATTGAATTGGGTGTTACCTTGCAGTACCGTCATTACTTTCTAAAACAACGTGTTCATTATTTCAAATCAAAGTAAAAAGTCTAAAGAGGATTTTACGGTTTAATTTGCCCGAACACATGTTTCTTGTAAAAAAAAATTAATTTACAGAACCTTACACATCATCTGCACTTTCAAAAAACTAGTTTAGATAACAAAATACTATTTATAATTTATAAAATGCTTATACGAGAAGTAACCAAAAATATGAAGCACACAACAATGCAATATGATTTCATAATGTCAAATTGAGATCGACTAAGGAGTTAAACTGCCCGCAACAATTGACACCATTGGCCTGAACCACCTTTAACCATGTCAATTTTTATGGCAGGCTTTTTTCCAGAAACAAACAAACCCAAGTTTATTACTTGTGAACTTCTTCACCGAAATATTATTAATTGAAATGGTTTCTATCAGTTGAACCCACTCTAAAGATTCCAGGTGAAAGCAGTTGAAAAAACCAAAATCAACAAATTGATCAAACCAAAAAGAAAGAAAATGAACTCTTATTTAGTAAAAAAAGTGATCTTTTATAAAGACTCAACTGCATAATTATAAATCGAGTTGAAATGTTAAAAGTACAAGATTTAAGTTTTGACTTGTTGCCAAAAAACCCTCATTTGGTTCCCAACAAATCATATTGCGTCTTAGTTTAAAGAACTGTCTCGAGTTAAACGCGAGTAACTCCGCGGATTGTTTAAAGTTGCGTGATATACTATCCGTCTAAAAGCCACATTGAAATCTAAAGAAAAGCATTTGAAAAAAAATTGGTTGAAGATTTTTATAACGACTAATTCACATTCACTCAAACGATTAGAACAGATTTTTTTAAATTTCTACTTTGGTTATTCCATCAGATGTTATTGATTAGTTTTTTTTTGTGCCATTTGTCAACTAACTTATCAATTCAAGTCCTTTTATTTTCTAGACATGTGTGTCCAATTATTTTATTATATTTTAACCTTAAAAAAGTAAAAACATTATTTTTTGCATATATTTTCTGTCTGCGCAGGGCTACACAACATATTCACGTTTAAAATAGTTTCGTGGAATAAAGTCTTTTTAACAATTTTTGGTTTGCTTAAATTTAAATAGCTTAGCAATTCAATACTTACATTGCATTTTATACATATGTATGTTCAACTGTTTTTTCACATTTCTATTATTTGTGCCAATATGAAATGCTTTAGGGTTTTGAATAAAGTTTTCAACATCAATGCAAAAATAAATGATTGGCTGCACATGACGCTTTATTTAAAATTATCCTTTCGTTTTTTAGCCAAATAAAACATGATTGTGTTTGTGCAGAGCACTAGAGGTTATTTGACGATCTATTTTTAGATAAAAAGAACATATGAAAACATCACACAAAAGTCAAAGATTCTAGAAAATGATGCTGTTAATGTAAAAAGTACAACAAGTGACAAAACATTCGTATAAAACGAAACTTGTACCTACTTTAGTAGTCGCTTAAGCCCATCTCAATTTAAAAAAATTTTAATTTGTTATTTTGTTTATATTTCGTTCGTAAAAAGGGTGCCGTCTTTTTTTTTTAACAAATATCTTTTAGCTTGGGTATGCATGAAAAAAAAAAATCGTTAAAAACTGAAAAAGTTCGAATGTATTAAAAATATCTGATAGCTATTGAATCTATTAATTTATTAAAAATTATAGTTTAATTAACTCTTTGATATTATAACAAATATATTAAATAATTATTTTAATTCCTAAAACTTTTAAAAAACATAAATTATTTAAAAATACTTGCGGGGGTTTTCTAAAGAAAACAGGATAAATCAGACACCAGCAGAATGCGGTGTTGCATATTTTGGATCGCTAAATCCGTTATTAGCATTCTTCGCATCTATCTACTTTAGTTTCCGTTTGTAATCTTTGTAATCATCATTTATTTAGCCAACTGATATTGTAACTTAGAATACGAGAAATATTAAAAAAAATATTAACGTGTTCCATAAGGAGGGCTGTTTAAGTCAAAATGAGAAGAAGTTGTGCATTCCTTTTTTAAAAACTTTGTTGCGTGCGTAAAGGTCAGATTAGTCAAATTAGTCAAATATTTAAACTGTCGGTTGACAATATAAAAAATTTGATATTATTTTAATATACTTTTTAAATTAAAGTACTTGTAAAAGGCAAACATTTATCTTTCCATTATTTATTGGCTTTCTGGTCAAGTATTTAACCAAGTTGAGCAAAATAAAAAGGCAGTTAAAATAACGTTGAAAATTTTAATAAATGTTTTTTTATCTGCTCAAACATTAACTCTTTATTTCAGCAAAATCTTAATTATGGTTCGAAATTGCTCAAACGAATGAATTTTACTTTACACCAAAATATTTAAGATGGTGAGACAAATGAAATTAAACCCATCTTGCAATGACAGAATTAGATGTAACAAAAGAAACAAACGTAAACTTTAAGAGGTTTTATTGTTTATGAGTTACTTAAAAAAAATTAATTAAAATTTATCTAAAGAACCATAAACAAAATCCTTGTAAGATGGTTGTGACAGATCAATGAACTGATAGATACGTAGTTGTGTTAGAAAGGTATATTGCGCTAGAAGAACTTATTAGGGAAATAACCTCAAGACCTAAAAGCAATGCACCCCTACCCAAGCGATAAAAAGTCGGGTCCGAATATTGGAAATCCTGAAACTGCTTCCGTACAATTTCGGCCACGTCTTCATTTGTTTCACCTTTACCGTTAAAAAAATCAGGATTCAGAGGGATTATAAGTAAATGTACTAAAGCTCGATAATGCAAATTCGAAAATATAGAAACCCATGAAAGGCAAACGAAACTGAGTATTTGCCAAAATAATTAGACTAAAAATAAAACCACCCCCAATATTTTTAATTCAATTCAAAACAAACAAAAAATAGATTTTTTAGTGACAACGAGACACATTGCACATATGTACGTATATTATGAGCAAACCTGCCGTAACACTATTCAATTTAGATGGCCTAGACTCTTACAGCTGTTATTTGCATAATTTAAATGACAATGATGTACGTATTTTAAAAGTAAACTTTAGTGGTGGCATCATTATGCAGTGGGCAGCATTTTCATTGAAAGACAATGCATGTCATATGTCGCACTTAAAAGTGACATTATGTTCATGGAAAATATGTCGTTTTAAAAAATTTCATAATTCCCATGGACATTGTGTCGTGTTTAGTATGGTTATTGTGTCACATTATCCACACTTACAATCACAATGGCTTCGCTATACAAAGATTTCTTGCATAGCAGGCCTTCGGCCGGGCGCAAGGATTTTCTCCTCTATGGTACAACCTCACCAACGATTTTCTGCAAGCCAGTTTTTAAAATCGTTGCAACTTTCTGACATAGAATACTATAAAATGTACCAATAATATCAATGAATGTTATTACATCCCCCAACGCAAATATTTGATTTGTGAGCTCAAAAATATAAACGTAATTATTGTTAATTTATGGATTAAAAGAATTTTGAAGATATAAAAAAATGGTGGACCAAACAATTATAGAAATTTATACAAAAATGTTTCTTTTTGAAATTAAGTCAATGCGTTTGAAGGAACTGCAAAGATTTATATAACAACAACAACAACGAAAAAGGGTTTTTATACTCAGTACGAATTTCCGTTATATCTGTAAACAATATGACTTTGTGAGAAAAGAAAGAGAAAAGAGAGAGAAATGAAAAGTGCATTTGTACGAATATATATTCCAAGCCACCGTTCACATATGTATTTACTTCTATTGCAAGTAAACATTAAAGCAATAATTATAGTTTTGTTGAAGCATAAATGCTGCATCTAAGTTCTGAGAATATTTTTTTTTTTTATTTGGTAGAAGGAAAAGCAAATATTTCAGAAATGTAATAATCGTCTCAATGTTTATTTTCTCATTATAAACTCTAAAGAAAACTTTTAATCGATACCTTTCTCCTCTTCCATTATCTAAAGGCAAAAAAAACAACCACTAATAAAAACAATTTTTCCGACCAACGTCTAAAGTTTTTAAAACAGAAACTTTTTAACCAGAAGCTGGTGATTAATTCTGTTTAAACTTTGGTTACAAAGAGTAATGGGTTGCTTGTTTCACACTAATTTATCATGATTAAGAGGCACATAATGACACCGACTCATGAAGTGCAGGTAAGTGCGACCGGATACATTGTTTGCAGGAATATGTGTGATGCTAAACAAAGATTAAAATGTATTTGAATGGCTTTTTAGATTTTGCTTATCTTCTATGGTTTTGTATTTAAAAAATATTCCTTAGACGTCTTTAATTTCAAGTAAATTATTTTTTGTAAAAAAAAACTCATGGCTTTAAAGGTTAAACAGCAGCTAACGAATATGATTTACATTAGTACATTAAAAATGACTGTCAATGCCTTAGTTTTAAGAATTAATTAGTTACTCAGAATAAATATTCACACAATCTTTTGTAAATTTTTATAAATTGCACAAGGCTTTCTTCCCTTTAAACAAAATATCCTTTCATGAAATTTTCTATTGAAATTTTAGCTAAAAAATTCCCATTAAAAATGAAATCTATCTGTATAAAAATTTGTATATATGTGTATACATACTTATGCTTGTGTATGGAAATGACTCTGTACATTATATGTACAAATATGCTCTGCTGGGGTTTGTTTTTTACTTTCATTTCATCGTGATATTTTAAATGCAGAAAAGAAGTTTGTAATTAGAAATCTTTACCTTCCGGCAATCATCATGCAACTCGTTTAACTACTTACATGCTCGACTACATATATATGCATGTATGTATATAATGTATAAATTATAAACAAACCACATTTCCAAAATGAATGCATACAGATCTGTGTTAATGTATGTGTAAAATATAAAAAAACATAAAATGTTCAGTTAGCATTTCTTTCATTGATCATATTCGAGTCTCTTTTGACTCTTCTGCACGATTATAAATCAATTATGCGCTCGTTTATAAGTCGAAAAGTTTCGTTTTATCGGGAGAAAATGGTACTCAAGACGCGACTCTAGGTCCATATCTTTTAAGGCATTGAGCAAAACCCCACGCCTGCCTCTTATATTTCAATATAATTTAAAACAAGTCTATTTTAGTCCAATCACAAGAAAAAAATTAAATATATTGGGGGATAGAGAATTAAAAAGAAACATCAAGAGAACAAATTTGCGCTTACTCATATTTTCCGAGCTATGGACCTTTAGAATTTTCATAGAAAAGCACGATTGTGTGTCATATTTTTTTAAATATCAATATTGCCTTTGAAGAGATCTTTCAGGAAATGCTAAAATTTTTCAAAAATTATTAAACCAATAAGAACCGGTAAAATATTTATTTTTATTTATTTTTTGTTTCTTATTTTTCTTTGACATCTCAAGATTTGATATTTTAATTGGAATTACTTCACTAAGCAAGATTTACACATACGGAAAAGGGCACAAAGGCACTAATTAAATAAACTGACATAAATTCACAAAACTTTCTTGCCCCGAAAAAAGAAAAAAAAACTCCGTACCGAAAGTATCAAAAGCAAGCATCTTTTCAATGTCAGGCTACGCTATATACGACTCCGAAATAATGCTTAAAACATCCACACTTCGAGCATTTGCATGATCAATTAATGATGGAAAACATTCTGTACTTTTTAATTTTGTTTTTTAAACAAATCGATTTCCTCTTGTTTGTCGGAATTGTTTTCAAGTCTCTTAATAAATGCCCAACTAATGAATCAGTTTGTTTGTCATCTTGGGTCGCCTTTATAGGCTCGTGTTGTTGATTTCTATTAAAATAATCTGGCAAATGCTAACTGGGTATGTTGAAATGTATGTTTGAGTGTGTGTTGCTGCTTTAGATGCTGATATAAAATACAACTTATTGTTACAAAAGTAAATACTTACATACATACATATTAAAGAATAATTACTGTTACAAAATTGCTTTAAATTTTTATTTCTTTACGTTAAATACATATGAGGTCTCAAAAATAAAATAAGTTTCTTGATTTATTTTAAAAGTAAAAATGAAAGTAAATATTCAACATGTGACTGACTGATAGCATCTACAAATAAAAAATTAACTTTAAATCCAGAAACATTAAACCGGAAATGATTGTATTTTAAGTCAAGCTTCTTAACACAGGCAGACTATTAAAAATGAAAAGATTATAGTTTTCAAGTTTTGTATCCAAAATTAAACTCGGATGGAAAAATAAAAAATGAGGTCTTTGACGCATAAATATAATTAAATTTGAAAAATTTCAGTTCGGGTTTCTAGATAAAAATTGCAACAAAAAAAAAAAAAAAAAATATTTCATGAGAAAATCATCATCAGTGACGACGGTCTTCACCGAAAGGTATGACAACAGTATATCATGAAATATTTATATTTGAAGAAATCAAGCACGATTAAAGTAAATTAATATGAAAAAGATTTCGGATAATAAATTTTCAAATTGCAAAGAAGAATTAATACCCAGTGTTCTGTTACAACCTCAAAGTTATTTTTTCAGTGTTTTTATTTTACATTTAGCTTTTGATTTAATTGTTAATTTACTAATTCCACAAATATTTATCTTAAGTTTATTAATCCAATAACGCCAAACCGGTTGTTTGTTGCGGATGCTAATAAATTGATAAAAATAGATGTCTGGTTAAAAAAATTGTTACCAATAATTCAAAATTTCTTTGAAGTTGTTTTCATTCCAAAATAAACTGACTAATGATTAATATTTTTTAATTAAAACTATTATTTTAATGTTAATATAAAAAAGAAGAAGCAGAAATAAATTAGAAAAAACAACAAACACACATCTAACATTGATTAGCTGTCTTCTGAACTGGTTGTTGTTGCTTTTGCATTTTTACTACTTTAACTTTTAATGAAACTAAAAATGTTTGTCCTATCAAAAGGATCAGCGTTGCTAGAAGGACAAGTTTAAAAAATACTTACTCAGTAAAAACGGGGCATAGATTTCATTATATTCATCACAAACCATTTCTTTTAGTTCATATTTTCCAGGCTAGAAAATTCTATATAATAAAATTTTTAAAAAGCGATAAGTTTGATTGTACATCCTATCGAAACAAGTGATAAAAGAAATGCAAAAGATTTGTGTTTTAAATATCTCTTTTATAGCATAATGATTAAGAAGGTTTCTTCAGGTCAAGGATTTCCAGTTACTTAATATCGACTTAATTACCGACTTAATAGATTGAAATAAATGTATTTTTCGGATGTCAAAATTTGTTTTTGCTGTGCTAAGGGCGCGGACACAATAATAACAAAAAGCTTTAATAACTGAAGAGTACAAGCTTCTTGTAGATATTCATTATCCAAAATCAAATAAAAAACTTCGTTAAAGAAAATTTATTTTTTAATGAATTCTTCAATCCTTTTTGCATATGTGCAATTTATGCACTAAAATTAAATAAATATTTTAGCGAATAAGAGTCCAAATAAATGTGAAAGTTTCTTGTCTAGGTTCAATGTTCATTTCTATTGCTCATGTTAAACGTTGTAAATAATTGAGTTTCCCTGTTACTTCATTTTACACTGTTTATAACTTAAATTTTAGAGTAAAAAAATTATATATTAATTTTTTGGAATTTGAAGTAACGAAAACAAAATGCATGCAAAAATATATGTTTGGATAAAATTTACTATAGCAAATTTATGGTTGAATTATCTCTGATATAAAACACATTCCCAATGCCAGCCACAGGTAAAAGGAGGCTTATGGACCTTTGAAATTGCATTTATATTTTGGCCACCACAAATGATGTACAAAAAAAATTCTTTCCATGTTCACTACGTATAAGACAAAGGCACTTAAATGTACTTTTGCATTTGTGTGTATGTATACGTGCAGAAATGTAGTTATGTGTATGTGTTTGTGTAATTGTTCTGTTTTTTTCTTGCTTCTTTTTTTTACAGTTAACAGTTGCCAAACCTTAGACTACACTTAAACTAAATGCCACAAGTCAAAGTGCTCTTGATGCCGGCTTTTGTTCATGTAACCACTTCTTTAAGGTTGACTACCAGAAGAGGAAATCAAGAAAAGCTAAAAAGTTACACTTATTTTAGTATCTTGTTTGTCTGCTACTCAAAGCAGCTCTAGGCAATTCTTAAAGAAATCTTCTGCATTTAAAATAATTTCATTTCTTTTTCTCATGCATCATGTATTTTTTAAGAAATGTTTTTCGTATGCAATTTTTTATTTATTCTGCTTCTTCAACTTCTGCTGTTTTTTTTCCTATTTTTCTATTATTTGTGTGCTACATACATATTTTTTCTATGCCTTACCAATAACAATAATAACAATAATAATAATAGTAGTAGTAAAAACAACAATGTAAAGTCAACGAAGGAATATAATCTAAAAAGAAATCTTGCAATGAATGGTTCTTGTGGCATTTGCTACACCGTTGTTGTATATCTTCCATATGCCGCACAAAAACTGCTTTTGATTCGTTTTTTCTTCTTTACTACTTTACTGCTTTGTTATGTTTTTTTTAAAGGTTGTGTGTGTGTGTGTTTGTGGTCTTTTTTGGAACATTACTCTTTCTTTGAAAAGGCGTAAATTTTCTTAATAGTCTGAAAATTGAGCAATTTTATAGCCTCATGAATAAAATATTTACGTATTTATTCACACACACACACATGGAGATGTTCGTACGTTTCTATTTTACCAACAATTACTGTTAAATGCAACGAAAATAATATTCTATATTTCTATACCCCAATTACTTTGTGTGGTGCTTCTTCTTCCACTTTAATACAAGACATATAGTTCTCTTTTAAATTTATTTTAAGAAAAATAATTTTAGCCAAAGAATAAAAAAAACGTTTTTATGACGATTGAAATATAGAAGAGGTATTAAAAGTTGTTGTTTTGTTTAAGGAGTTGACATAAATTATTCTTAATTTTATAAACTAATTCAAAGCACAAATACTTATTCAGTTTCTAAACTACAACCAGCATGAAATATGCACTTGAGTGTTCTCAAAGCACACAAATCTCATATTAACATTTACAACAAACAATAAAGAAACAAAAACATAATACAAGCAAAAAAGAAAACAAATTATTATAAGAAGCACTTGAGCTAAAAAGTAGACACTTTTATTTTATTCTTCACTTTTTTTTAGTTTATAAGTGAAGTAGTGGTAGCTCTGGTTGCTACAATGATTTCAAACTTATTTTTATTCAAATTACACGGGCATATGCATTTTTTAACTACACCGTCCCAAACATACATTTGTAGCTGTAAGTAAGTAGGCGAAAAATACTTTAATAACAAACAACAGTGACAAAATGAAAACCAAAAAAAAAATAAGTACAGGAGTGACATGGTGTAGCAACAAAAAACAAAAGAAAAACAACAAGAAATTGAATTAAATCATGCTCTACATATGCCACAAAAATAACGGTATTACTAAATGCCTGTATGTATGTTTGTGGGTGTAATGCTTTACAACACTACTTATGCCAACCGTGATGCTCTGTAGACTTATTATGCACAAATAGAAAAATCACAAACACATTTACTCTCTGTCACGTGTGCAGACGCAGTGGCAACTATTGAGTTCAAGATGACAAAAAAATAAGTTTGACTTAAGAATCGTGTATAAAACAAACAAGAACGTAAGATTGTTTATAAATTGAGGCATAACGGACCAGCGTTATCCTATACTTGTAGCGACTAATTCACAATTTTAATGATAATGAATTAAATTCTCTCCAATACGTTCACAGACAAAGTATTTGTTATGATTCTATATAAAAATGATTTATTTGGAAATGTTTAGAGTTATGGATCCAGAGCAGAAAGGAATCTTCAAAATGTAAATTTAAAAATACCCATTTGCACAAACTTGCATATGTATCAGTCTGAACTAACATATTCAACGGTCAGCTTCATCTTTCCTAGTACGAAATTTTTTCCACACGTCATGTCAGACTTCACATTCCTTATATGGGATGTTTTATATTGACTATTTAATTATTTAATTTATTATTTAACATTTCTCTCCATTCATACCGTTTATCAATTGTTACCCTTAAATAATGAATTTTTAGTTTTTCAAATCGACTTTAAAATAAGAAATTTATAAAATTAACATTCGGCACATGACTAAAGTTTAGAAAATTTAAGAAGTTTTCCAAGTCAAAATGCTGCAGTAGAAGCACTCAGCAGATCTACTTTATAGCAACTAAGGAATCTTCAAATCTCAAATTAAACATACGGAAGTATAAAATTATTTATCCAATATTAAAGAAAATACATGAGATTAAAATAATATATAAAATATTTAACCAAAGGAAATATAAGATTTCCCTATTCATTTCCGCGATCCGTAACAGTTGGACTGGAATTTATTAAAGGTTGCAGCCAGTATGCAAAAATGTACTTGAGAAATGATTCGTTTTAAGCCTCAATAAAACAGCATTCAGAAGAATAATCAGAATGGGAGTAGTGTACGAAAGAAAAAGGGAAATAGTGACACTCTTGTCACATTACATTAAAGAAACTTCACATCCGGTGCCATACACGACCATACGTGATTGTTGGTGGGGAAGGTTTTTCTTTCTTTTTTTCTCAAGAATATCTTGAGTATGTTAAAAATTTATGCACAAAAAGAATCTACCGACTAACTGACTGATTGAATAAAACTGCATAAATGTGTGAGTGCACTTCATGTACGAGTAGACTGCATATAAATACACATATTTACATTTATTTGTAAACATTTAGAAATGCATGTACGAATGTATAATTTCATATTTGTTTGTCTTGAACATACTTTCAAGAAGACTAAAATAAAACATAAATGAAACATGCATAAGTGAATGTTTCACATACCGTGAAAATACTAACTCACTTACATATTCTACATATGTAAATAATAAGAAATGTTTCTATTGCACATACAAACACGCAAAAAAAATATTAGGATTTAAAGGGGACATTAACTACCACTCGGTTCATGTTTAGTTACATCCATTTCCCAAATTATTTTAAACACAACATAATGCAATTGATGAATATAACAGATGCACTTAATTCTTGAATATTTTCAATTCAAATTATTAATTTTAATTCCGAAACAAGTCATAAAATGTTTTATAAGTAATCAAGTATTTTTCATATTCCCTTCGTATTCGTAAATTTATTTGTTTATGGAAATACTTTGTACAGAAAGACAAATCCGTTTACAGAATCTTAAAGTCGCGTAGATGGAAATACGTTGTACGTACATAATATGTCGACTAAATACGTACGCTTGACATGTTCCTATTCGTAAACGATAAACATGAGATTTTTAAATTGGAATTAATTTCATGGCATTTTTCAAAAATTAGATATTTAGTATCAGAACAGATCTTAAACAGAAAATTGCAACAAAATTAACTATTTCTAGACTAATTAATTAAAGTACTTAAGTTCTCAAAGTTATTTTTAAAATGGCCACAAAAAATATTTTTTATTTATAGAGCAAATTTAACAAGTTTAACCAGAAATGAACATTATAATTTCTTCAAGTGATTATTTTCTTTGTTTTAAGAAAAATTACAATTTTACAATAACTTGATTATTTATTTATTAATTTGGAATTGCAACAAAATGTTGGTAAAATTATATGAAAACAAGTTAAAGTTGGGACATTATTTAGCAGTAATTCTCATCATTCTTGTTGAAAAATAATTCCAAAATAATAATAATAAACTGATGTCATTGTTTAGCAAAATCTTCTTAAGTATGGACGCACGCTTTAACTTAACAACAACAAGTAAATGAGAACTATGGAAATATTTCTCTCTTACACTTTGGTAGCTTTATCGGATATAAAGGCCAGGAACTCTCTTATGATAGGAAAACTATTTCTTTATTTTTATCATTCTGTTCTGATTGCCTACGCAATCAGTTGGGGCGGGAAGGTGTACGATGTCAACTAACCTAAAAAAGGTGAAGCTTTTTCTCATCAAACAGAATAAAATACAACATTGAAAACAGCAAGACCAAAAGTGCCAAATATCGTGGTTTCTTTAAAAATTAACAACATAAAGGAGTTAAAAAGAACTTAAAGCAAGTGTATTACAAAAGTCTGCTCCGTTTGTTTTTCTGTGTTCTTAAGAGTTCCACAATATTACAGGCAGCGCAGAATCCTCAACTGCTAACATTATTTACCTGAATGTGAAAGAAATTTAAAATTAAAATGCGATGCCAAACTAAACTAAAATCGATCTGCTCTTTATTGTGTGGAAAATATATTTTCAACAGATTCTTTTTATACATTTCGCGAAAAAATTTAAAAAACAGAATCTAAAGCACACTTACTTTTTTGTTATTATTATATTACCAAGCAAGTTTTCTCGGAACCCATAAATTTCTTTTATTCAAATGCTATAAATGCTTAGGGATATGAGAGCAAGGAAGTGTGATTTCCAAAATGATTAAAAGAACAAAACAAAATTATGTTAAAATAAACAGAACAAAAAATCACATAAGGAATCATAGCAAAACTAGTTCGAATACATCTTTGAAACTAAATTATATTTTAAAGCTCATATTTTAAGCAATTTCATCTCTACAAATAAAATTTAATTGGAAATTTATATTTAAGGTGGTTTTCTGTAAACCTGAGTTATTTTTAGGTGCAATTAAAAATTAGACAGTTCAAATTTTTAAATGATTTTTTACAAAAACAAAAAATGAACGAGTCTACAATTTACATTTTACATTTAAAACTAAAAATAAAAATAAAAAGTAGAAATTGTTTCCAATCTAAAAAATGGTTACGAATGAATTTTGCTGCATTAAAACTCATTAACACTGATAAAAACAGTCACCAACACCTCTTGGTGCTGATTGTACTCATGGTACCCCCATTCACACGTTAAATAAAATTTCCATTTCCTGAAAAAAAATCCATCGTATATGAAATATCATTCAGTATTTTTTTATTAATAAATTCACGTACAAATACAGATTCGTTCTGGAAATAGTTGTGACAGAACTTGATTTTATTCTCTTATTATTACACATTTATTTACTCTTTATTATCATGGACAATTTCTATTAACTGTTAATTCTCAATTTTTTTTTTTTTTTTAACTTAACACCAACAATAAAAATAAAAATCTAGTTTTGAAAACAAACATTCGGCAAAAAAAATAATTGATTTGTTTGACGTGCTTAACTGAAATAATATTTAATACCGTCAGCAAGAAAACAAAAAAAAAAAAGCAATAATATTTTGTGCAAACAAAAATCAAAAAAAAAAAAAAAACAATTGGTAAATGTTGCCAAAAAGTAATTAAATTTTATTTAAATAATTCTTGCAAAAAAAGGCCGACTTTAAAACAAACAGACGAGCGGAGGCTTGCTTAAATTTCAATATTCCATCTATGAAAACACAAAATATTCCTTTAGGTTATTCATTGTAATAATGTTATATATTAAATACATTTGTATGTACACAGAGAAAAGAAATTTTATATCATAAATTTCATGATTCGAACTATTTAATTTAACCTACTCCTTCTTTTACATCATGATTTTTTTTCCAGTTTCTTTAAGTTGCCATCCTTTACCGCACGTCTTGGCTGTGTAAAAAGTATTAAACATTTTTAAATTTCTTTTATTTGAATTTATGAGAAAATTTTAAACCTACAACTAAGCAATTTGTACTTTTATACTAAAATATTATTTATTTTCTTTTTGTACAATGTGTACAAATTTTATTTTTAGTACGTCAAAATTTTTTTCTATTTTAGAAGACACAATTGATTTTTATAATTCTTACTACCAAAATTTGGTTTTCAGTAGTAATGTGCTGAATAAGTTTAGTTGCATCTTCCATTTAATAGAATAGATTTTAGTAAAAATTCAAATCGGTCAGGTTAACTTTTTTAAAAGCTGTTACAACCAACATTTAGTGGCAAATATCACATGTTACCTTTTAATATAAAAAATAAGTTAAGATTATATTTTATTAAAAATAAAAATCAAATTATTATACTTGTAACTGAATCTTGAACAAATCGATAAAATTTTTACCAGTCTTTTTTCTGTGTGTATATAAAAGGAGTACAAGCATTTAGTATATAAGTGGAATAATATTTATTCGGTTGTTCTTTTGTTATATTCAGAAATTATTTGCTTTGTAATATATGAAGATTATTTGGCTTCTGAAGGCTTTTCTATTACTCATTATATTTATGAATAAATATATGAATAAAAGTTAAGTCCATTTATATAAAATAAGACACCTTTTCTTTACAAATTCACTTATGGTAGCCCCTTTAATTTTGGTTTTTATTTTGTGTTACTTTAAGTTATTTGGAGCCTTATCGATACCAATTTTACTAAATACTATACGGGTTTAGTAGACAAGTAAAAATCTTATAATGTAATGTATATAATGTGTAAGGTAATATAGGCGACCCTATATTCTTAAAATGGGACTTAATTTTTCAAAACCGGTTTAGAATTGTCTGATTTCCGCAGGCATAAATATGTAAAAATAAAGTCGATCTGGATCATTAGGGAATATTTCAATGTGCCCGTTTATATATTCATTATTTCATTTAAATGATTTAATTACAAATAAAATCTAAGAAATTCCTTCGCTTAAAAAAAAATTTTAGACAAAATACACCCACTTGATTATTTTTATAACGATGGAAACTTTTGAGAAAATTTTTTTTATTTTACAGGTCGCGTGCTAATTATAAATTCTTAATTGAAAAATCTTTTTTACTTCGTTTTAGATCATCTAAAATAAGGACTTCATTTTCAAGCAACTTCAAAAAAGAAGGAACTTATCAATTCGACTAAATGTTCTTTTTTAATATAAGTGCCTCCAGTCATTTCTGGATCGAATTAATTTTTTTTTAATTGTAAGGTAATGCTTACAGATTGATCCCGTTTTAAAAACGGTTCTTAATCTCAAAAATTAAAGAGTGTCCCCATGCAACATTATGTGTATTTTGAACCGTAAGGGGCACCACTTCAAAATTAAAAAACTGCATATCACTTTAGCTTCAAATGGCAAAGATGATTCTAAAAACTAAAGGGTGCCCCATACATAAACGTTTGGCAAGTTGGATAGAATGTAAATTGTTATGACCGTTGTAATAACAAGTATTAATATTCAGAATTTTAATTTTAAGAGTGCCCCAATAGTTCAGTTAATTTGATGTCGATGGCCATACTTTTGATTAGTTATAGACAGACGCTTGAAATTTACAACGAACCTGTATTGTTGATGTAGTTTGGACAGGACCCTAAAACTTTAAAGGAACCTGAATAAATTTACATTTAGAAATTGAATATTAATTTAATTTGACCTATATGGCCGTATTTTTATCCGTTTTATATAAAAATTTTAAAACTAGAAAGAATGTCCACTACTTCTTATCTTTAATTATAAATTAAAAAGGTTTTACAATAGTTGATGTAAACTTGAGTATATTAGCCGTTATGAAAGGCAGTTAAAATTTACAAAGATGCTGATTGCTAAGTCTACTACATCAGCAAATATATAATTGGAATTTATAACTTAAAGGGTGCCCCTATAATAGCCATAATTTGATTTATATTGCCAAACTCTTGAACAGTTGAAAAACTTTGGTGATGGAATATAAGGGTGTCCCAATAGTTAGTGTTATTTAATGTATGTGGTCATACTCTTAAACCGTTATCTGTTTTGAAGTCGACTTTTTTGCAATTTTAATTTATTGCAATCATTTATAAAGGTTTCATTCGTTGTTGATACGAAATTTGTTGCTATGTTGTGCAATATTATATGAGAGAAACCTTTTTGAATAATTAACCCTCAAGAGAAACTCTATATTACTGATGCCTTTAGTTGCGATATACGAATAATATTAATTCAAAACTTAATGAAGTGAAAAAGTTATTTCAACTCAGCAGAATATTTTTAACCAAGGAAGAAAATCGTTGAGTGTCAACACTACAAGTAGATACAACAGACAGTCTTAAGTCAGTTATGCCAGTCGGTCATGTGACAAATTGTGATATTGGCAATATTTATTTAAAAGTTTCTATACATTTGTTTTTTAATCATCAAGTATAGATCTAACGACTTTTACGTATATAAAAATAAAAATCACTTCGCCAATCAATTAGTGTTGCTATTGATTGTTGCCTTCTATTCTTGTTAATAAAATCATTTTTATTAGTTTTTGTTTTATGTCGTTGCAAGCAATTGGCAACTAAATGTCTTGATAGCATCTTAATTGGCAAAAAGTTATATTTTAGCAATTTGTGACAATAAATTGCTCGAAGCAACATATACAACAATGGCTCTGATAATTTCTTAACAATGAAAATTGGAAAAAACTTTCAACGTGTAACATATTTTTTTGTCATTGTTTGTATTTGTACAGTATTGAAGCACTTGAAAAATGCAATTATAAACACATCAAAAACATTTACGCGATGCCATTCATTCAATTATTTAGTTATACGTTTGTTCTTTCGCACATATACATCCACAGCCACAGATAGAGTTAAAGCTACAGCTACACACAACGAATGTAATTATTATTATCCTAAAGAAACAGCAAATGTTATTTTCATTATTATTTTCATTGAGAACATTTATGTCATCATCACTATCAGTAGCATCATCAGATTCATAGTTGTCGTCCTTAAACATCGCATCTGGCTTAAACTCTTTTGCCATTTTGTTAAATTAAATTGATGATGTTGATATCGCAGACAACATCCAGGAACCTACAATCAGTACGTTATAAGTAAGTTGTACCAGAAGTAAAAGGGAGTTGAAGTCTGTTAATATAAAAGAGATCTACTTGAAATTCCATGCCCGCCATAACAACACAACGCAACAAAAAGGATTATTTTCTTACTTTAACTTTGTTCATTTATTTTTAAATACTTGCAATTACAAGTAAGTATACGTCTTAATATGTAGTAGTATGCGTGTGCGCTAGTAAGTATGTATGGGCATGTCCTCCTTTGTGTGTTTTTCTACAGATGTTTTCTTAGTTGTTTGACATGTTTTTATATGGGAGTTATTGTCATTTATCTCTACTTTTAAACACCATTAAAAGAATTTAAATTTAAAAAGAAAACATCTTTTTTGTCGCCTCCTTAGATTCTGAAATAAATAAAAAAAATATATGACTATAACTATTTTGGTAATGATAATTTTTTTTTAATAATTATTTTTATTAAAGTGTTATCGCATACGAATATTTAAAATTTTAATTTTTATACATTTTTAATAAACTGTTTAATATTATTTTTTTTATTTTAACATCAATATTGCGTACATTGGGAACATTTGCATTCAAAACAGCTTGAGTAAATATTGAGTAAAAATATTCTTAAATCATTCAATAACAAACATCAAAAATCGTACATGCTAAATCTTCATGAAGAATTTGGCAATAACATGAATAGAATATAAACTTTTACCACAAATTCAACGACGCCCACGAGTGCATACTGTAACTTCACACACTATGGCAGATAAATTTATACTGAGTGCTTACGTTTAGATGTAAACTCGTCATGTTGCTTCTATTCAGGAGGATTGAAAAAACAAATACTGTTTTTAAACGAACAACGTCAATATTTTGAATCATGTGTATTTTTATTTGTCAAAAATTTTAATATGAATCAAGTCACGCTATTAAAGTTTTATCGCATACGAATATTTAAAATTTTTATTTTTATACATTTTTAATAAACTGTTTAATATTATTTTTTTATTGTAACATCAATATTGCGTACATTGGGAACATTTGCATTCAAAACAGCTTGAGTAAATATTGAGTAAAAATATTCTTAAATCATTCAATAACATCAAATAATCGTACATGCTAAATCTTCATGAAGAATTTGGCAATAACATGAATAGAATATAAACTTTTAACCACAAATTCAACGACACCCACGAGTGCATACTGTAACTTCACACACTATGGCAAATAGATTTATTCTGAGTGCTTACGTTTAGATGTAAACTCGTCATGTTGCTTCTATTCAAGAGGATTGAAAAAACAAATGCTGTTTTTAAACGAACAACGTCAATATTTTGAATCATGTGTATATTTATTTGTCAAAAATTTTAATATGAATCAAGTCACGCTATATTTGATTTGTTGTGGAAAATTCAAATTTTTTGGATGACAACGTGTGTCTATGGATAAACCTCACATTTCTCTATGATAAACAAACACACACCCACACACACGCACACATGTATTAATTCCCTTATGAATAAGATTGCCGCAAAGAAAAAAAAATTTGCATTTCTTTTTACTGGCTTTTTTGTGACATCCCGTTACATGTGTCGTCAATTGTTCACTTTCTTTTTTTAATCTCTTCTGTTTTTAGAAACATTATAAAAAAGTAAAAGAAGAAATTTTGCAGTTAAAAAAGAACTTTATAATTAATCACATTTCTTAGAAATAAGAAACAAAATAATTGCAATATTTTCAAACCAAAACTAATTTCAATCTTATATTTTAAAGCGAGAAAAAACGTTAAACTTCATTAGAGTCTTAACTTTTTAAGTTTGTTACATTCAGGTTGCCTTTTGTTTTTTTTTAAGTTTCGTTAATTCTTTCTGAAAGAATTTTGATGGTTCCCAATGCTGACGTAAAAATTTGTTTGTTTTTCAAATTGTTGTGTTTTGCAGTTATTGACCATTATTCTTCGATTATAATTCTCATTTAGTCAAGTTAGCTTTAGACAAAAATACACATTTACAATTTCCTAACAAAACTTGGAGGAAAAGCACAAATTAACCACACAGTGTCACGAGTTTGGCCGAAAATGTTTGAAGCCGTTGTAGAATTTTTTTTTACTTTTTAAACCTTTTCATAAAAAAACCTACATTAAGAAATACATAAACGTAAAATATTATTTACATGTCCTGCCCAGTTTTTTAATTATTGTAGCTAAAATTTCGGGAGGGAACGCAACTTCAATAGAGAAATCTTAAATTTCACAAATGTTTGTTAGAAATAAAATTAAAATCTGTTTTCGTTGCTCTTGATATATTTGTACTGAAATTTGTGATAAATTTAGCTAGGGATGTAAAGATACGCCATTTCGCCGATACGATATCCAAAAATAAATATCGCCGATACCCATTCCGATACTGATCTGCGTATTGAAATTGAGCTCAAGTAAAAACTAACAAAACTCAAGTAGAGTAACTCTTCTATTATACAAAATAACAGTGTTTATTAATGAGCCATTCAAATCATCAAAATTTTCAAAACTATTCAGTTTCTAAAATTATAATTTTTAAACTACAAAACGTCTGCAATATTTATGATTTTACAAAATAAACCATGGCATTCAGTTTAGATTGGCTCAAGATTTAAAATTGAGATCATGTTAAAATTAAATTAAAATTATTAAAACAACATTGCAAAAGATTAATACTTAAAATTGATATTAATAAGAGTTTTGTTTAAAAAACAAAGTGTTCTCAAATTTTGCGGAGATAGACGATTTCTCAAATCTGTTTGAAGCAGACGTGCAGTAAAAAATAATATCTCACATCCGACAGAACTCATTTGAATTTTATGTTCTGCTTTTAATATGTTATTTCTAATAGTTGTCATGCAAAATAAACAAGAGTTAAAAATTTAATATTTTGTTCAAAAAACTCTAAAGAAGCATCGGCATATCGACAGTAAAATATCGCCGATATCGATATATCGGAAAACTAGAAGTATCGCCAATATATCGTTATCGGTATCGGTTGCATCCCTTACTTTAGCAGTGACTGCAGTTATTAAAAAAATAATAATACAAATAATTTGTTGCATCGTATTGGATGCAGATAGGAAATATTAAAATTCACACCTTTAAAGATTAGCAATAGCTGGGCTACACACAAACATGGAAAAAGTTGGTTCGAAAGTACCTAACAGAGTAGTAAGATATTTACATAAGGCTTCTGCGTTAGAAGTTTTCCTTAGATCTTAGTTTCTTTAACTAAACTTAAATGAGTTTAAAAACCAGAAAAAGAAGAAATGAACCAAATCGTGGAAAGGGTTAAGACGAAGTATGGTACATCGAACAATGGATAAACAATTGGGAGCTTCATTTTAAAAAAAGAGCTTGTAGTTAAAAACCTTGAGACATTTTGAAAGAAACTACTCTGTTTTACTCCATATTTTGTCCTTATAACTATCCGAGAGTTTTACAATAGTGTAAGTGATAACGACTAAAATATTGAAGCTTTCTTGGTGTTTATTTATCTTTGTCACTCATATTTTGTGTTTTCAGTTTTATTCACTAAATTTTAACAACACGATTTGTTAACTTTAATTAATTTTTCATTTATATTAATTTTTCATTTATAATTAATTTTTCATTTATATTCATTTATATTCATTATATTAAAGTTAAATCAAGGATAAACAGAAGGTGGGAACAAATTACTTTGCATTGGACAAAAAAGTTAAGAATTTATAATTGCATCATTCTAAATGAATTGTGTTCAATTAATTTTAGCTTTTACTTTAATTGGATTCTTTTAGGTAGACGTACTCTTGTTCCCTAGTAAATTGACTTTTTTCTCCGTTATTAACATTTTGAATTTCAGAACATATGAAAAGAACACGAATCCTTGAAATTGAAAAGACCAAATTCTAGGTTTGAATATATCTTATCAATTAAAACACACGTGCAAAGATTCATTACTAAATGGCAAGTCTTTCTGTTTTTTTTTCCACTCGTTATATGGCATCACGACACTGTGCTGCGTAAACAGTAGCGAATCAGAGACGAGAATACTGCATATTCACTTTTATTGCTCATTCATATGTTCATTGCTTTTGCCATTCATTGAACTGCCTAAAATGATCAATGCACTTGCTTGTGTTCAACTCTCCATTTGCTTTGACTGTTTTTTTCGCACTACTTTCATTATGCCAACACAAGTTAATCAACCATTTCATTCATGCCATTTAAAATTTCTGATAACTGCTCGAGACTTTGGTACCTATTCATTGCTAACCATCATATTTCATAGTATTCACCATGGTATTCATAGTATTCATGCATATATAAAGAAAATAAGAAATGAAAAAATCTATGCTTGCACGAACAAAAACCATAAATTGTGCGTATGTACATACATATATATGTATGTATATTGTACATACACAGAAATATAGACAGTGTTGCCAATTTAACTGATTTGTTTTTAAATACAAGCAAGCCTAATGTAATACGCTATTTATGTATCTAATTTTTTATTAAACCTTGTTTTTAAACCTATTTTGTATAATCGCACTTATTTTCTGAAATACATTTGACAGTTGTCAACACTCATCCTACGTACAATACTAAAATTCTCTTTTATGTGTTTTAATTTAGTTTTTAGTACCCTTCATTCATGGTATTCACAAATGATTCATGAATACAGCGCGGTATTCATGAATCTTTGTGAATGTTTCTTGTAATTTAGGTAACACATGCAATACACACATCATATTTCATCATACGATCTCTGTGTGAATGTGTTTTCATTCGCTTCATTAGCCTAGTGTGTAGTAATGTCAACAACATTATTTTTGTGTGAATGTATTCAAAGCAATAAAACCAAAGCAATTTCTTTTCTCTGTAGCGAATAGATATTCTTTCCTCTCATTAATGCATTGCATAGTTTCGAGAGTCGCAGGACACGGCATGATATTATCAATTAAACATTTTGAAGAAATCAATCACGACTAAAAGACTTATTCACATTGTATTTTAATCTTTTTAAACTATCTGTATTATGACGGTTTACTGAATACTGAATTTACAAAAAATTCAAATATGAGATTCTGGAATATAGTTTTTTTTGCCCAGGGCTCAGATTGTAAGTCGAAACAAGACTTTCAAGTGCTTTAGTGAGAAATATGCAATGAAGACATTCTCTAATTGTAATTATCAGGCATGTTATACATTCCGATCGGAATGGTTTTAATTCCGCATTAACAATTCCGATCGAATTTGTATTACTTTCTTCAGAATCCGATCAAATTTGTGTTTTCAAAAAAAAAATGCTAAATCTCTACTTTTTTAAATTTAAAATGGCAACATTGGTCACACCAACGTAACAAGCAGGCTAATCTCAATAAAGATACAAAAAAAAATTAAGTAGATATTTTTCTACCGCATTTATTATTTTACTATTGTCTTTTTTTAATGTAAAATTAAGCTAACAGCTATACGATGAGTGGTAAAACCAAACAACTGATGTAGACTTTAGACAACCGTATGTTAATATATACATACACAAACATGTAAAACTTATTGGTTTTCTTCTAATTTTAGACACATGTATGTGCAAAATAAACACTATTTTTAATGTTATAAACATTTCAACTTAAACGGTTCATAATTTGGGAAAAAATTTTAAGCGTTAAGTCTTGCGTAATTCTTCATAAAAGTTAAAACAATTAATCAAATCTCTCTTGGTATAATAAAGCAACAACGCCGTTGGCATCTCCAAGCAAAACCCTTTACAAAAAATTTTAGAAAAATAAACACGCATAAAACATCGTCCATTTCATTGCATATATAAAATATTTTATGACAAAAGGTAATTTAAAGCACTGACACGCTCTTACAAACAAGTAAACGATTTCCTACGTAAAATACTTGTACACAGAGAAAAAAGATTGGTGAAAATCGTTTGAAGTATTTAAACTTTAATTTTATTATTAACAAAATATAATCTTTATATTAAAAACAAGCGACATTTGTTACCTAAGAATAGTTGCTATAACTCTAAAAACCGATTGTAACTAGAATCCTTTCTATTAATTGGGAGATATCATTGGCGAGAAAATACAAAAATATTGAAAGCTAAATTTAAAATGATTTAAAAAAAGGATATTTGCAAAAAAAAATGTTTAAATATAAATTTTTTTTATATTCCATTGGTCTCGTGCAGGAAGCTGGACAATAGTTTGCATCATGCAATTCTGAAAAATCTTTATCCAGGAAATTGTATTTTTTTTTTTTTTTTTTTTTTGATAATTGCAAATGTTAAAATATTAACTTGTTTTATTTAAAGCAAAATAATTTTTATAGTGAATTTCAAACCATTTTTTAAAATAGTCAGGAGGGCCATTTTATTTAGTTTTTTCAACTAAATAATTCGCAAAACTGAATAAATCCGATTGGCATCAAATTTGGTTCTCTTAACGAATCTCTTTTCGCTGTGTAAAAACACTTGCACACATTTTTTTCAACTTAGTTTTGTATCGGTGAACTTGCAAAAACATCTGTGTGTTTAAATGTATGTGAATGACCATCTTATAGTTATAGCTTTTGTCTTATAGTTTACCGCATATCAAGCTTTCACTGTCATATGATATTTTCTATCTCTTTTTCTCAGTCTGGTTTACAAGTTTTGGATATTTCATTTAAAAACAAAAAACACTTCATTTTTGTCATTCTGATATTTTTAAATTACGCAATTAGCATCAACGTCATAACTTTTAACAGCAACGACATTAAGGAAAACTTAAGCAGGGTTTAGTCACAAATGCTGATGACGGCGGTATTTTAACCTTTAATTTGCCTTAAATAAATATTCAACTGCTTCGCGTAAATATTTTATTTAACCAAATTTAACTAAAACAAAAAAACAATCAGCCATGAATTTAATAATTTTGATCGCGATTATAGGACGATTTAATTTAAATTTAAATAAATATTCCAGTGGTTTAATTGTAACAAATACTTTGTTTTATCCGCAAGGCATATTGAAATTTAATTACGTTTATTAATATCTGGTTGTGGAGAAAAACCTTGTCAATGTTGTCAGTCCGCTTTCAACATGGCTTTCGTACGATACAGGGTCCATAAATTATACTTAAAAAAAATAATATTAAGTTTAAGTCAGCTGGAAAAGAGTTTAGATTTCCACTTAAGAATGTGTGATAGTTATTTGGAAAAAAATACAATTAAAAAGCATAGGAAATAAAATGTCACTATTGTGAATGCTACGGTGTATCTGTACCAAATCAGGTTTAAGAAATAAACACACATTCCATCAAAAGCAAACAAAAATTATACTAAGCTCATTAGAACAAAATTTACGATCAAGTTTTTGTTTTCTACTTGCTTAAGATAGTTTCGTAGAAAGTATGAAAGGCGCCTTTATCTCAGCATACAGGTGTGGACAAAATTTTTTATTTTAACTACAATCTTAAGAAAAGTTTCCTGAAGAGCTAATAAAGCGGCATCGGTGAATTTAAATTTTTTAACCAGATTTTTATTTAGCTTAGATTTAATTCACATAAAAACCGAAGAGAAGGTTCTACTAACTAAGAGACTTCTTCTATATTGTACTTGAAATTTATTTTACTCTTCTTAAAACATTTTTGTTTGACAAACGAATTACAAAAAAGAAAAATAAATGTTGGATAATTTGAGGTAAATACTTGAGTTCTTTGGGAAAGCTGTAATCGGGATAGCGAAACTTTATGAAGTTGATTTCAGTTTGAGTAGAAAGTCAGGCAAACGGGCGAAGTTGCGCTGTTTTTAATATTTCTGTTTCGGATATCAAAAAACTAAAATCAAAACAAAAGAACTTAATTTTTTCTTGAACGGGCTGTTGTAAATTATTTATGTTTATAAGTTTAATAACACAAAAAGTAAGTAAATTTAATACCAGTTTAAAAACTAATTATAACAGAAAAAAACATTTACAAATATTATTTAAGTTTTTCAATAAAAGATTCTTTCGTATTTCAGTTTGTGTTTTCGCTAATTTAATTTATATTCAAGCAGCTGAACTTTCAACATATTATAAAAGTTACAAAACTTTACAAAAAAAAAGCTAATAAAACCACAACATGAAAGACAACAAAAAAGTAATTTTCCATGTCATTCACCTTAAAGGCGTTTACGTATGTGATTCGCACAACGCCTTCTCATAATAGAAGAGAATAAATAATAAAATAAAATACCCTTTTAAGTGGATATGTGCACTACGAGTTGGTTAAAGACTCCACAGCAAAATACTGTAATACAATTTAAACAAAACGAAACAAAAAATTAGAAAATAATGTGCCCAAGTTTTCTATTACGAGTTGTGTTCAAAAATTATGGAGATCCTTAACATCCATTCAAAAAGTTTTTGTTCTTTTTTTGATCTGCTTGCTGTTCTGATGTAGTGCTCAGAGCTTTGTTTTTAAAACATTCAAAAATGTAAACTTTATTTTAGCGTGCTTGCTTAGTAAATAAAAAGGTTGCTGTACAAACTTTTACTAACTTTTTAATTAATTTTCATCATAAATAACAACCACCTGCATGAATACAAACGAAAGTTGAAAAAAGGATATGGTAAAATTAGAGGCAGGCACACTGCTTTGCCCAATGCCCCGAAGGACATGCACCAATCATGTTGATTTTCAATAAGAAAATTTTTCAATAGGAAACATGTATCAGAGACGCTCACTTTAAAAGGTCAATCTAGATTGAGCTTATTTAACACTTAACACTTCGATTTACCTTAAAAACACGTATTTTATCTACAATTTTGTCCAGAGCCTTTTTCAACTGTTATCATTTCTCCCATTGTTGACTCTAATAAATTTTTTTGATTAAACGATCGCTATTCAAAACAATAATATTAACTCGACCTAAACAATGCAAAACTTTGACATCAAGTTCCATTGCCTCATAAATATAAATGAAATTCGACCTTTACCCAGATCAAAAAACCATACTTTGTCGCAAAAAACAGGGATTCGTTATTATTGTGCGAAATTTAAGTACAAGAATAATTAAAAAAAAAAATAAATAAAATAACATTTCACCGATTACCTGTCAGTCCTTTAAAAAATTAAGACAAAAGCAAACGGAATTTTGTATTTAAACCCATCAGTTGTTTAAATAACTTTCGCTTCTTTTCAAAAGTCCCAAATACCAAATAAAGTTTATAAAGAGTCAAAATTTTTAACAAATTATGTATTTTTTGCATTTAAATAAATATTACTCTTGCCAGTTATCAAGCGACTTTTTATTTAAACACATTTGATAAATTTTATATTTATCTTTTAAATTTTCTATTTGCTTCAGCCAAATTTTTTCGCGTTTGCATCCAAATTCAAGGCATCATTTAAAACATAGAAGTGGGTGCACAGTTAAACACACACTTGGCTTTTCTATGTGTTTCAATACTAAAAAAGTAAAATTTTGTTTTAATAATTAGTTCTTTAAATAAAAAATTCAAAAACTCTTCAACATTTTTACTTTATTTGATTTGTCATTTAAAAGCATAAATTAAAAGGAAAATGAATTTAAAATTTATTGCTCGATTTTTGAGGAAAGAAAGATTTCAAGAACGACTCGTAAAAGATTTACAAAAGAATATTTGCATAAAACACATGTGTACAGACAAATAATTTGATGTCTGCTATTTGTTTTTGGATAATTGCTTGATTGTTCATTTTTTATTTCTTCCAAATGTCTGCATATATGTATGTATGTACCTATAAACTTATGTATGGATTTATGCAAGTGAGATGGTGTGTATGCATGTGTATATGTCCGTGTGTATTGAACTTGTTTGCATTTTTTTTTTACTTTTTATTTACTTATTTGATTTTTTACATTACTTTTTTTAATAACTATTAATAAAAGGTAAAAAATGTACATTGAAGAAAAAATTTATACGCATTTATTATTTCAAAGATATTTATGTGTGTGTGTGTGTGTCAATTATTTAATATGTGTTAAATTTTCCTTGAATAAGTTCGGTTCATACAATTAAAATATGTTAATAAAACTATATTGTTTTAAATCAAATATTTATTTAAATTTACCTTAAAATAAACAGAGTCATAGAGTTAAACACACACACACACACACACACACACACACATGCATGTAGCATTGTTGTAAATGAGTTGTATGAATTATACAGAACAGGTTAAGGACAAATAAATGTAAATACATAAATTATTATTATTATTATTTTTTTTGGTGGAATATGCAATCCTTAGCCTACATATATATACATATATATGTTATTACACTAGAGCCCCAATTTGCGTCGTTAATGGGGACCAAAGAAACGCGACGCAAATCGAAATAAAAAGGATTAACATCAGGGTAAAAACGACGCTTCTTGAAATTCCAACGACGCAAATCGAATTTTTCTACTTTTTAAAAAGCGACGCAAATTGAAATGTCGCAAATCGAGACGGCGCAAGTCGGGGCTCTAGTGTATTTATTTATGCATAAAAAAAATTTCTGTTTTTCGCCGTGTTGCCTGGATCGGCTCGTTAGCTTTTTTTAAGCAGGGCTTAATAAACAATTATTCGTGGCCTTTTTTATAATTTGCTATTGTTCTCTAAACAATAGAAATTATTTTTAAATTAAAAGAAGAGTTTTGTTTTTAATATAATATTTTAAACAAAATAATCCTTTTTTCCTTATTTCGCTCCTCTTGATACAATATTTTTGAACGGACATGGATGCATCAAAATTTTAAATTAAGTTTCGAAAACTAACAAATTAATTTTGTAAATTAGACTAAATAAAATCGCATATGATTGAAGCCTGCACAAACATGACAACTTATGTGTCACACACCTAAAATGTTAAAAAAAAGCTGGCAAATAGAAATATGCGTCACGAAAGTCCGTCATTTCAAAGCCATTCAATGAGCTCTCAAGAAAACCCTATTGCTACTTAAAATGCTTTTACTAAATTTAAGTTTCATGAAATGAATTAATTTATTTATTTCTGCTAATTAATGTTAATGAATGGATGTTAAGAACAACAAGTTTTAAAATCATGTTGTTGTCTTAATTGCATTTATTTTTTAAATTTTTTTTTATAAATAAATCTATATATGTGAGTATTTATTTTTTATTTTTGTATTATTACCTGGCTACAATGTCATTGTTTATGCAGCTTAACAAATATTGTTAATTTATGAAAAAAAAGTACTTTATAAAAAACGCATAATAAATTAACTTTTGTTCAATGTTGTGGTTGACCATATAAAATTGTAACTTTAATATGAAAATGAAACAAATTGGCATTACTTGCATTTCATAAGCCCACACATATTTACGAATACGACAAATATATACATATGTATTTAAAGCGTTCTTTCGCGAACATAATAAAAACTATTGAAACTGGATGAATCGTATTAATATTTAGCATATTTAAATTTACTTAAAACAGGGAAGCAGTACAAGCAGATATTTATTAATTTAAAAACTACTCGTAGGCCTTTTAATTGAAAAAAGAAAAATATATATTTGAATAAAATATTCTTTAATTTATATCAAATCTCATTACAAATATCAATTGTTGATATCCAGACATTTGTTGGTGTTAAATGTTTTACATCTATCTCGTTTTAAATTATTTTGTTATTGAAATGTTAAAACATGGATTTATGTGCCAAAGAGTTGAGGTTTTTCCAATCGTTATCTGTAATTTAAAAATTCCATTATAATATCACTAGCGTTAGTTAAAACAATTATAATTGAAAAAATTCAGTGGCATTAAATGACTGTTAAGAATTTTTTTTAATTTTAACTACATATTTTTAAATGGAATTTTATTGATGGGATTTTAAAAAGCTAAAGTACGATATAAAAACAAACATTTCTTGTTCATTTTATTGGCGTCTTTAAAACTAAAAATAAATAAAAACAAATTCAGCTGTAGACTAATTTAGAATGAATTATTACAACTAAAAAGGAAAAGTTTAGTGCATTCACTCATCATTGAATTCAATAAACTCATTGAATAAAATAAAAAACAAACCGAAAAGACGAAACTAATTAAAGTAATTTCTTTGTCTGGAAAAAAAAAACAATTTTGGGGTGTAATGACAACCAGCCTAAAAGTCCTCATTTTACTTTTCTCATTAAAATGCTTCTAAATGTTAATTAAATAACTTTTTTTTTATAAGCGAAAAAAAAAACAAGTGAAAATAAATAAAAATTACCCTAAGAGAAGATTATCATTGTAAAGCGAATAATAAGCTAAAAAATGCGTAAAGTCGATTTAAAACTGTTTTCGTGAGACCCTTTTTTGTGCGTTTGTTACCGTCTCACCTAATCATTCTTTTATCAACTTGAGGCTACGCAATTATCCAAGCGAACAAAAAAAGGTCATACCAGTCAGCTTAGAATCTTTAATAATTGAAACTCTAAAAAAAAGGACTCCTCCGGAAAACAGAAAATAAAAAAAAAAACGGAAATTATTGTTAAAACGAAAGAAGAAAAGCAATCAAGACAAAACAATAAATAAAGTTTACTTTCAACAGAGTGTGTGGCGCGGCGCGGTGTGCACAAACAAAAGAAATAAAATTTATTTTATCATTTTAAATAAACTAAACTTGAAGCTAAACGGAAGAGAATTTCAAAATTTATAAACCATAATGAGATGAAACATTATAAATAAAGAAGAAACCGAAGAAAGCAGCTATAAAAATAAAATCAATTCATTTTTATTATACGCTCATTGAATTTTATAATGCAACCATTAAATAAATAATGGAAAATTTTTCGTTATGCGTTCTGACACACGCACAAACTGAAAACATTTCGATTGCATGCGTATTGGCAACATTTTCATACGCACATACGAGCAAACTGATAAACGAAGGCTAAGGCTTTATCCACTCAATAATAAATCATACAAAATGCCTACAATAACAACTACATACGTATAAATTGTTGAGTAAAATTTTGCATTTGTATCAATGAACCGCTCTGCTGCTCATATTTACCACTCGAAAGCATCTTTGGCCTTTTTCTTTTGAAACCATAAGCGTTTAGTAAATACAAATAAGCAGCGGCTTAGTTTTTGTTTTTTAAATGAATTTATTCTTTATGGGAGTTAAATAAAATATCTAACAACAACAACAAGAACCACAAAAATAAAGTGAAATAAAAGAAAATAAAGTGATTTAGAGGCAGCATTCAATTTAATTCATTGAAATTTTAAAATAAAGAAATCAATAAAATACGTGAAAGATTATTTGAATTTGGCTACAGTTCATTTCTAAATAGCCATCATCATTCAAAGCACGTAACAGTTTGTTCTTCTTTATTATCTACACTTTTTATTTTATCCTTGTTTTTTTTTTTCTTTATTTGGCCTAAAAATTCGAATAATTTTTTTTGTATTTAAAAAAAAACATGATTCTTGCTGCTTTTTAGGTTCTTTGCTATTTTGTTACCAATGGGGTTACCAAATAGAATATCAAATTCCTATAAAAATATAAAAATCAAACATTAAAGTTTTTAAGATTTTAGGATTCCCAGGGCTTTGAGGATTTTTCTTCTTTTACCAAAAACGCAAAATGACTGTGTTATAACATAAGGATTGTTGAGAGGGAAATACAGTGTCCACACTTTTTTTGGTCCACTTCATCATACTCCATATAAAAATTAGTAATTTTTATTTTCAATAATATTTAGGTTTAACAAAACAGCTTTAACAGCATCTAAGAGGTTCAACAACAACGAAATTAGTTGCGATAGTTTTTCAACTTTTCGAATCTGTAAAACAAATATGCAAAGTGTGATGAAATTAATAATGAAAGCTTTTTATTTTTAAAAAATCACATTGCAAATACGAAAATGTTAAGATCCGAAGTCATTCAAATTATCAATCCCGAATCTTTGAATAAATCAATGTGGACTAGAATCCCCTTTTACTACACATCAACATTTAACAGTGTCGGACCTTTAAATTTTTTTACGGTTTGTAACTTTGAGTAATTTTGAGAAAATACTTTAAAAATCTTTAAAACGGTTATTATACTATTCTGCACTTGATAAAAGTATGACTTCAGTTTCCATTTTTTATCACATATCGACAATAAAACGGTCACATATTTCATTACAACTCGACAACGGCTTATCCGATTTATAAAAATGAAACTTTAGAAGAGGCAGGATGAAATTTCCTTAAAGTTCAACTAGCACAATTTCCTGAATTATTCAAAAATATTGTAAATTGAAGGCCACAATCTCCTCGCTTTTAATAAGTTAAAATAAACCTTTTGTTTTTAAATAAGCGGTCGTTAAAAATTTTGACAAAATTTAAATGAGTTGAAAAAATAATTCTTCCATGTTTTAAATCGTTAAAAGGTAAAGGATGTGCAATAAAACATAAACAAAATCACGCCAACTTCCCAAAGTTTTTATGAATTGCTATACGTGAGAATTTGTGAACTTGTTAGCTGCCGTTAACCGTTTTACTTTCGGTTCTGTTATTCATTTCAATTTCGATGAGTACACTGATGTCACCCCCTTTCTGTTTTTTTTTTTTCTTTTTGCCCAGTAGAACGTTTAAAAAATATTCTTTTCCTTGTTTTACCGTGCTTCAAAATTCTGACAACCCCCTTAAAATTAAAATTGACTGTAAAGATAATAAGAAGCTTCAGATAATGTTATATAGGTGTAATAGCTATAAGTCAGTATTGGCTTCTCCTCTTTAAACCCCATAATTATTCTTATAAAATAAACTTTCGGCAGATTATAAAAATAAACATAAATCAATTAAGGAGTAACTTAAAGGTGCTTATCAAATATATAATTCTGAAATCTACGTATTGTTCTTTATTTGTTATCCATTTCCATATTTCTCATTATGTTCGTGCTACTGTTCATTTCTTTGTGGCCTCCTTTATTTTCATTCTTCCATTCATGAAGTGTTAACAGGTCATTTTGGACAGAGTGTGGAATTGAAATTTATGTTTTTCGTATTGTTTATCAGCATATTTTGACTTGAAAATTTTGAAGAACGTCTCATATTTAAATCCAATAAACCATAATTTATCTTGATTTCTACCTTTTCGTTTTTATATTAATTTTTTAGTTGTCCATTCCCTTTTAAGGTGCAAAAAAAACATCAATTTCAAGGCGACTTTATTTTGATTAAGTGTTTTCCACAATGAATTGGTTTTAATAATAATTTCAACATGATCTTAAATTAAACTTGATATCTGCTTCATTATTTTCTTAATGTTGTTTTAAAGAAAATATAAAATGTTAACAGACATTTGATTAATAGTTTGACATGACTCCATTATTGAAGGTATATTTTAAGGTTTACTTTATGTACACAACCTCTACTACACGCTAAAGGATCATTTTATTTTTACTTTTTGCTAAGAACAAAAACAAAATAAAGCAGTAACAGGGCAAAGAATAAACAGTGTCAAGGTTAAATAGCATCAGCAAGTAAATTGGAAACCGACATTGTTTTTTCCTTAAGGGAGTTAAAACTTTCCAATGCTTTTGGATTTTAAATGGTATTTAACAATGAAGGGCAGAGTTGGCAACGTAAAAAAAATAAACAAAACAAAAAACGAAATCGAAAGACATATAAATTAACTTAAAACATCCATAATCACAACCCACTTTAGCAAAATTTAATTTTAATAAATGTCTTGTAAACTTTTTGATAAATTGACTGTAAGGTAAAAACTTTATAAAGATCCATCTCTGTGAAATTTGTGTTTAGAAATAAATATAAATAAATAAAGGTCAAAAAAACATTAAAATTTAATAAATATAAAAAGTAAAATGGCGTTGACTGAAAAGATGGCACTGCCCTCAAAAAATGTCACCTCACTGTGAAATCATTTAATTTTTTTCTACCGATTTTCTAAAAAATAAACCAAATTGTAAATTTTGTGTTACAGTTTTTTTCTTTTAATTCTTTTTGGTTCTTTTAAAAATAACGAAATTTTTTCATCATTTACATTATTTTCAATGCCTGAATATTTAAACATTTGTACTAAGATTCATAATTTTAATAGGAAATGCATTTAATAGATGCCCTGAAAATGTATAGACAGCCTCCAATTAAGTAATTACAGCACCAATGACAGTGTACACACGGACAACACAGGTTACAAAGGCGGTTCGAGTAATATGTTCTTTTAGCAATTTTTTCTCATAAAATTTAAAAAAAAAATTTCAAACAAGTTCGTAAAAAAAATTAAAAATATACTCTTCTCGATCATTTAATAGGAACTCCGAAAAAAGGCTTACAATGAATCCGTCTACAAAGCTTTTCTAAGCACTCAATAAAATGTCTCACGCTATGATTCGAAACTTATATCTAATTGTATGTACCCATGTAATTTATGATTTTTATGGAGCAATAAACTTTGTTGGTTTTAATATGCACTCACGAAAATTATGCAAAAAGCCAAAAAAGGAATACGCAGATGAAATTGCATCACATGTTATCTATGAGGCCAACATCCATCGTAAGAGGAAGCTTAAAACATTTTAAGAAATAAGAATTATCATTTAAAAATATTTACACCGCAAGTAGTGCAAAATAGTTTCAGTCATTTAACGACAGGATGGAATATCCAGAAAAGGCTAAAGAAGATTTATATAACTTTTCAAAGTTTTTTGTTTTGTGTAAACAATAGTTCTGAAATAAATAAATAGCTGTAGCAGAGCTTTGAAAACCCATCAGAAAAAGAATATTTTCTGAAATCACTTCTAAGTACTTTAAGACGAATGGAAATAAACGTGAACTTCTCTCCAGTTTTAAAATCAATTTGCTTCTGTATTTTGTTTAAAGAAATTTTGTTTTCAATTATCCTTTATTTGTTTAATAAAACAAGAAAAGCAATAAAATATTAGTGAATGTATATTTCGATAAATAATTATAAAAATGTTTTTTTTTTTTTTAAGAAAATAAATGCTAAATTGAATCATTGTTTCTTCTCGAGCTTATTTCAGTAAATTCTTTACTATTGATTTATTAAATAATAAGCATCATTATTGCTTGTTGGTGACATTTATTGCGTTCAATAACTATAATGATTGTTGTTTTTCATGTCATATTTTATCATGTAATAATGAGTTTTATGTCGTTTACATACGAGACGTGTTCTAAAAATAACGGAAATTAAAACGTTTTGGAGCAATATTTAATTGACACAATTCTATCAAAACTTAAACACTTATTCCAGTGCGCTCTTGTCGGTCTCGAGAGCATGTCAAAATTATTTTTTTTTTTTTTAATTACCATTATCTAATTCAGTAATTTAACGTTGTAACATTTACCATAAAACGGAGTACAAACATATATTGAACTTTTTGAGAGCTCCTCGTGTATATAAATATATGATTTTGCGTATGTATGCGTATGACCACACTGCTGCTTAAGGCAAATAAATGATGTAAAACAAAAAAAGTAAATTTATATGTTTTTGTCAGAAGAATATAACAACAAGCTTGGATGTTATAAATCTTTTAACGTATAAATTTACACAGACACACTCCCACGCTAAAAAAAAAAATCCACATGCTCATGCAATTACCCGCAAAAAACAAACACAATTTGATTTTTATAAACAATAACCCATATTATTTCTTCTTCTATTTTTTTAAATAAAACAAAAAGGAATAAAATTTATATATATGTACGCTGCGTCTTCAATGGCGCCATATAAATTACATTCAATTTCCATTATATGCACCAAATGAAGTATACAAATGAACACGTGAAATAAACAAAAACAATTTTAACTGCTTGGTCCAACTCAAATGGATGCGGAGTTTGATAAAGAGATGGGTTGGACTTAAACGATGGTTTTTAAGTCATGTCTTTTTGAATTATCGTTACAAGATTCAATTAAAAGATCATAATATAAATCATTTGATCTCACAAGATCGATGCAACAAAGTTAAACAAGATAATAATTTTAAATATTTATGTTTTTCAAAATTAAATGAATCTGTATTTGTTAAACAAAATTTGTTTTCTTTAATTGAAAGTATTTTGTGTTGTGGTTCTACCAGGAATAAAAATGTTGTCCAACAAAAGTTGCTCAGATTTGCCGGTTGTAAAATGTAATACATTTTTCGCTAATCACTCCATATCCTTTTTACCTGGAAGAGCTTATTTGTTTTGATGTTGTACCATTTGAGAAAGAAATAATTTTAAATTTGAATCTTTTGTTTCTTAATTTTAAGGATCTTATTAAAAGATCTTTTGAAATCCATACATTGTGACTTACGAAAATTTTACTAGGCATGATTTATGCAAGAATAAAATTAATATGTAATGACACGTTTACACTCTTTTTAAAGTTAAATATATGATATTTAAAACAAACAACCCTAAAAAAGTTTCCCTACCTCCTTTACCATACGTTTTTATTTATTCAATAAAACTCTGTTACATACTTCCATTAAAAGTTTCTTAGCTTAAAACGCACACACAAGCACAAGCACAAACATAACACACACTTTTAAAGATCGAAGTGTAAAGAGTAAAAGACTATAAAAATGCTTGTATCATGTAATAAGTTTGAAGAGATGAAATGTTAATATGTTGCCACACATTAATGTCAAAATTCATAAAGTTACGTAAACGTACAGCGACAAAAATCTCATAAATTAATGTTAAACACCAATGAAATCAGGCAATAAAAATCTTTGACAAATAAATTAGAATGATATTAAATTTTATCGCTAAATAAATAAAAAAAATACTTAAACAAACGCAAAAAAAACGCACACATGCACAACCTCCCCTTTATGTAAGATTAATTTGAAAAACCGTAAAATATCTAAACACATTTAATTTTTATTTCCTTAACATCAAAACCCTTTCAACAATTAAGTTTAATCATAATAATAATCATTAAAGTTTAAAAACAAAATACCTTCTAAGGCTCAATCATAAATATAAATTATTTTTAATTATAAATAAATTAAATTGTATTAAAGTATTGTGAATGGTATTAATGGAAATGTATGCTCAAGTTTAAATGTAAATTTTATTTGCTTTTTCACAAGAAATGTTTAACAGTTTAATACAATAAACTACTTTCTATGGCATCTTGATCTTTTTTATTTATTTTAATTTCCGTAAGGAAAACATTTAAATATTTTATTCTAATAAAAGAAAAATACTCATATAAGCACACATTCTATTAACTATTTTTGTCGACCAATATACATATGTATGTATGTATGTATGTATGTATGTATGTATGTATGTATGTATGTATGTATGTATGCGTGTAAGTCTGTCTGTCCTTACATCTTTTTATAGTTTGTGCTTTTATGTGATTGTATTTATATAAACAAACAACCACAAAATACAATCATTGTGTGGTCACTCACTTCTTGAATGACCAACAAAATGTCATCGTTTATCTGTGAATGGATCTAAACATCTACAACTTAGACTCATACAACAACAAACACATAAAGAAAAAAAAACATGTCTCCTTGTTTTTATGTGTTGAATGTTGGAATATTTGTTACATGTATGAGTATGTCGGTTGTAACCACTTGTATGTTTTAATTGATGTGACAAGTGTCTGGTGGATGACCTCCTAGAACAAGAGAATGCTTATATGTGACAATTTTAGACGTTTCGAGCAACAGGGAAAAAAGAAAATCAGGAAAAAGCAAAATATACAAAGATTTCAGCTACAACAACAACCATATTTAAAAAGAAAAGGAAAAACAATCGAAAAAATAACTCATCGGAGACTTGTTATTATCATCCACTTTTCAAGCTCTAAGACATTTAATTTTTCTTTTTAAATGGTTTTGACAAAAACTTTGATATTTTATGTTCAATCGAAATCTGGAAAATTGTTCACGTATTCACAATTACAGCACATAAAAAACCTCATCTTTGTGGTTGCCAAATAAATTTTAGTATCTTCACGTATTTAAAGCGATTTCGCTTGCAGTCACTATTGAATCTTCTATTCTTAGTATATAGAAAATAAATTATTAAATAATCTACTTTAATGTTTATTAAGAATCCAATTAATTACAAAAAGATTACAATATTGATGTAGACTGTATTTTGGATTCAGTACAAAATTCAAAATTCGTTTTCAATTAGAATATTAGGCAAATTATACAGTAATGGCCACAACAATTAAATGCAAAATGTATTTGACCAAAGTTTATTAAGCAATTAAATGCTAAATTAACAGAACATTGAAAAAATAAAATTATATCCTGTGTATTTGTATTTTAAAGTAAAATTAAAATTGTAGGTTTTTTATTTTGTTCAATAAACAGGGCAGAAATCTGTTGTTAACAAAAACAATTTTTTTCACTTTAATTCAAAAAATTACTTTTAAATTATAATTTTAAAATTGTTATTTTCTGTTTTTAAATAATTATTATTTTTCAAGTTTAATTTTTTGCTTGGAAAATAAAAGTAATTTTTTCCCTTTAATTTTTCAAGGTAGTTTTTTTTTAATAAAAAAAAAAAATATTTTTAATTTAATTTAACAAATAAGAATTTATGTACGGACTCGGGAGATGATTTTGCCCGTAAATCAGTCGGCATTAGAAAACGCTCCAAGCGCTTGAACAATAATTTTTACTTGTGAAGAATAAATAAATTTCGGAAAACAACTGTTATTTTTCAAGTAAAAAATAAAATTTCAAAATTAACTATTATTTGCAATCCCTAATTTTTCATTGAATTACTTTATCCGTAAAATAATCGTCTCTTGTAAAACTTAGTTAAATTAGATTCTTAAGCTCACGGCTAACAGCAGCTTAAAGGATAGAAATTTCTGATCACTTATAAACTTAAAAAAAAAAATTTAAATCTTGTAGCATAAAAAATAATAATAAAAAATGATTAACAAACTGAAAGACTATTGTTTTTATTTAATAACACGTTGAATAGTACTTAACAATTTTACAATTTTTATGTTATGGTTACTTTAGATTTTTTCGTTTTAACTTTTTAAATCGAATTGCCGACTATAAAGTCGGTTTTTATAAACCAAAAACTGTAATTCATAAGAATTCATTCAAAGTAAGAGTTGATCTTCATAAATTTCTTTTGCTATGATTGTAAAAAGCAAAAGAAAGCGTAAGCTACAAATCATTTTTCGGTTCGCAAATAAACGAAACTCTGCGCAGTCACACGTTCATAAATAGAATATTTATTACATTCCAATAGCACAAACAACTGAGTGCTTTTTATAAAGACCTGCAATTTAGAAACACTACGTTAATAATATTTTATGATCACATTTCGATTATCTAAATGAAATTCGAGAAGTACTAATTCATTTGGTATTCAATGGGCCAATTTAGAGCATTGATTTTTCTTCGCTTAAAGGACTTTCTGATTGTGAGAGTTTGTTTTTCTATCTTAAAATTTAAAAGGGATTTAATTAAATTAAAAAACAATATGGTGCTAAAAAGCAACAATCTGCCATTAAAGGCAATTCTTTTCTGATTTTTATTTTAAACAAGTCAATCCTTTGTGATTTTCACAAATGCACAAAATAACGTTGCAGCTACTGTTTTAAAGAAAAATGTAGCAACAGAGAAAAGCGATAAAAAATTAAGAAGAAAAAACTCACATTTTATTTATAGGATTCGAGCAGGAAATGACTTTATGCAACATTAATTAAAGGAAATTGTAGCCACACTTTCTGTGCTCAAATTGAATTGAAATTCATGGGTTCAGTAAATGGATGAAAAAGAAGCCAGCGAAAACCAAAATTAAAAGTAAAATATCTGTGTTTTCTTTTTCTCGAATCTTTACCACATAATAAAAAGCAAGACTATTTAATACATTGTTTTTTTTTCTGCATAAAAACTAATCAAAAAAATTATCTATTGTAAAGTGAATACTTTTGGTAAGCCAGGTTTTGTGACGCGACGTCTGGGAGTCCAAAAGTTACGAAAGATGTTTTTCTTTGCTGTCTAATACGTTTGTAAAATTTTTAATGACAAAGAAAAAACAAAGAAAAGAAGGACAATAATAGAAGCAGTTTTTGCGAAAACCAAATCCACGCAAATTAAAGTTATAAAAATGAGCATGTAATGGGAAATGGAAATTTATTTACACCGGCAACAACTTTAGAGAATTTAATATTGTTCTTCTTTTATATTGGAGATGTGTGTATATATATATGTGTGTGTGTTTGTGTTTGAGCTTGTAAATGAGTACTTGCATATGTATGCTATCATTATGCAATTAGTCTCATTAAATAAATTGCAAAATTACACACATGTAAAGCTAATGGGAAAATCATACCCTGTGTAGACCAATCATAATAACCATGATGATAGTAATGATGATTACACACTCATGCAATTATCATGGAGGTGCCACGCACACATATATACACACACACGCGTGAACAGTAAACGTGAATGCGTCTGTAACTAAAAATGCATTCATACATTAAACGTGATGAACGAAAATTACGCACATATGAACTGAAACAGTTAACAAAAATCAAAAATACACGCGACATTACAGCCTTCAATGTTTATACAAACGTATTGTGGTAAATAAAAACCACTACATACAAAAAATACACAAACATACGCATGTAGACTGCATATTATGTGTTAACGACTTAAATTCATGCTGTTATTTGCAATTGTTTTTTTTTTTATAATTTATTTGGTTCATGTGACAAAAATAAGTGAATAATTTCGTAAATGTCTAAAGTTTAATTCTTTCATATTTCTTCATGTGTGTGTGTGTGCATAAGAATATTTTTAAATTTCTTTATTCGGTAATCGAAATTTATCCACTATCACATATTAGAATGTCTTAATGTTTAAAAGCGAGAGTGTAAGTATTTTTGTGCCAATCGATACGAATGCTTAACATAACCTCATTCATATAATTCATTATTTATTATAAGTTTTGTGCGTTTTTTAATGTGTGCGTGTGCTTGGCTGTGTGAGTGTGGTTTATTTGATTGTGTATGCATTCAGTTGTTTACATTAAAATTTTAATTTTCCTATTAATTTAATTGTTAATATTGACATTATAATCAGTGTTTAATTAATATTGGAACATAATCCTATTAAACTGATTTTATGAAGGGATTTAAATTATGTAAATGACAACGATTATAATCGCTTGTTTTTATTTTACGTATTATCTTCTTCTCTTTAGTTGTTGTTGTTTTTTATTTTTTATTTTTTTTGCTTTTGAATATTTAATGATAAAAAATAGACAAATATTGTATGGCACTGAGAAAAAGTTGTATAACTAATTCAAAGAATATTATTTTTTAGAAGCTTTAATCGTATTTTTTAATTGCAAGGAATATTTCAAAGATTTGAATTTTAGCGCCCAATATCTCTATTGCAAAAAAAGGTTTCATGCTTATAAGAGATTCAATTGATTTAAAATTAATAAAACTACACACAAAATCACAGTGCAATTGAAAGTGCAATTTATTGCAGTGGCTTCAAAAACGATTTAAAAAATAAACGGAAGCTCATAAATGGATTTTGTTTTTTTTTCACTGATTGAAGCATACTGAGTGCTGCTTTTAAATAATAACGCAGTTACCTTAATGTCTTTTTGAGGCCATAAAGAGAATTGGTAATCATTCAATACAGTCTTAAAGAATACATGTCACAAAATGAAATACTAAACAGCGTCATAATATGAGCAAAGCTAAACTGTATCTCCTGCTAACGAAACAGGTATATGTTTTGCTGGTTCTTTACAATTTAATATATATCTTACGAGTAGCTCTTCAGAAAATTTGTTTTTCTTTTTATAAAATAATAATTATTTAATCTAGAAGTCGTACATAATATGTTGCCTATTCCTTCTCTAAGAACTATTTGATTAACAAATAAAGACTAAAAAAATTTTTCATCATGATTTTCTTTTTTTTTAATTGACAAAAACGTTTTTTATTTAAAAGCATTACCATTTTTTAACAATGGCAATGCCAGAAAAGAGATTAGCATTATTATCATTAAATTGTAATTCAATTGACAATTAATAAGTCGATCTAATGAGGGACTTCAATGAATGATAGCACTTTATAATATAAAAATAAAGCCCTTATTGCCTACGAATAAGCAACACATTTCTGTCTAATGCCTACTAATGAAATGAAAATTATTAATAAATTCATGCTCTCAGAGATCTCCTCTAGCTTATAAACTTGTCACATAATAGTTTACAAATTTAAGATTAAAAAAAAATTCAGCTGATTGATGATTGACGAATTAAGCACAAGAACTTAGCGAATCTCTAGCTGATGTTTTTCACTTATTATATGTTGCATCCTGTTTATCACGAGGACTCTTAACTGCTAGTTTTTACTCCTGGTCCGTTGCGCCCTTCCTTAACCAACCTGAATACCTTGGACTCCTCCATGGTACCCATTTTCAAGCTTTTTAGACAAGTTTTCTTAAACATGGGAAATTTGAAAGAGTTACACATTTTATTATATTTGCTATAAATAAATATTTTTTCAAACAAGTACATTTAATGCAACAAAAGATATTCAAATATAAATCTAAAGTCAGTAAAAAACCCCATCAGCATTTTCAACGAAAAAAGTAATAGTCATCTCCATAAATGTTTTTTTTTAATGTATATGCGAGTATATACAATTTATGAATTTATTTATTCATAAAATTTACTAAAAAGTTCTGAATTCCTATGCGTCGATTTGTTAATGCAAAATACATTTTTAAAACTTACAAAAAAATATCTAATTTTTTTTTTAATTTGAATATTGTTAGTTTACATTTTTATTTTTCATAGCTATAGCTGCATAACTTTATAGGGATTTATATTTATATTTTCTCTCTATAAACATATGGATAAATAAATTAAAAAAGGAAAAGCAACTGGACAAACTACCAAAGGCAGCAGACTAATATTCGCTTGAAGCCAAATAACCGACAAAGTCATAAATCACTATTTTGCTTTGACTGGACTCGTATATAATAAGTTTATATGTGTATTATCAAGTATTGGTGTGTGTGTGTAAACGAAATGGAACTATGACAAGACTTAATTAAACCATTGTAAAATAACACTAAAAGAATTTATAATAGAAACACAAAATACCACAGCAAACATGTCACATAAAAGAACAAAAAAATTTTAAAATATAAAATAAACTTCTCACTAACAATTGTACAAAATTTTACATTAAACATACAGATCTACATTTTCGATCTTTTTGCACAAGTGCTTACACTTACACCGTCACATACACTTTGGTTGAAAATATTAAACTTTTATCCTTCAGCAAAACCTGTCAACTTAAATTTTATCATTCACACAAAATTTAATACAGGATTTTTGGGCTTAAGCTTAAAGAATATAAAATTGTCATTATTTGATTACAAAACTGAATACAAAAGAAAACTAAAACTAAAAGAAAAAAACAATAAAAGATATTCATATACAATTTCCAAATGCAAAGTACTTTTGTGGTTACACAAAAGCTGTACCCAAATATATTTAATCAAAGATACATACTCGTACACATACATATATATTATATGATCACCCAGTTGGCCACATCTTTAAAATATCATCGGGGGGCTACAGGAAAATGCTGATTCCTTAAATATAAGGTACAGCGAAAAGCAATCGTAAACATCAATCGAACAGGTGTCACAGAATAATTTGCAAGCATAATTCTTAAAAAATATAATTTTTTTATTTGTCTTAGAAGGATATCTACACAAGCAAAATATCGCTGATCTCGACATACATAAAGATTGATAAAAAAAAACATATAAGACAATGTACAATTAGGAAGACAATGCCGTGCATCTTGTTCAGCAAGGAGTTTATTAGTGCTAGTGTGGACCTTCAACTTTATTAACATCGTATTCCAAAAAAAAACCAAAGCGACAGAGGACATATCATAATAAAATCATCGCCGAGAATCTCTCAAACTACAGTCTGGCTGACTGGGTATAAAGAAATATGAACTTGCGTAATTATAAACATTCATACTCAAATGCTCAGATACGAATGCATAAAAAAATGTAAAAAATTTCCCAAAAAGAAGGAAGTACTCATAATTCCTCAATTAGACGCATCCGACTGACCGCTGCACCAGAGAGCAGTAGAATTAATAACAACAATATCGACAAGTACAAAAAAACATCAACAAGGAAAACGGATGTCACAATACAGGCTGCTTTTTATTTAAAAGTTCCTGATTTTAATAAATCTATATAAGAATAATGATTGTGAGTGGGTGTGTATGTAAGTATGTGTGTGTGTGTGTGATTATATATTTATTGTGTGTAGAAATACGATAAAACAATGTTATAACGAATTATTCATTTAAAAATACAATTTTATCCTTTCATCTATTACTCGCATTTTAAAATAAAATCGGAAGAATCGAAGCATAAATTTGATAATTTATCAAATTCAAACTTTTCAAATTAAAAAATCCTTTGTATCTAAAAGTTACACTACATGATAACCATAACTATCTCCCACTTAAAAATGAAAAAAGAAGCAAAAGCAAAATCCGAACAAAACCAAAAATCGATGTTGGGATTTTGAATTGCAAAACCTCCATTCTTTTTTTGTAAATAATTCATTTTAAGTCAGTTTCCCTGTTAATCTTTCGTATGAATGGATACATTTTATACTTTCTAAAACAAGTTAAAACTTTTGGTAACACACACTCTATAACTCACATACAAATATAGGGAAACAGGCACCCGTATACGAGTATTTATAATTGTCAATGTGTTTGTGTATTACGTAATGCAAAAAGTATGTTTTGAATTTTGTCTACATTCATTGAAGTATCGGCATACTTCCGGCATTAAGCCAAACAACTACACTTTCGTTTATGCATGCATTCATCCATATTGTATGTGAGTAAGTGCCCCTTTGTATGCGAATAAACCAAAATTTAGTTCTAACTGCATATCCACAACAACAAAATTCTCAAAAAAAAGTTATAGCCTCTTGAAATGTATCGTTGTATGGGTATGAACATACATATGTGGGATGTTGTGGTAAATGAACATTTGCACACAAACACACACACACACACACACATATATTGTTACTTATACACTCGTCCTTTAACATACATTATCCTTAGAGCACGCGACTCTAACACGTTCCATATGTTTGATGAAGCCAGACAAAATACGTACTAATGTATGGTATGTGCCGTGCCGTGCCGTGCCGTCTGCTTATTTGTTGCTCTTATTTTTTTTATTAAGTCCCATAACGGATGTGGTCATATTAGAACAATACCCTGTAAAAGTAGCAAAAGAGCCTGTTGATATTGGTTCGTTTTTCCATGTGACCGGCAAGTCAAGGCTGGTTTATAGTTGTTTAATTTTTTCTCGCCACTGCTTTTGGGTTACTGAGTAGGTTAATGATAACTTACGAGTATAACGAACACAAAATTTTCCTTGTATATTAACTAAAAATAAAAAAGGGTATTAAATTTGTTTCGATAATGAAATTTCAAGTAGTCACCTGTGAACTGAAAAGTAAAGTTTTGCTACTTGGAAGACACATTTCGCTCTCTTTTAAGGAAAAATAGTTGTATTTTGGATTAAGAATTATAATTTTTATAACTAAAACTTTATTCTTATCATTTCTTGCTTGGATACATAGATTCAAATAGTTTTATTTTAAATGTCAGGGCATTGAAGCTAAAGAGATTGTTACATTAAATGCTACGCAAGTGATAATATTACTCGCGTGTTAAATATTTACGAGTGATAAACATAATTCATTCTAATTAACAGCACAGTCACATGTATTATTTTTGACTTAATGATTTTTCCTGGATTGCTTTTGAAATGACAAAATTATATTCATATAGGAAGCCGATAAAGTTCTGAAAGCAGTTAAAATTATGATACAAATGAACACCAGTCCTAACTAAAAAGTACACCGTCCTTAATGGATTTGGGAAAACCAAATTGGTTAAAATTTATAAAGAACTTGACTTTGGTGTATAAGAGAATTCATTTGTGCCCATTCATAATACCAATCATTTTTTCTTTCTTTCACTAAGAAAGCAAACATAATCTGATAAAATGATTTTATAATCTAATAAAAAACAAACAAAAAGTAAAGGGGACAACAAGCGGACCTTTTGAATTCCCGGTTTTGTCTGAAAATAGTTTAATTAGGGTTCTCCTGTCCACACAGCGAACTGTGTATTACTTTAAATTTTTTCTCCCAATGTGGTGAACTTATAGAAGATCCCTGCAGTAGAAGCTGATACTCGACCTTTATCTGGTTTTTTGTTCTCACAAAAGTTTGGCAATTAATGAATTTTTGGCTCCAATTTATTCGGATTTAGTAAAATTTCAAAATGTCTTTTCAAAGTTGTTTCTAAAATTTCTGAATGAATTTGATTGTGATAGTTACGTTTTGCATTAACAAACTTCCACTATTGAGTGATGTCTCTCATTTGGTTTATTTTTTTCTTAAAATTCATTGGACACATAATTAGTTGTTTGTGTTTCTTATTTATTAAAATGTCATGTCAGTCCGCCATTTATTGTCGACAATATATGTATACAATACCAAGAATATGTTTATTGTTTATTAGGTGTTTGATTTGGTTAATTTTTAACCAACTTCGAAAAAAGAAGGAGGTTATCAATTCGACTGGATGTTTTTTTATGTTTGTGTCTGCAGAAATCAGTCATTTCTGAACCGATTTTAAAATTGTTTATAATTTGATAGACTATGCATATAGATTGGTCCTGTTTTAAAAACAGTTCATAATCTTAACAATTAAAGGGTGTGCCCATATAACATATAAGTTGTTAAGGGTAAAGCGCACTACTTTAAAATTTAAAATTGCGTATTACTATAGTTTCCAATAGCAAAAGCTAATGCTAAAATAAGTTTAAAAATTAAAGGATGTCCTGACGCTTGGATATCGGACAGGATGTCGATTACTATAACCGTTATAATAACAAGTACAAGCAATCAAAATTATAGGGTATAATTATAAATTAAAATGTGCCCTAGTGGTTGTAATTTGATGACTAACGCTTAAAATTTAAACAGCATTGTCAACAACAGTGTCAGCAATAAAAAGTGTAAAAAATAAAGGGTGGCCATATAACTGTTAAATTTTCTTGTTTAATCTGCATTCATATTTTTTCTACGAGATATAAAACATCCTGACGCAATCTTTCTCAAATACAATATGTTATAATTAATGTATAATAACCTTCCTAAAGAAATATGATTTTAAGTTTGTCTGTTTTGGGTCTGCCTTTTTTTTACAAGAATTGTTTTTTGTATTTTTTTTAAGCTTATACGATTGGTGCTTTGCTTTTTCTGCTAATATCACGAACAAAAATAAATGTGTAACTCTATTAATGTGACTTTTAGTAAAGCCAAAGTAAATATTTATGGTGGTATCACTAACAGGTGCACACCTTAGGTTTCAACCCTCTGATCAATAAAAGTATTGTGTTGTTTTCCAGTTCAGCAGCAAATTGTATATGAGATTACATGTGTATAAATTTTTTCGACCTGCAGCAACACTATTTGCAACTGGCATATTTTTTCACTGTAAAGAAACAAAAATATTTTATTTAATGTTTTGTTACTCATTAAATTTTTCCGAATTTGTACTCGTAAATTAATATTTTTTCTTTTTAATTTTTTCAGAGCTTAAAATTTTAGCGTTCTTGCTAATCTTATATAAGTAGATGTTAAATGAATCTGTAAGGAAAAACTAGGGATTCGAAGAGTGGCAATAAAAATACTCCTCCATTTTCTCAACTAAAAATAAAATATAAAACTACAATGTTTTTTCATTGAATCATACTCGAGTCTTACTTAAGATTAAAAACTGTGTAGTTAACAGTTATTGCAACCAAATATACAAAAGTAGATAACTACAGATGTGTTTTCTGTGTAGAATATTCGAAATTCGAGCAATCGTGTCATTTGGTAATGCAGCCTCCTTCGAAATACATGCAGCAATGTTTTAAGGAAATTAAAACTTTCAACGTGTTTGCTTTTCAGTACAAATAAATAGTTTGTCTGGAATCAGCTGGGTTAAAGAAGGTAATGTACTTTCTTTTTAGACTGCAGGTGTCGATGCCAGTTGTTGTTTGAATGATATTCAAAACTCTGTATATACATATTTCAAAACAAAAATAGGTTTTTTATCATTCTTACCTTACCAGCTGCCTCCCATAATAACTCGAGCTCTTGTAGAGGAAAATACATCAATTAACTAATATCAACGAAACATTATTTTTCCTTCAGTGATGCTACTTTATTATCTTTTGAAAAGAAAAAATATGCTCTTAAATGGAAAAATTTTAACTGCTGTTTTACTTTTAACATTCTAATTTCTACATCAAAGGCTCTACATAAAAAACACTCTCTTTCGTTTTCAATAACATCCATCATTAACTGCTGTCGCAATGTACAATTAGGTTCGATTGATTTTGTGGTTCGAAAACAATTTAACTAAACACAAGTCTCTTAAGAAATCGTTGACATTGAAGTAACGCTATTCATTAACGTACTCGCACGTACGCAATACATATCATCGCTCATTCAAGTGTGAATATGCGAAGATGATTAAACTGTGCAGAAACCACAGATCAATTAAATACACACAATAACACATCTATATGAGTCAATGCATTTGAAAGGTGAACATTTCAACGTCTATTGAGCGTTTATGTCTCAACTGTAAATGATTGACAACATCGAATGGAAATCTCAATATAAACAAGAATTCCGATTCATTTATCTTGAATTTAAAATTATTTCAATTGAAATAACAATATTAAATGTTTAAAAAAAAAAAACAAATGAACAAAAATTGTCACGAACTCTTTAAAAACGTTGAATGGATTAATTGTCGATTTATTAATGTGTTTTATTACGAAAAATTAAAAAAGAACAAAAAGAAAAAAATACATACATCTCATGATGACATCTACTACTTTATTTATAACTAGAAAAGTATATAAATTTACTTTGCAACTGTGATTAATGTCACATAAATACCTGATGCCATGTGTGTCAGCCATGCAAGGGAGAACATAAGCCAAGCAGCCAACATATGAAAGGAGCATTCTGCACAAAAGAAAAGTAATTTTGTTTTTTTCTTTTTTTTGCTTCTTGCTGCAAGAAATATGTTGAATAAAAAGAACAAGCATTATAAATATTAAAGAAACATAAAAGAACAAAAAAAATAAAGATTATCAAGTATTTTGTAAGATTCATACGATAAAAGTTGAATTTAAGATGCATTTATTTCTTTGAAATAAAATAAATAAAAATGTGTGAGATTTAAATTACGATTATCCTTTAGAATTTTGTCGTCCTTTGAATGGATGTGAGTGTGAGTGAATAAGTGCAGATATAAAATTTCATAAAGCCATTATGAATGAAAATGACTTTAAATTAGATCAAATATTAATAAGATTCAAACCACAATAATTTACAGATGCATATGTTTGTTACTCGGTATCTTCTCTTTCTACATAAGTGACGTAAATGCAAACTCATACATTGACTTTCTTAAAATGTTAATAAATAATAATATGAACATAAATGACTTTAACTTAAATATTGTATGATTTACTTAAGTACTGAAAGATGTTAATTTGAGGTATTATAATTATGTGGAAAGACAATGTGGGGTGCGTCTTTTCAACAGTGTTTGACTACACCGATTAAGGTCTACGATATGTTTATAGTCAATCAACTTGCATAGGGAATGTTCATAGTCATTGTACAGTTAGCTAACTATTTCCGAGTAATTTCGTTCAGTAAGTTCAAAAGTAACAGTAATTTTAAAGAAACTGCTCCCAGTTTTATCAAAATACTTACACAAAATTTGTTGCCGTTTATAAATTTGTAGTATCTAAGATCAAAATATTCAGTGAACCATCTCGAAAGTACCTTGAGGTAATCCATATTCAGAGTCAGCTAAAAGTAAATGTAAATTTTATGGAACAAAATAAAATAAATATCGACAAAAAATTAATTTCGAAAAAATGTAGACTAAAATCTGGGCCCAAACAATTCCAAATTGATATTTTTTAAATCGAATAAATTGTAACAAAATTATGGCATTCTGTAACAAGAAGTAAAACGTCTACTTTTACTAAAAATATTATTCTCATTTATGAAACTGGTTCACTAGATATAATTACGACATACATACACACACATATATCTACATACATATTTACAAATAGTTGCTCCAATTGATTTACTTTGGTCAATTTGGAAAAAGTTTAGTAACGACAATTGGAGAAACCATGTAGACATATGTGGATAATGGTACTTGACTTTTAAAACCAAAAATAATTCCAAGACAGTAGCAGCGCCAAACTCTAATTTGCAATTAGTTTTCTTAATTACGATTTGTTTTCGTAAGTTTGATTCTTTTTAATGAACTATTAACTTAGTTTATCTAATGGAAATATCTTTATCTGCAAATAAAAAAGAAACTCATTCACCTTGATGCGTATGAGTTACATTCTACAACAACTATAATAAAAACACTGTTACGTTGTCTTTTTTACATTTTTTTCTTTTTTACATCTACTTAAAGGTTTTTTTTCCAGAGCATAAATTAAAATGTCATTAATCATTTATATTTTGTGGTGTGTTCGTTTATTCTTGTACTTGAGACACATTTAAATTTATGAACTTCCGCAAATACAGATTTTGATTAAGCATGTCTGACAGTTTTAATTACCGCTGTTGAAAACTGATTTATTATGAGATTAATTGCAGGAGATAGATGATTTTCAAACTATAATATAATTATGGCATTCTGTAACAAGAAGTAAAACGTCTACTTTTACTAAAAATATTATTCTCATTTATGAAACTGGTTCACTAGATATAATTACGACATACATACACACACATATATCTACATACATATTTACAAATAGTTGCTCCAATTGATTTACTTTGGTCAATTTGGAAAAAGTTTAGTAACGACAATTGGAGAAACCATGTAGACATATGTGGATAATGGTACTTGACTTTTAAAACCAAAAATAATTCCAAGACAGTAGCAGCGCCAAACTCTAATTTGCAATTAGTTTTCTTAATTACGATTTGTTTTCGTAAGTTTGATTCTTTTTAATGAACTATTAACTTAGTTTATCTAATGGAAATATCTTTATCTGCAAATAAAAAAGAAACTCATTCACCTTGATGCGTATGAGTTACATTCTACAACAACTATAATAAAAACACTGTTACGTTGTCTTTTTTACATTTTTTTCTTTTTTACATCTACTTAAAGGTTTTTTTTCCAGAGCATAAATTAAAATGTCATTAATCATTTATATTTTGTGGTGTGTTCGTTTATTCTTGTACTTGAGACACATTTAAATTTATGAACTTCCGCAAATACAGATTTTGATTAAGCATGTCTGACAGTTTTAATTACCGCTGTTGAAAACTGATTTATTATGAGATTAATTGCAGGAGATAGATGATTTTCAAACTATAATATAAACGAAAAAATAAAGAAAAAAGTTTTACATCGATGTGCTGTTCCTTATCCACAAGATAAAATTGAGCTAAAAAAAAACAACAGCAGAATATTTTTGTATGTTTTTCCTTCTAAGCTTTTGGAAATGTTGTTTCACTTTTTGTTGCTTTTTCAGTAGCAACATGCTATTAAATAGTCTTGTCACGTAAATTGTATAATGTCCACAGACATAATTTAATTAGTTTTGATTGGAGTTAATATCAAACAGATACAATTACAGCAACAGATAAATAAATGCAGGTTATAAGATACAGATAAAAGGGTCCATAATCAAAAAACGCCTACAGCAAATTTTAAACATCATGTATGTATGTATGTATGCGTGTAGTGCTGTGTTTACAAAAATTAAAGCAAAAATTAAATAAATCAATTGAGTTGTAAAAAATAAAGGCACAGAAAAAGAAAGAAAGGAATTTTTAAAAAGATAACAATAAATAAATTTTATGTTTCATCATACTATCACACCCATGACAGCAATAAAAATTAAATTCATCACATATAAAGTCATACATAGATACATACATATATAAATAAAAATTGACACATACACATATTTATTACATAGTTACACACATAAATAAATATTACAATGGCTCCACAAAGATGACATTCGGTGAGAATAAATACAAAAAAAGGGAAGAATAATAAACAACAATACAACACAAGAACAACAATAAATACAAAATTATAAAAAAAAGCAAACAGAAAATTTTTACAATAAGCATTTTGTTTATTTAACAAAAAGTAAATAAACAAACGTGACTTAATAAGCCAAAAATTGCTTTGATTGCTTATTTTTTCAACACTTTATTGTTATTATTGTTGCTTTTTGTGATACACAGACGCGATAAAAATTAATAGGTCTGTTCTGTTACTTTAACAGCAACAACTAGTAGCGAGAGAGTAAAACAGAAAATGTTAAAATTATTTTCCGAAATGTAAAAAAGTAAATGAACGCTTTACTAGCAAAAATAAGCAAGGAAAATTATTGCGGCTTTGGTAGTGTTATTAATGCTTCAAAACTGCACAGAATAACCATTCAGTAGTACCATTTTTATGGTAAATGTACTAGAAAGAAAAACAATATAAAACAAAAGATCACTAGACATAGTAAAAAAATGTACTCTCAAAAGTGTTTATGATGTTTAAGCGCAACATAAATGTATTTTGTTTTATTTTTTTTTTTTTTTGCAAATTATTAAAATTAACATTCTCATTGTTATTTAAATGTAAAAATATTTACATTTAAAATAATCGAAACTTCATTCAGTTATTTTTAATGGTACAAAACAACTTTACTCTCCTTATAAAATAGTACCGAAAAAAATGTACCTTGAAGCTTTTATCACTGGCTTGTTTACTTTTAGCTCTTAAAAAACAAAAACAATTGCAAGTCTAGAAGATTTTTACCTGTAAACTCCTGTAGCTAAATTAAAGAAAAATAACAAAAGAACAAAGTAATTTAATTTTTATATTGTTTTAAGAAATAAAAATACTTTCCTTTTCTTCAATGTTACAACCAAATAATTTTTAAACATTTTTTGAGCAAATTATTTTGTAAACAAAGTTGAAAAACAGCTGTTTGGGTAATTCTTGCTAGTAAAAATTTTACAAGCTACAAATTTTCTCTCTCTTACATTTTTACGCTCTTTTTCCCTCTCTACTTGCAAGTTTTTAGAGAAGTAGCAAATAGTAACAGTTTATATTTAGTGAACAGACCTAATACTTGCTTGTCGTTTAACACACAGTGTTTTTATCGTTTTCAATGAATGGCGACTTATTTACCTCTGTTTTTTATTGTTTTTTTTCCTTGATATTGATTCCATAAAAATCCGTTTAATTTTTGAAGAAGGATAATTGATTTTAACTTAGAACTGCTGAAATTTTTCAATGAAATTGTTAGAGCAAAATATTTTATATTTAAAACTTTTTGTACAACAGAGAATGAATAATAAATAAATTAAGGCTGCATAGGCGTTCTAGTAAAAAAAAAATTATTTTAAAGGTTTAAAATTTAGTTTTTTTCACCTCCCTTTTTATTTTATTTTGTGGTAAAAAATGAAGTTTAATATCTTTTAGACCTTAAATAATTGACATTATTGATGCAGTAGATCAGATTTTAAATTTTTTACGCATAAGAAAGAATCTTTTTTCGTTTATTCGACTGCACTGGCGTCGACTTCATAATGATAAGTATATTCTTTACAGTGTTATTTATTATTTCCCATCTAATCGATTGCTAAAAACAAACTGGAGAATGTTATTCTTTAAAATTTTGATAGTTGTCTTTAAAAACCAGCCTTTATGATTTTGTGTAAAAAAAAAAGAACGAAATCTTTCTTTACAGGTATTTTAAAGACGTCTTGTCATCCAAATAATGAAACATTTTCTTACGTCGTTTTAAAATTTTATTCGAAAAAAAGCTTTTATTAAAGGAAGATATCCTTAAAATAAGAACAAAACGAAATGCAAGAGGATTAATGTGCGCTATCTGATTTTTCAATATAAGTATTTTGAATTTATCAAAACCTAAACTTTGTTCACGTAACCATTAGACTCATTATTACAAAACTTAGCACTAAACTTTGAGGAAAAGCTTAATTTCAAGCTTCTGACCATTTGTATTCCTGGTTTAAGAAATGAAAAGTTTTAAATATAATTCAGGTGCCAATTAAATTATTAAATTATAAAATGACCCATGAGAATGTTTGCTGGGTAGGTGGATACATTAATGGTGTTTTATCTGCCAATTATTTAGTGTCAACTTTAAATCCATTATAACTTCTGCAATTCTTTAGTGATATTGAATATCTATGAGATTTTCAAGTTTCGACACAAGATCTTTAGAAATAAAGTAAAAGTAAAAAAATTTTTTTAGTGGCAGTTAATTCAAAATGCCTTGCATGTACCCGGGCGTATGAAATATTCATAATTTATTATGAATCATTCAATTAAAATGACGATGATGGAAATGGTTTACATACGAGTCCGACCATTTACAGTGATTGATGCAAATGAAATCTTCAATTATTTACTGAAAATTTTAAATAAATATTTTTTGTAAATAACTCGTTAAAATAAGCAGCTTAGTTCGGAAGTAGTACCAAAATAATTTATATGTTACAATATATTATTGATATTGCCAAGGTGTTGCACTTAAATGACTTGAAAAATATTCAATATGTTACAAAATAACAAGACTAGAGCTGCTAAAAACTGACATCGAAATCAGGAGAAACGAAACCCAAATGCTTGATTTTAATATTTCTTCAATGGATGCCATTTATTTTACTTTTATGTTTACTTTTCGTTAGCAGTATGTGATGTGACAATTTTCTTAACAACAATTTCATGTGTGATGAAATAAGTTTGAAAAATTATAATTAAAAATTAAATTAATTAAATAAAATCTGGCTAACTAAATATGTTTTATGGCTTGTTAAAGAAAAAAAATAATATTGTAATTTATATTCAAACGAAAGTTATCACACCTCGATACAATGACTATTGACATATTTTATGTGACAAAAAGCCTTCTTTAAATGATAAAAAAAATCATTTCGATTTCCGTCAACTAATTCTTAAAGAACATTTCGTTTTTTTTAACAATATTTCTTTACAAGTTGACTTGTATTAGTAATTAACTTAAGGTTCGTTTTTTTTAATGGATCAATTGAACCATGAACACGAACAAAGTAATGAAGCCAGTCCTTGTCTTATCTGAAAGGCAACTGTTACAAAATATTCAGTAAAATATCTCTTTAGCAATGAAATATTAAATTAATTTGTGCATTAGAATACAGGCCTTTTGTTCAATGTACAGATGTGCGTGTGTATGTGCATGTACATATGTGTGTATATTTTTAAGTGCCAACTGTTTTATAATGGCTGTTGGACATTATTTTCTCATTTTATAAATTGAAACGTTAAAGTTTCATTTCTTTATTCATGAAACAATTATGAAAATTATTCTAAACATTAAATGCGGCTTATTTGGTAACATTATGAATTGTATGTTTCGTTGCGATAGTTTTGCTTCGTTGGCCTAATTATCCCCCCAGTTGCATGAGGTTGCTTGTTGTTTATTTCGTTTTTTTTTTTTTTTGTTTTTGGTTCAGCTTTCTTTTTTCTTTATTCTGGTTTTTTTTTTTGTCTAGTTGCATTTATAGGTTTCAGCTTATTTCGTTCTTTGTGTTTTGCTGCTGTTTTGTGCTTTTGTTCACTTTCAAACATAATCACTGACCGAGATTTAGCACCCAAGTTCAATTTAGTTAAATGGAAATGTTAGTGCAACATGCTACAAGTAGATACGAGAGTAAACAAAGCAAAATTAACAGAAATGAGGCATCCCCTTTGAAGTTATAACTATTTTTTGTACGTATTTTTTTATGAATTCGTACGTTAAACACACACTCTAACACATTCATATTTCATTAGTCAGTGGCGTATAGTAAAGAATTGTCGACCACAGTAACAGCTGCAATACAAACATGTTAGGTCATGCCCAAATATAGCTACGTCTTTGTCTAGACACTTGCGTGTTTAATGTATCTCGTAAGCCCATTGTGCGCCAGCTAAATTTCTAACTCTAAATAGTGCAAGAAAACTGCGGGAATGACTTAATGCATCATCTTAAAAGAAAGTCCCAGTATTAAATAAACTTGCTTCGGGTTCTAAGAGTGTCTTCTACAGAGTTGATAAATTTAAAGCCATCACTTTATATCACTGTGTATAGCATTTGTTTCTTGTTATCGAATGAAATAAATCCCCCCGAAGTGGTAACCATTCTCTCCGTTAAAACTGTTATTGGAATTAAAGTTTACTGCTTCTCTTTTTTTATTGATTTCTTTTGTTGTTTCGTTGGCAGCGGAAGCAAATTAAAAATTATATTTTTATGAATATTATTCCGATTGTTATTTTGCTAAAGTTGGAAATTTTCTGTTTTGCTTTTGTAATACGTTTATTGCCACAACGATATTTATTGTATAGATTTATTTTTTGTCTGCCAGCAATATTAAATGAGGTAGTGAACATACAAAATTTCATTTATAAAAAAGAAAAAATATTATCAAGTTGAAATTATAACTTCATTATTCCCATGTTTGTGTTATCGCTAGAATTTCTCTATCCCACACTTTTGCGCTTATTGTAATAGAAATGCAAATAAGTATAAAAATTGCTCGTATATTTGAAATACAAACAAGGGTCATAAACTCTGCAAATCACAAGTATGGTTTGCCACAAAAAAAAAAAAAAAAAAAAACAAAAACATAAACGTACCATCGTTTTGTGGAGTTCTTTTATTTTATTTTTTTGTACAACCATAATTTTGGTTGAAGATTTTATACTACAATATAAAAATAGGAAAAATGTATAACTGAGCCACGCATCTTTTATGTTAAACGATGGTTTAAATATCTCTCTACAGTTGTAAGCAAAAGAAGAAAGCATAAAATCTTTAACATTCTCATTATTCTCCATTTATCTTTAGAAATAATCGAAGAGTATTTTATAGTTTTTCGAGAACGGCAAATTTTGATTGATTGTTAACCGTTTCGAAATGCTTCCATACCAGACCTATGGCAAACATGGAAACTGTAAGAACTATTTAAAAAAAGTATTGCAAATTTTACACTTTTTCGTGCGACATATTTTCAAAAGAACATACTTTTCATTTACATTCTCGAACCTATTAAAAAAAAAAAAAAAAAAACAAAATGACAACTTTTTTAAAAAGGAAAACGCCATTAAACTAAAAGAAAAAAAAGTAGAAACGGAGTATCAAGTCTGATACAATAGTATCCGAGCCGAAGACACAAACAAACCATTGTCTTTCAAATATCGCTTTACTTGCAATTTAAAACCGCAGTTGCTCTCTTTCAGCATACAACTGTATCATAAGTGATATTTAAACGTACAAGCACACGTACGTATGAAGAATACAATTTAACATTTTTACAATTCCTTTCAAGTTTTTTATTTTTATTTTTACGTTTTTATGAACATAAAAATAGAAATTTTATAACTCTGTTTTTTGTTTTCATTTTTAGTCTTTGAGATTATGACGGTACGTCAGATTTTTTATGTTCGAAAATGTGCATATGCGTATGTATGTATGCGTGTGTGTGTGTTCCATTTCTGATATCATACGTTAACATTACTTGTGCCTAAATGTGTGTGTGCGTATGTGTGTGTGCGGTCTTTTGCTCTTTAAATATTATAGACAATTTTGTTGCTATTGCTACTGATGTTGCCATTCTTATTATAGCTTTTGTTGTTGTTTCTGTTTATAATTTAACCTTTGCTAACAAAAACATCATGTTTATAACCTTCTCACCACTGTAACCACTAACAACCAATGTTTAAAACAACATCAGTGTATGAGTGAGTTGGCGCACATGTGTGTGGGTATGTGTGCATTTTAAAAATGTTCTTTTAAGTTTATAATAAAAATGAAAAACAGTATAAAACAAGAACATAAAATAAAATGCAAACTGGCAAATGATATAAAATCATACATGTGAAGGAAAGCTGGAATATATAATATTTTTTTTACAATATTTTCTTATTTTACTGTTGTATTTGTACTTTATTTGTTTGTTGTTTTTATTTTATTTTATGTACTCAAAATTGTTAGACATAAGTTTGTTTATTGATGTAAGTTTATCTGTATGAATTTAAGTGCGCTTATGTTTGTTGTGTTAACATGCTTTTAATTCATGTTAATTGCTTCATACGTTATTACACACAAGTCTTAGTCTAAGTCTAAGTCTTAATATGTATGTATGAACGTAAATTAAAAATGTTTTTGTATTTGTGTGCGTACGTGTATTGTGACAAAGATGGTCTTTTTTGCGGATTCCCTTTCTAGTATTTCAAGAAAAAATTTTGGTTTCCCCAGAAATTGTTTCATTGAAGTAGAGATAATGCTATGAACGATAATTAAATACTGCAAATGAGAAAACAGTCTATTACATATGTTACCAACGAGATAAATGGGTAAGCAAAAATTCCATAGAAATAAATTTAAATTATTTTTAAAATTTATTTATTTATCAGTGCACCTCAATAAAAGTAATTGGCCTTCGTGGTAGATTTCTCTTTAACATTTTGTTAAAATTAAATTAATAATTATTATAAATATTATTTATATTAATTATAATATTTATTTATTAAAAATCTAGACTTGCCTTCTTTATACTAATTTTAAGAAGATCTCTGCAAAATATTTGTTATAGACGAAGAGCGGAGTATAATTACCTGAGTCCCTCAAATTCGAACTGGACCCGCACGAAAATAGTTCCGTCCCATTTATCTTTCTATTGTTGGTTTTTGGTTAATGATTCTCAAATAAGCTGTAAGATGATCTACATAAAAATATTTTTCCGAGAGTTAATATAAGAAAAACAATTAATTTGTTACAAGAATGTTTATTGTTGCAAGACAAAAATAAATATTCTGTTTACTTTTTTTTCCATATTTTTAGCGATTAACTGTTACGTAAACTTTTATCTGCGAATTAAAAAGAAAATAAATTTAAATATCTATTGTACATTTCACGATGTCGAAGTCAAATTTTAACAACAAAATTTTTTGCTTTTTTAATTTTGAGCTTTATTTCAAAAATCTTATACTCGCTGCAGACAAACAATTGATTTCAATAAACTAGAATCTCTAAAGCTTCTTTGCTAAAAAAAGTAGACGATGGCGAAAAATCACAATCCGTTTAAGGGTTTCGTGCACAAAATACAACAACGAAGCATTTTTAACAAAAATGTCTGTTTATTTGATCGGTTTTTACAGCCCGCTAACTCTCGAACCGTAATAGGTAGAGACAGAAATATTCGGAGAAGGTTGTAAAATTCTAGCCGCTATAACAGCAAATACAAAAATATCAGAGGTCCTCCAAATGAGACGTTGTGTTCATAAATATGTTTTCAAACGTGATTGGCATTGTAAGAAATTAAACTTTAAGTAAAAAGATGTTCTAAATGTGATTTGATGTTTGAACTGCAATAGCCAAACAGTTTATATTTAAGTATTTTAATGTTCACTCTTTTTGTAGAAGCCGTAAATATGGATGAATTCAGTCTCATCTTTTAAACCGTTTTTGGAAAGAGATAAATAGACGAAGAGTGTAACGATAGTAACGTGTTTTTATATAAATGACTTATTTTGTAACCTGGAAACTATACATTTATGCAGAGTATAAATTGTAAGTTCGCTGCAGAAGCAAGTGTTAAAATTAAAATCAAAAGCTTTAAGGAAAACAACGACAAACACTTTTTGTGCCTTTGACTAAACAATCGTTGCCTTAAAAGTCAGATATCAATTACATTAATGCAGAAAAGCTTTATCAAATAAAGACCTTTGGCTAACGATGACAGTAGAGTTACATTCGTACTCTTTGGGTAAGGAAGACTTAATTAATCACTTTAAGAACAAAAAATAATAATTGACTTTTATATCTTAAATATTATCATTTAGATTTTAACTTGTCATTCGAAAATTTAGTTGAATTCTTTCCAAAGTATCCTGAAAACATGCATAGATCGCAGTCAAGGCGAATTAATACAGATGATTGCACGGCTACAACACAAAAAACAACAGAGAATTTGTTGCTACAACATCTATGTATGTTGTCAAAAATAATTAAAAAAAAAACAAAACATAACAAATTGGACAAAAAATTAAACAAAGGTATTTTATATTTAACTAGAATTCGGCGGTAATGCATTATATCTAAAAGTCTTCAAAGACTGGAGGAATATATTGAAGAGCAAGATGAAGTAGTACCCGAAGCAAAAAAGAAACTAAAAAAAACGATTTTAAACTTTATGCGATGCTCACCCACCTACTTGAAAGCCTTTCTAAAGGAGCTACTGGCATTAATTATGTTTTTATTTGACATTGGTTACAGCCAGAATTCTCCTTATACAGCTAACAGGTTTTGGGTATTGTTACGTTTCTGCAAAAGATTTTTTTCTTTCTATAGCAGCAAACGAAACTTAGAAGGAACACAAGAGAAAACATTATGAACTTGAAAAGCCTCCTCAATGGTTTTTCCATAAGCAGACATTTACGAGACAAATAGGAAAATAACAAAATGTTCCCCAGTGTATATTGTGCTTGGAAACACGTAAAAAAACTAATCTAGCGCCATGTGGCCATTTCTTTTGTTGGAACTGTATTTGAATGCCCCTTGTGTAGGGAGACAGTAAAAAAATCTCAAATTGTGCAAAAAATTATTTGACTAGCAATGCCCCCGACTTCGTCCGTTTATCAGTTCTGTAAGCAGTGTTAAAGAAATTCCATCCACAATCTACTAAAATACAATGTACAGACAACTATTATAGTACCATATAACATACATATTTTTATGATAAAAAGAAATTATTCTATATTACAACCGAGATTCTAAGGAACCTCCTTATAAAATTTTGTTCAAATCCATCTAGCAGTTTTTCCGTGATGCTAACACAGAGAGACAGACGGACAGACACAAAAATAGGTGTTTTTTACTCCATATCGACTTTTACCTACACCAAAATCAAAGTTCATATCCGAAACGAACATAGATATCTACATCACAAGCGGAGGCCACAATCCTGCAAGGCATTCACGAAATTCTAAATTCTTAACAATATTTTCACTATCTCTATCACAAAAGTAATATGTGGCTACGATTCCGTATTGTACACATTTTTTTAGCAATTAAAATATTTTATTTTTTATAAGCAATTAAAACACATAAAATTTTTTGAATTTTTTTCAACAAATAATGTGTTTTTGACATTTTTCATAAGCAAGCTCAATTCGTCTTGACAACTATAACGTATACAGCTGATGAGATTTTTCGCCCGTGCGTTCACCTGTATTATTTCGCCATGATCGCAGTCATCTATTTTAAGAAATCATAAAATCTCAAGCAAAGAGTAAGAATTAAATACCTGACCCCCTGTTTAAATTAGACAATGCTGTAATGACAATAACAATACATACATAGTTTTTCACTAGTGTATGTACACTTTTTCAACTGTCTGAATTACTATCTTGAATTTTTTGAAGACAGTATATAAGACAGTAATTTGACGTATGCCGACAATTTTTTAAAGAAAATGATACTTTAAATTATTATCATTTTATTTACTAATATTTTCTCTGCATATAACAAGAGAAATAGAAAGAAAGCAGGAAAAATATGTTAAAACAAATTTTTCTCCGAGAGCATGAGGTTTTTTGCTGAAAATAAATTGTCATAAATTTTGTCGGGACGCCTAGACCAGAAAAGCAAATGTCAGCATTTTTGACAACTAATACGTATTGATTTCTTGTCATGACAGCATTGTCTAATGAAAACGTAGTGTGAAGTTGTTGCCATCTAAAAAATCAAGTAATAAATTGTCTGCAAAACACGAAATAACGGTGCTTGTTCAATAATAACAAAACAAAATGCAAAAGATATTTTAATTTGAAAATAATTTGTAAAACGCAGACAGAAACTATTTAAATTCATTTTAACACAAGTGAAGTTGTTTCAGATAAAACAGCTTAAATGTTGAATCACGGAGTATCCGTCCGTATTTGTAAAGAAAGAAAACTTTTTGCGATAAATCACATAATCTTATGAGTAACAAAAAAAAGTTATTGATTGAAAAAAGAAGATAATAACAATAAGGACAACAAATAAAAATTTCTTTTTTTTTTTCACTGCAACGATTGTTAATAAAATTATTCAAATGGCAATAAAGTTTTTTTTTGTGTATTTGCAATCTTTTTGCAATTATTATAGGACAATCTGAAGTTGAAAAATCTTAAGAGACATGATTGTGTTCAAACAATCTCAGTATCAATTACGCATACATACACACGACTAATCTGCTGAAAAACTTTAAGGAAAACTTTGTTAAATAGTTTTGTTACCAACAGAGCAGCATCAAAAGGAGAAATAATAAAAAAACAGATACCTGGCAACAAAATCTATAAATTTTTCAAAAAACTACTTTAAAAAAGACAAAAACCCCAAAGAAACAAACAAACAAAAACGAAAACGAAAAACATAAAACTTTTTCTACTTAATCGTATCAGTTGTCACCAAAGTAGTTTTCTCTTCATTTTTAATTTGTAAAAATTTACTCTTTACTTTCAAAACTGTTAAACTGATGACGATTGAATTCAAGTTGTATTTAAACTAAAATCGCATTGTGCTTTGTTTCAAAGTGCAGAAGTGTTGGTGATGATAGGAGGATATGGAGTGAAGTGCTATCGAATGGTATGGAGCCGAGTGAAATTTCTTGTAAGCAGCTTAACTTTTTTCATTTTATCAATGAAAAGAATTTAAAGATCCCTTAAACTCCTTAGACCTTAAAGAGTCTTAAAATGTAGAAAGACACCAATCTGACATTGCATTGCTTTCACTTAAAATATACTTAATTTGTGTATGTAAGCGTGTCTACATACACTTGCAAAAAATTGTTTTACACTTAAAATGAAGACCTAGAAAAATCTGAAAAATAACGAATTTCACTTTTAAAATAAAATCGTAAAATCGAACTTTAAAGATCATGGGTGTGTGTGTGTGTGTTGTGCGGTTGCGTTGTTGTGTTAAGCCGTGAAAAAAATAAATTATTGTCAGTGTATTTTAAAACCCATTTATAAAATCTACAAAAGCACAAAGTTACGTTTATTTGTATGTATGAGTGTATTACACATATCTTTGTATAGATGTGTTGATGTGCCAATTTATTGTCGGTGTATTTATTGTTGTTTTAATTTAAAAAAGTATTTACTGCTTTGGCGTATTGTGGGTTGAATGTCATTTTGTTATCATATGATTACAACAATTGTGGCAAATTATTTTTACAAATAGACAAAATGTTGTATAAAAACATTTGCGGTCGTTTTTGAACAATAGAAAAACAAAAATGATAACGACAGATGACATTTAATTTAAATAATAAAAATATGCACAAATACAAATCCATTATTTATTTTTTCAATTATAATTGTAAAGGTGTTGCTTTATATTTCATTCGTATCAGCACATAAAATTTTTTAACAAACATTTGTAGGGAAGACAAAATATATTCACAAAAGCTTAGATAAATAACAACAATTTTTAAAGTTGATTTCCTATTTTCAATATGATTTCTTTTGAGAACGACATCCCACCATTTATCATTTTCCAAATTTAGTTAAGATTTTTTATTAAGTAATTTTTTTTTAAATTACACTCATTATTTAAAACAGATTTTTATTTGACTTTTTAATTTAAATTTTTGAAATGAACTTGGTAAGACTTTGACCTCAAAGTTTTTAGCCCTCGACATAAATAAATAAATTTTACTTATTTATATTTTTTTGGATATTATTTCCAACATGTTTTCCATTTTCTTAAACAACAATTTTCTTGCCATTATTTGTTTAAAAATGAACTGGAGCTTATGAATTTAATTACAAGTCGATTAAGAAATGTTGTGAAATTATTATTCTTTCTTTTTTGACTTTGTACCTATAACGAAGTAATTTAATTTACTTAAGGCATTTTAAGGCTATAAATCATTACGGTCCGCAATTGAAATAAAATAAAACGATTTTTAATATTAAATTTTTTTCTTAGTTTTGAAAAAAAATTTTGTTGAAAGTAAGATTTATTTTAAACTAATTTAATTAAACAGTTCAAATAAACTTTCAAATGTACTCCTCTGTGTGTTCATATATTCATTTGCGCTAATAACATACAAATACACAATCGTGTAGCAGTGTTACAATCGGCACATTTGTGGTAATCAACAAGTTAAAAATTAAATAAACGACATTAATAATCTTCTCCACAGTATTATCTTCTTACAAACATTGATTGAGACAGAATATACTTGTAGTTGCTGTAAATGTACCACACTCACAATAACAAACACACACACATACACGCAAACGCAGACAAATTAAACCCACATACTTGTAGTTACGAATCAAGAAATATATTGTCTCTAATTCAGTTGTCATGATCAGACTGTCGGAGTCGCAAATGAGTTACCACACCAATAAACTCCTACATGAACATGTTAGAGGTGAGTGTGTATATGTGTTTATCATTTATAAAATTCTTAAGTACAGCTACTGCCAGACATCCAACCAACGAATCGACTAATTAAAGGACTCCTGCAGTGCCAAGTCATGTTGGGCTGTAATAAATAAACAAACAGAGCGACAGACACTTTCATTTGTTTTATTGCTGTTTTTGCTTCTAATCAAAAATTATAACGAAAAAAACCCATACACACACACAACAAAAAGTAAAAGGGACGTAAGAACTTGTTTAAAAATCACATGTACGAGTACAACAACACAACAACAACTGAGAAACAAAAACAGTTAATTTTCTTCATTTGTACAACATGCAGCAAAATGAATTTTGGTTGCAAATTCTTTGAAAATATTTATAAATTATTGCTCAGCTTGAGATTTGTTCATATGCAGTTTGACAATTTTTTACATTCATACATATTTTCCATATTCATACGAACGTACGTACGTCCTTAATTAATTTCATTTTTCTCAATTTTCACAAAAATGTTTATTTGTTTGGATTTGTGTAATTGAATTATAAATGAATCAAATCTTGTGACGACACAAAATAAAGAAACTTGAAAATATTTTACAAAAAATATACGGAGAATCTATACGGACATGCAACAGAATCAATGTTGACTATTATTCTTTACTTGCAAATAAATTATTTTAATTCGGCTTAAGTTCACGTATATTTTTATTATTTAATCAAAACGGAAAATACGGTACACTAGCAGATTCTAACGCAGAACTTTTGCACCATTCTATAACTATTAAATTACACGCAAGGCACCGAACATGCTCCTCAACAATCAGTACGATTCTGAAATAGCATTAATTGTGATAATAATAAAAAAAATTGTGATAAAATAAAAATTAAATTGCATTCGTTGCTAAACTGACGGTTATCAAAAAACAAGAACAAATTTGACGTTTAACAAGAAGATCAACGAAAAAGGGTTTAATTTTTATATGAATTTTCTCTAATATTTCTAGTAGTCTAATTTTTCTAATTGTTTGGTTAAACAGATGATGTTCTTAACGTACACAACCTGAGGTAGATATAAGCAAAGAATGCTGATGACAGATTTGGCGATCAAGGAATTGCTGCATTGCATTTTGCAGGTATTAAATTTTGTTTTCTTTAAAAAATAAAACAACAAATTTATTAATTAAAATATACAAAAAGAAGCTTATGTTCAGAACATCACATCTAACAAAAAGACTTAAGTAGTTTTGCAGCATGATTTTGAATAAATGTATCACTGGGCATTAATCTTTAGAACCAAATTAATGTGAGTTTAGCTCTGATCACTGGTATGAGATAATATTCCTACGACCGCTAATTGTCTCATGCAGTCGTTGAATTGTTTCATGAGCTACATGGCTTTAGGTGTCGTCCTCCATGCAGAGAGCAGAAGTTACAGACTGACCAAGATCATCTGTGAAGAAGTGCGGCGGCAATTATTAAATCAATCAAAGAGAATATTTGCTTTATGGTTTAGAATCACTAGCTATCAAGCTTTTTGATTTTTTATTTCTTGAAAAAAACAATAAAATTTCACACAAACTCATAAATAATTTTAAAACCGTAAATATTGATTTTTTTCAAAATATCAACATCCGAATTGTAATATGTTTATTAGAATTAAGCGTTAGAAAATATTTAATACTCGATCAGATCATCTACTGCCGTGTGACTGTCATAAGTCTTTTTAGTTTTAGCAGTTATTAGCCGCAGTTCCGTTCATTACCCTGACAAGGAATATCAGTAAAATAACATTATCAATTAAAGGGAGTTCCTGTGTCCACATTAAGAATCAAAAATTTTCAAAAGGTGTAGCCAATGGGACTGTAGTGCATACTCCTGTGTGAAGTAACAATTTATTTCAGCTGAATGTCCTGAGTGTTTTAAAGCCACGTATAAATCTGTAAGCCGAATTATAAAATTTTTGGAACCGTAAAACAATGTTACAAATACGTGTAACATGACCGTAACTTTTTCTTGATTTCTTAGGTTTTTTGTGTTTTCTCTCATTTAATTATTTTCTTTTTCCTCTTTTATAGCTTCGGTTGCTTCATAATTTTTAATTTATGATTTAAATAAAATTTTCAATATTCTCTCTAAACTGTGAATATTTTATTGCAGTCGAAACAATTTGTCACTTTTTAAATTGAGAAGGACCAAAATTTTTAGTTGGGCTTAAAATCATCCAAAATAAAATCCTTTGTTAACAAAAAAAAAAAAAAAAAACCGTACACAAATACAAAAATAATAACGACAACAGAGAAAAGCAAACAACAAAAAATTTAAATATTTATACGTATGCATATTTAGACACACATACACACACATACGTACATGCAAATACATATACAATAAATGCAAACTCAACTGTAAAAATACCAGAATATTACACTGTGACGATACTTTCAAATTTGCAAGCCCACATCTGAATTTATTTTATATGCTTGCGTGAGTGTGTTGCTGTATTTGTTCTGTTAAAGAGATGAGAAGCCAAATGTACTGGTAGAATCTCTTGAGAACAATAGCCCACACATGTAGAACTGTCAGGGGCAAATACATATTTATGTGACACTAAACAAATTCAAAACGAACATCAACACATAATTAAAATAAAAAAAAAAAACTAAAATATAAATAAATAAAAAATATAAATGCAAACAAATGGCAAATATTAAAGGAAAATATTTATGTTTATTTACTTTGTTTCTTTAAAAGTTTTTATTTTGGAAAATTTAATTAAACAACAAATCATATGCTTTATAAAATAGCAAATAATTAAATAATTATTTCATAAATCTTTCAAACTAGTTTTAGAAATTAAAAACATATTATACATTCTGCAACACAAACAACACAGGATAACACAAACCAATTAATTTACACATACACATACATATATATTCATATATATGTGTTTACATTTGCAACTTTTTTTATTTATTTATTTTTTTTTTTTTTTTTACTTTTAATAATAATTTTAAATTATCAACATTTGTGCTCAGATATTTAAGAAAATTATTTCATTACAAAAATATTTAATAAAGTTATGAAATCTACGTAATCCAGTTTGAAACTCCAAGGGTTTATTAAATGAAACGATCGTCATGTTAGATACCAGAAGACATAAACAGTCACATCAATTAAACATTTTACTGCTTGTGAAAAATATTTTTGTTAAGTAGAAATTTACGGAAACTATATTTACACTAACCTTTTTCTAGAGTCAAACGAAGAAAAGGCAGCTCCTCTCCCAAGACCCGTGGCAAAAATACAGAATTTGATGACAAAATTTTTTAAATTGAATGAACACTTCTTAAAAAAAACTTCTTGCTGATCCCAATTCAAAAACATTTTTTCTAATTGGATAAAAGTTAATAATAGCTGGTGAAGCTGCTTAAAAGTCGATAATTTTTTAATAAGTAAAAAATGGTAGAGTTTTTTGAAATATAAAGAATGTTACAATCCACAGTCGTTTGATTTATTTTGGATGCAATTCCCATGAATCGCTGAAGTTTTATGAAATTTCACAGTGACAAAGCAAAGGTGTTTCTTAGTAAAGCTGCGTTCGGACCCCTAGGGTTAAGGGGCATATAATTGTCATAAATAGATTATTTTGTATGTCTCACTATCTTAAAGAAAAAGATTAAAAAAGGTCTGAAAATACAAAAGCTATAACGCTTTCAACCCCAAATCAACTACAGAGGATAAAATAGAATATTCCAAATCTTCTAAATGATTTCACGTAAAGAAAGGACTTGGGTTGTCAAATAAAAATATTGAATTTTACGAAGCTGCTTAAAGAATCTTCTTGGATACAAAAATATCTAAAGCCATCTAAAGGTTACTAAAAAATCGGTAAACGTTAAAATGCAAGACTTAATGGATCTTATTGCCAAACGTCTTATTGAAAGTTTGGCTGAGAAGAAAGCGGTAATATTCGCATATAGTGTGGATGTAATGGATTATACGGTCAAATAGCGCTTACAAACAATATCGACAAATGAACCAAATATTACAGATGAAAATTTTTTTATGGCTTCTGTAGTTCCTTCACGACTTAAAGTGACATCTCTGAGCATTAGAACATTCTCGCCCATCATCAGTCCGATATTTTTTCAATATGCAAAAGAGTCTTCAGAAATAATCAAATCTATAGTAAACGAAATAAAAAAGCCAATTTCTGAACTAAAGCCAATTTCTTAAAATAAAGATTAGAAAAATTGTTTTGAATTTAAATTTTGATGATTCAAGTAATGAGCAAAACTATGAATATGGAATTTATCTGCTACGTGCCACAATTAGGCACATTGAGATTGTTTTAAAATTAGCATAAACCGTTCCAGGAGATGGATAATATTTTGATAAGAAGGCAATAAAAAAAGAAAAAATATTTAACTTTAAACTTTAAAAATAGTGCTGATTATCCCGACCGAATTATTAATATCACCGATATTGACTATTGAAGGTGAAAGCACGTTTCGATGGCCATTTCGCTTGAGAAAAAAATTTATACAAAATGAATTTATTAAGAAGCTTGGACTGACACAAAACTGCCAAAAGCTTGAAGAAAAAACACTAAGTATTTTTATATCTCTATCTTAAAAAGCGTATCTGTAATATGATGCAGGTTACTTATCTCTAAGCGGAAGGGTATATAACTCATTTGCTTTATACATTTTTTTAATTTCTTTATTACTTTAAAGCACAATTTCTGCAACGGAAAAAGTCAAAAGGATTCACAGCAGGTTATTCAATGTTAAAATTTTTTAAAAACTTTCAAAAAATATTATTCATCATCAAATGTTAGAACTAGAGAGATCCTAATGAAAATAGCAGCGTTTTCAAGCCCACAAATAAAATTATTCAAGTTTAATTATCTGTAGTTAGACAAAATCTGGAAGTATTTAAAATTTAAAACAACAAAAAATTAATAGACTTAAAAAGTGAAGAACTAATTTTTGCATTTGTTGTTTAGTTTTAATACAAGACACTTTTCATTTTTCCATAAATCAGTTAAAATGTTAAATAATTTTTGCACCCCTAAGTGCCGATGAAATAAATCTGTGAACACCAGTGTTTATGAACCGCACATTTACACACATCAACAGAACATTACCTAATTAGATAAAATATTTTTAAATATAAAATAATAACAAAAACAATAATATTAAATATATTTATTTTAATTACACTTGCTAATGTGAACAACAACACCAAAATTATGAAATGTAATTATATTTAATGGAAATCATTTTCGTAATTAGAGAACTAAATTGTTTGTACTAAATATTTGATAATTGACATAAATTTTATTTCGGACCATCAAAAGCAGATTTAACAAAAAAAACTAAATAACAATTAGCTAACAAAGCAAGTTGTACACATTAATTTTTAGGTAATTGAAATATAAACTTTTCAGCAACGAATAAAAATTACAAGTTGTGTTGTACGATGTTGTACGTTAAATAAAATAAATATTTTTCATTAAAATTAAATAATTTCATTTACTTATTGTATTGTAATTGAAAAGAAACTAGAATTAAAGGCTAGGAAGTTTAAAAAGATATTCAATCTAGTAATTCGATTTAAATATTAAGAATTTCTATTTTCTTTTATAACTGTTAAATAGAGTTAATAACCTCCCAATTATTTTATTTAACTGCATTAAGATAACGAACGGATTAAAAATTGTCCAATAGAACCTTTAAGCTCAATATGAGTTCACTGTCAATTTAAAATTCAAAAGAAAACTCTCTCTCTCTCTCTTCTCGCATCCAAAACAATTCGTTTAATGAGTGAAAGTTAAATTGGCCTATGATATCAAATTTTATAAATATCGCCAATTTAAAAATTATTAATTACAAGCGTAAATGGGTCATAATTCTAGCCTGCCATAATGTATGGTAGTAAATTGTGAAAAAAATGAATATGAGTTTATATAAAATGCAAGGAGAAAATTTTCAAAGCAGCGGAAAAGTCTCCTGTAATTATGTGAAAATACATACATACACACATATTGAGGAAGAATATTAAGAACAAACATAATTAATATATCAATTAAACTATGTAGCAGATTAAATTTAAAAATTACTTAAAACCCAGAATTCTTAAATAAAGTTTTTATTAGCATTGAAATATAAACTTTAATTAATGCTAAAAATGTAATTTTAATCAATGAAAAACATTGAGAAAAAAATGCTGAACCAATAAAAATTCATTTTTTGCAACTACATTAATAAATCCAGATTTCGGCCTGAAACTTTAAAATATGAGCCACCTTTATTGATAAAAGAATTGGAATATTTTCAATATCCATGGCTGCAACAAGGGCAACATACGATTTAGTTTTCTCTTTTACTGAATGGCAAACATCGAAGCCCATTAGCTTGGCATTCATTTTAGCTACAGTTTTCGTTGCAACTTACAATAGTCCAGTAGTTTAGTATCCTCTTAAAGCAATCGTTCCTACATGTAAACCTGGGAAGGCACAAGCCTACCTACTAGCAAATATTTTCATGAATGAATATTTCTCATCATTGTTCTTAACAAGAACTAGCATTAGTATGTGTGGATCTTGAGCAATTGTTTTATCAATCATTATTTTCTTAAGAAAAAAAGAAATAAATGAATTTTTATTCATTTGCCTTGTGAATTGACACAAAAAGCTTTCAAACTTTTATATCTCTAGTCCTAAACGGAATTAAAAGACATACTCTACAAGGCTAGACTTATTAAAAAATCCTTCCTTAGATCTCAAGAAAACAAAGATGGAAACATATAAACACACTTGTCAATTACCATCGATTGACACCGGCTTACAAAATATTTGCCGACTTCTTTTACTACGATATACGGGAAAAAGGCTAGACTTATTAAAAAATCCTTCCTTAGATCTCAAGAAAACAAAGATGGAAACATATAAACACACTTGTCAATTACCATCGATTGACACCGGCTTACAAAATATTTGCCGACTTCTTTTACTACGATATACGGGAAAAATTATTAACCGTATCAACCGAAAAGGAATAAATATAGAAATACCACAGTACTCCCTTGAAGGAAAGTTCTGACACACAACTCAACAAAGAGATCAATACACAAATAGACGAAACGAAAGGATACTAAGGAAATAACGGTAATAGTTATCAAAATCCCAGAAACTCTAATTATAATAATAATTCTAATTCAAATTAAAATTTTAACAATAATGCCAATAACAAAAAACAAAAAACAACTTCTGCAATAATAATTATCGTGGTAGAGTTCAAGGCAATGCCAGCGTACAAACAATGAATACGCAAGACGATTCGAAAAACGCGCAATCCCCCGAAGAAATTCAATAAAACTTATAATGTTTACCTAAATTTATACCGCTTCTTCAAATGCGGTTTGACAATGAACGACAACACTTTAACTTGGTTAATGGACACAGTTGCGTATATTTTTATTATAAAACTAAATCAAGTATTTTACGATCCTATACTCGAAAACATAAGAATAAAAATAAACTGGATAGGAAAAGGATTCCTAATTACAATAGGTAAAGTAAAACAACCCTCCTTCTACAAAACGCATCAATAGAGCATGAATTTCATGTTGTAGAGGATGACTTTGCAATTCAAGCCGATGGAATTATTGGCATGAACTTTAGCGGTGAAAAAAATTCTCTAATGTTAACTGGTAATGTCCCTTACAGCCACAATATCATATTTTACAGTCGCCCAGAACTGAGTTCGATTTGGTTTTTGATATCAAAGATGAAGATGTTTTCGTCCCACAATATATTGCCAATAGAATACACGAAAATCAAAACCATTGCTCAAAATTGTGAACACAACAGACAACGATTTGATCCTAAAAAATAATAAAATTACGGTTAAAAAACTTAGTGATTATACTATTGCTCAAATCAAAAATAATAAGAAAAACTCTGTGTAAAAACTGGAAAACAAAAAAAAAACTTTCCAGATTTTGTAAAAACAGAACTTGGGCATTATGCTCTAAGTTTTTTAGATGTATTTGCATTAGAATCTAAAAGAATTACGGCAAACAACTTTTGTAAGCAGAAACTACATCTAAATGATAAAAAACAGTTACATCAAAAACAACAACTACAACAAACAGCCCATTACTTTTAGTGCCCAAGTAGTGAAATACAATTTAGGAGAAAATTTTTAAAAGGCGATCAGCACATGTGGCGAGTCTGTTTAGCTTTATAATAATAAGAGAGCATGTTATTATAAGAGTAACTTTTTCTTAACTATCAGATGTTCATTAGTTGATAGTTTGAAAATTTATAAAATTAATTTACATCTGGGGTGATCGGTTAAAGAAAGTGACAAGATAAAAATGTGATAAAAATAAAATGTAAAGTTATGATATTTTATCACAGATAGTATTTTCAAAGGAATGTTGTAGGTATAAATTTTCTTATGAATTAAAATAAGATTTTCTTAAAACTTACTTAATTTTATTCCTTCTTAGAAACGCTACAAATTTCCTATTAGTTGTATCACCCCAGCGGCACGAGTCTTCCACGACTGGGAATTTTAATTAGATCAGAATTCGATATCGTTTCCAAAATATTTCAACGCCATGACGTAACGATATAGTGACTTGTTCAAAAGAAAATGCTTGCAGGACAGTTTCCATTTAACCAACGATAAAAACTCTATTTATGTTTGTCACCTATTTAATATTGTGTTCAAAAATACATACAACTTCTTTTTAAATTACTGTCACTGACTCCTTTTTCAACTCTTTGAAGTTTATTAAACATGTACTGAAGATGGTTTATGCAATATTACTTATCATTCCTGTTGTTAGTTCACCTTATCCATATTAACGAATATTAGTTTGTATATTTTATGTACGTGTATGTGTACGTGTACGTGTATGTGTACGTGTACGTGTAAGGGCATGAACTAACTTACTCAATGAGTTTGTCAAACTTTTTTAAATATATCACGTGCTAAGGAAGCAATTTTGATTTTCATAGCCTTAACGTATGATTTCGAGTACAAACACTCATTCTCCAATATAAAACACATTGAAATCCATCTAGTTTCCTTTTTTTTTTTGCAGACGGACATGTGCACCTCTTACATTGTACGTTCAAAGCCTTTTTAAGTTTAGGGACGACAAACTTTTTATTTTTCTCAGTTTTTCAATGTAATTTTGAAACTAAGACGTGACATTTGGCAAGCAAACACAAAAAAATTGTATTATAAAATTTAATGAGATATTCGTTATTGAAAGTAATCCAAACGTAAAAGAAAAAGCAATTACACACACACACACGAGTATAAATTCAGAAGCACAAGCCAAATACATAACAACAATACAATGTTTTTTTTTTCTTTCTATCGAATTAATATTCTCGTTTTATTCTTACATGAAGGGACAATATAAAAGAATCGTTGGATAATTTTTAACAAACAATTTTCCATTCATGCGATCATTTGTTTGTAACTTAGTTAATGAAATGTATTTTGATTGTATTAAAAATAAAATAAAAGTTTAATATTTTTTATTCCTTTTATTAGTTCAATTAAATTTTTATGTTGACAATTTAATGAGGTTGTGTAAATTAACGCAAGAATGGATTTAAAAAGACGGCAGAAAATAACGTAACTGCATGATTGACACATAAAACTTTTTGGCTTAATTTCAATTGATTACTCGAAATTCCTCTGTTGCAGCATTCATCATTTTCATATAGTGTAAAACAGTGAAGAAAAAGTTAATGCACGATCGTGTTCTTTCCAGATACTATTCAATATTACAACAAAAAAACATGGACCTCCTCTCATTTATTTCATACTCTCAGCGTAATTGCACTGTGCTATACACAGATATTTTTTTGTATGCTACAAGAACACTAAAATCTAAATTCGAAGCTAGTTTAGCGAAAATTGCAGCAAAAATAAAACATTACATGACTTAGGAAAATATAAAACTTATTTTAATTTGGTTCGTTAAATCTCTTCCCGAAAATCATTTCTTTAATCATTTTCGAGGAAATTAACAAGTCTGGGCCTTTAGCTGACATTAAAAAATTAAATATTTAGAAAATGAAAATATATAGAAAATTGGTATAAAATATCTCTAATTAAAAACTCATTATATGCTTAGATTCCCCGCTTCCTGGCTTGTACTCACCTAAAATAAGTATGAAAAATGTTCACTATAATCTCTATACAAATACATATTAAACAATTTCTTTTAATAATATGAAAAAACCTACAATAAAAATAAAAATGCTTTGCAAAAATCTTATAAAAAAAATTGTTTTTAATATTTTTTACGTTTTGCATAAAAGTAACTTTTTATAATTTTTAATATAACACTCTAGTGAAAACAAAAGTAACTTTAAAAAAATATCGAACTTAATTTTCATTTTCCATCAATTTCCATGGTGCAAAATCACTCGACGGTCCAAATGGTAATAAAATATATTATTATCTTATTAGCAAAAAAAAACAGAACTCGTTTTGATAACATTTGTTTCCCGCCAACCAGCAGGTGGTTTTCCAATCATCTTGAGTCAAATTTAGTTCAATTATCAAATAGTTTTAAAAATTACATTAATGTATGGCAATCAACATAAGATACCAAACAAACAGATTCTGTACACAAATTTACAAATTTGTTAAGAGACAATAATAAAATATATAGCCCTTTAGTTTTTGAAGTTCTTTAATATCTGACCACGTATATCGTGTCTTTAACTCAAACCAGTAACGAAAATAAGACACACGTGTTCACGATTAAGAGAAGTCTTTAAGTCAATTTCACGAACATGCACAAAAAATTGTGTGCGTTATAAGTTTGTGTTTAATGTAAAATTAAAATGTGTGAAATTATTTCAAAATCAGAATTAAAAGAATTTTTAAACAGGATTTAAACATGATCGTTTCATACTCTTAGCTTTAATACAACAACGTTTATTATAATTTAAATTTAACTTGAAAAAAATAATGAACTAAAAGTTATCGGTTGAAAAAACCTCAACTGTGCGGTAATACAAACGGGTTGATACACACATGTTTTTAAATTATAGTTCATAGTGTTTAGACGCATGAATGTGTGTTTCTCCTTTTAAATTAATCCAACATTTAATTTCAGCAAACAAGCCAACCGAAATTAAATAAAAACTTACAAATACACAAAGGCAAATTCCATAAAACGGACGTTTACAAACGCGCCCTCTCACACACTGCATTAAGAGTAACCGCCATCCTTAAATTATGCGTTGACTAAAGTGTTAAGCCCTTTTCTTTCCGCAGAGCAGCATTAAAAATATTAAAATCTAAAATCACTGAGTCGTGTTGAGGGAGCAAATAAACGAATAAAAAAATATTTACATGCGGGAGAAGTAAAATTTAAAACTTGTTAAAGAACTAACTTTTGCACACATTCGCACACATGTAAACAGTGAAAGCCAAAATTCATCTCCTACTTCTAGACTTCATTAAAAATGAAATAACCTGAAAAGAAATAATTAATTTATTTAAATGTGTGACTTGGGTTTTGCGAATCTGGCTTTAATGATGGTGGCAAATTGCATTGAAATAAATACAAAAGAAATAAGGACAACAAATAGACTAAAGATACAGTGATATTTGGCCAAAAAGATGAAACCATTAAACTATGCGAACAAGTTTTAGATTTTACCTATCAAATGCCACTCAATACAAAAGGTTAGACATAACTCTTGTCTTTTAAATCGTTATTTGTAATAAATAAACATTTAAAAAAATAAAGGATACACATTTTAAGTCAAATATTTGACACATGTGACCGTACCTTTATTTCTAAAAAAAAACCGCTCTGAATATGTTTTAATAAACTAAAATTAGTTTGTTTAAAACGCAGCTTATAGGAATTTCTCTTCCAGTGAAGTAGATTTAAACAATACGTAGTAATTTACGTTTTTGTAAATAACACTTTTTTTGTTTTATTATGGACTTCAGTGAAGAAATATGCCATTGATGATTCTGTGCTGGAATAGCCATGCGCATGTTTGTGTCGTACTTGCGAAAATATGGTAACACCATCTTCAATAACTTTTTGAAGGCATCATCATTTATTTAAATAAAACTTTGAAATAAAAGCTTCTGGTTATATGTTTCTCAAAATTCTTTTAGGATCTTCCTATATGCGCTATCTCGTTTTTATTTATTTATTTATTGTTTTTTTTTTTTTTTGTTCGCCAATCAGTTTTTGTACCAATTTTTCAGTTCGCTCAACAGCTGAATTTTATAAATACAATTCACAACCGTGTGACTAGGATGCGGCAATTATTTTCGCCAAATTGTTGCTTGCCATTTTGCGGCAATGAAATTTGTAAACAATGGATCAGTCACGTGATTAAAGAAAATATTATTGGCACAACTTCATTAATGTGCGGCTAAATTGGTGCATTGCCGGCAATCGTGTGATCCCACATTAAATATTTTGTAAAAAAAATAAAATGAATGACTTTAAGAAATTTTTGATAGGTTGAAGAAAATGTTAGGAAAATTTTTTTCAGCATTGTTTCCCATAACCATTATACGTATGTATGTTTGTGTGTAAGTAAAAGTTTTGGTTGTAGTCCCAATAATTCGTAACCTCAAAATACCAGTAATTTTTTGAGAGTTATAGGGGTTCTCGATGTAATGAGAAGAAAACACGAACTGACTGGATTTTTTTTTTAATAAATTTAAGAAAACGATAAAAAAAGAAAGATTTTTTTGTTCGGCCTTATTATATTTTTTTAACAAAACAAATCCTGATTCTTATTTGATTACTTTTACTGATTTTACATCCTCGATTTATAACAGCTTGGACCTATTTTTTGTTGTAAAAATATATGAATTGAATTTTTCGATATCAACTGTTCAATTTTTTAAACTTTCTTAAGCATCTTGATTTTGTATGCAATTTACTGAGAGCTGGCCAGATGCTTGGAGTTCCAGTGTACTAACAACTCGAATCAGTTGTTACCTTCACATTCATATTTTATCCAAAATTTCCGCAAATTTTAATTTTAATATTTAAAAGTTTTCAAAAAATTCTTTTTTATTAAACAATTGTGATTTAATTCGTTTGTTTCACTCACAACTGTATTTTTTTCATTCATTTTCCTTTTTTCATTCTTTTCTGGCCTCGTCAGAGCATATTGCTGACATAGTCATGTGCCACTAAGACTATTCGTTCCTTTTTAATTTTTTATATTTTGCATTAAAACTTTTTATAGTACGAGCTGTAGACAACTTTAACGCACATATATTTAATATACGACTACATTTGTATATTCGTGTACAAATATGTTGATGAAGTTTAAAATAAAAATAAAAAAGCCTGAGTGTCGCGTAGACTCATTTTTTTTGTCAGTGTAATTATTATTTAATGTTGTGTTGGCTTTTGCCTCAAATAAAGCTAATCAAAAGCCACTTTTGCTGTATAAGAAATTTTAATATTTTTTTAAGTATTCAAGATTGCGTCTGTTAGATTTATGTAAATTAAGTAGAAACAAAAAATAAAATTACGTAGAGAAAGTTCAAAACTCAATACAGAAACAACTAAAAGTTGATGAAAAGGTTTTAAGAGCTAAAAAGTTTATTATTCCTTAATTTAAAAATGCATATTTTATGTTGTTGCCTGTTTTTTTTTTGGAAAATGACAAAGATGAACGAAAAATTGGAAGCAGGCAATCCCAAATAACAAAAGAAACGTTAACAAAATATTAATGCAAAAAAAAGGAGGTGAATTTATTTAATTTAAAATATTTCACTTCATTTCAAGTTTGTTTTATCTTCTTAAAACAGACATGTTGTTAAGAAATGCAGCCTTTGAAATAAATAAATCAACAAATGGGCCCAATAAAATATTAATAATGAAATGTCTATATGAATGGCAGTGATTTAACAAAACAACTTAAGGCAGATACATTTTTACCATTATTAGTTGTTATTGGAAATAAATCCAACTTAATGTAATACATCATGTGTCTTTGTTATTTTAACTATGCTACAGATAACTCTGACAGAATATTTATGGATTGGAATTCAATTTGTATCAATATTTCATTTGCCTGATACCAAATGGAATTATTTGTGGAAAATTGTCAATAGACATGCAATTGCCATTAATTTTTATTTAATTGTAGGCAAACAATAACATAAATAATTTCAATTTTATTTTATTGTAATCAATTGAAAAATCGAAAACAATCCATATGTTTAAAACAACTTTTTCTATACCTGATCAAGATGTTGATATTCCGATTTAATCTCTAATGGGGTTCTAAGAAAACTTAAACTTTTTCAATTTTATTTATTGCTTTTCATTATCCCTTTAATTTTAATTGTTAACAATCCGTAATGGTAAAAAAAACAAATTTGAAAAGTCTTAAAAATAAAAATAAAATCATTTTCATTTAACTTCCTTGGGCTGATATTTATTATTAAATATTATTACTTTGACAGTAAAAAAAATCGCAAAATAGGAAATAAAATTGGGACAAAAAAACTTTTTATAATTTTTTTACCAAAAGTTATCTAATAGTAATCCGGTGTTAGGTGCAAATGTTTATAAATATTAAGTACATATAAATAATTTTATTATTATATAAACTCAGGAGGTGAAGTGTGTGGGAATAAAAATTGATCTTCGGCTCAAGTTCATTTTCAATTTAAATTTTTTTAAATTTCAAATAAAAATATTAAAAGTATTAAATAACTAATATTAAATATAAATACTAAAATAAATTTAATTCGACGTCATACATAATTTTTCCAAAACAGTCATTTAATTATAAGAATTTACAAATTATATCTACATACATACATTTTAGATAGATGCGAAGAATGCTGAAATAGATTGTAATGGCTAAAAAAAGGAGGACTACGTTCTGGTAATATCTGACTTTGTCTATTCTTTTAGTAACCTCTAAGAACAAATTTAAACCAAGCAAAAAATTTCTATTTTATTTGTGACAAGAAACATTCCATTCTCATCTTAAAACATCCTGAATGCTTTTAACACTTTCAGACAGTAAATATGTCGCATCCTCACCTTTGTTGCAAATTACGCTCTCGCCAACTTTAGCGTAAGAGAAACTTTAATGACAATGGCTGATTAAGTGGTCTGTGTTTAAACTTTTTTAATTGAATTAGGTTTGTATGCGAGTGCAACGGACACAGAAAAAAGTTAAATAGTGAAACATGTTTTTTCCACAACATGTTCATTTTTTTCTTTCTTGCATATTGTTTGACTACGCTATTTATTTCCAACTTCTTCTCAAACGTAACAAGGAAAATTAAAAAAAGGAATTCGCGATAAATTATAGAGAGGCAAAGAAATGGTAACAGAGTCAATTAAACAAATAACAAAAAATTAAAGTAATAAAATAAAGTTCTCTAAATAAGAAACACATAAAAACACACTTGTGAGCAAGTAAATGACAGCAGATGCAATTCGAAATTACAGCTTTAGAACATGGAAAAACTAAAAACTTCTGTAATTTCTTTCATGTATTCGTTTTGCCAAATCCATTTGTCCACACACAATTAAACAAACAAACAATGCCATCAAAACGCGTTTGTACAAGTTCTAAATACGTCCGTTCATACGAATAGTAAATTCGTTCATACAAATAAAAAATCAAAAAATTAATAATGAATTAATTTATACGGCCACAGTTTGATGGTTTTAAGTTGATAAAGGAAAAACCTTAATTTATAAAACTTTAATCTTCATCATAATAAAAAAGAGATATAAAAGTATCAACAGTTTGTTTTAGGATATGAATTAAATATTTTCTTTCTTTTTTTGGTTTTTATTCAACACAATAACAGAATGGTGTTGAACCGTATGTTCAATATGATTTTTGTGCGTACTTTAATTTGTTCCGGACCGAAAACAAGAAGAAAAAATTGTTTGCTAGAGAAGAGAAATAAAAATGCCTCACGTTCGTTTAAACAACAATTCAGAGAAATTTGTCAGCAATTGAATTTACGCCAAATTATAACGGCCAACTGCAAGTGATGCCAAATAGTCACTCAACCGTGTCAACGAAGTTTTCACTTCGCCCCAAATGTAACAGTACGTTTTTCTAAATAAAAAGACAAAATACTACATACAACTACAAGCTATTCGTAAGAATGTATGTGTGTATGTTTGTATGTATGTTTGTATATATGTTAGTACGCATGTGTGTGTGTGTATAAATGTAGATGGTAAATTATTTTATAACAATAAAATTTGTTTCATTCATTTTCTTCAATCATCCTTGTTATGCCTCCCACATACTCCTATTTCCGGGTCTGTTTGATAGAATGTATAAATTCTACATTAAAACACACATACACATATACATATAACTAACTCGTATTTCGTATGGATGATTGTACATTCGCATGCATGAATCTTGATGTATTTCGTGATGATATCAATACAATGTAAACATACATTTATTTATTTCTGAATTTTCATTTTTGACAATGCATATTATGCCTTCCATACACACTTACACTTACATACATATATATATATATATATATATATATATATATATATATATATATATATATATATATATATATGAGCAAACGAATATTATATCGGGAATAAATTTACACAGAAAACGTTTGGCATTTTGCCGAAATGCAATCAGCAAAAAACAGAATCGTGTTTAACTAAACCAATTGTAAAAGTAAATGCGTGTCCGTTTTCAAATGTAAATGTATGCATATCAGATTCACACACACATATATATATTTATTTATATACAAATAATTTAAATGTTTCTTGTGTTGATAAAATGTTACAAATTTTGTCTGTGATTTTGTCTTTTTATTTTTTTTATCATTTTTATTTTTGTTATTTACAGAATATTGACCTTTAGTCCTGAAACATTTTACTCACGTTGCTTTTCATATTTTTAAATATTTCTTGTTAAAAACTTATATCTCTTTTTTTATTTCCAATGAACTTTTTAATTTGCATTCAATTTTAGTTTTTTCCAACAGATCCAGGGCACCGTTTTTACTTTTTTTCTACATCTTTTTAATATCAAATTTATTTTTCTGTTCCTTTTGAATACATATTCTGCAACAACAAGGACGATGTTGCAGTAAAGTTTCAGTCATTTATCATTACTTCAAATTATAATCCCAAACATAATAGTAATAAGAAGAAGAGAAGCAAGTAAGTAGGTAAGTGTAAGAGTAAGTGGCTTGTTCGGCCGCAGCTCCAAGTAGTTCTTCAACTTGTACATACACGAATGCATTTTGTGTTTATTTGTGCATGTGCATGTGTATGTGCAAATGTGTTAGTAGCTAAGATACTGCAAATGTAGCTGGAGTTTGAATTGTGATGTTTGTAAGAACGTGCCAACCAAGCTTTTCAAGTAATTTTCATATAAATTTATATGATTTTTTTTTTCGTTTTAAAGAACTCATTTTTTTTATTTAATTTTATTTTTTAATAATAAAACTCATAAATTTTGTGCTAAGGCGGAAATAAAAGAGCGTGGGCTTTTCTTATGTTGCCAAACAATTTCAGTTTAGCATTCGTCTTAACTTTAACTTTTTAAGTCTCACAAACGGGTGACAAGTCAGTAAAAAGCCAAAATTCAGTCATATTTTAAATAAGTTTTTTGGGCAAAAGATTTAATATATCAACAATCTAATTAGAGAAGGCTATTTTTAAGATCCCTCCCACGATTGCAATTTATAACCGATTTTGACAGAAAAGTTCATTTATTTGTGAATAAACTTTAGATAAAAGAAATAAGCTAAAATAACAAGGAGCAGGCAACATTGCCTTTCTTCGGTTTTAATTAAAACAAAAGCATAAAAAACAAAAGAGAAAAATGTGTAATAATTTTTATTCATTATTTGAAATGTTTTTTATTGTTTATATTTTTGTAGACACCACAACCCCTAGTGCATTTTTAAATTAATATTTAAGATTAATTAGTGCCATTTTTGAAAGCGAAAGTCGTAAACTACGCAACAAGCCACCTAAAGAACCTGAAAACATATCTCAACGTTGCAGGTAAAATTGATCACTTTTAATTACTCGATACTACTCAACAACTTCCATTTGGATACCTGGTAATAGTTGATGCTTTTAATGGGTCTTTATACATTCAAATTTATCAGACATTTGCACATGGACACATCCACGTGAACTTTGTTTAATAATTAAAAAAATAAATTGATTATAAAATCTAGATAACTGTTTTATTATTATTATTATTTTTTTTTGCGAATAATTGCGATTATAATTTTGACAAGAAATAAAAAATTTGTGTTTATTTACATATTTATTTTCTAACAGAACTATTTTCTGCAATTAAATTTGAAAACACACAAAAGCAATGTATCGAGTAACCGCTCTCGTATATTGAGTATCCAGAAAAAAACAAATACACTCGGTACTTGCTATCCCCTACTCAATACCATGCCAGCACAAATTTTAACCTCTAAGCCCATTCTGAACTTTAATGGTTACACCTGAGTAATACATTACAAACAGACGTTCGAAAAGTACTGGTTGGTCAGGGTAATGAAACGCTTTTGCACGCTTAACTATAGAGGGTTTTTTAAAAAGAACTTTGTTTTCCAATTGTTGCAACACAACAAATAGTTTTGGCATTTAGTTTTTTGATGTATTCGTAGAAGATGAATTGACATTGTTCCAATGAATTAAATCTCCCTCGAACGTTGTCTATGAAAATTAATTCAGGAACAACCCGCTGATTTTTCTAAAAAAAATAAATAATTTTTTTAGACCAACCCCATTTTAAATTGTCAGTGTATGTCAACAAGCAAAATTGCCGAAGCCGTTGAATGCTCAACGTAACACTGTATGATGCGCTACGTGAATATGAGGCATGATTGCGCCGTTTTTTTTTTTATTCGAAATGCTGGAAATGCAGTGCGGTGAGATGATTAAAATGATTAACAACTTTGATGAAAGAATCGGCATCTGCCAGCGTGGTCGTGGTGGACATTAGCCCAGATATCATTTTTCGTTCTTATTTCTTTCGTTCACTTTTTTCTTCTTTGAATCATCTTCATCTAAATTTTTTGTGTTATTTTATTTTAGTTCCAGTTGAAAACCCTAATATTTCAGACTCAATAATTAGAATCAAATTGTCTGTTCAGTGGGTTGACAGTGACCATCCAGCTACCATCAGCTTATTCTCATTTGAAACTGGAATTCTATACAGAAAAAAAGTATCTGTTAATGGTGGGTATAATCAGGAGTAAAAATAAATAGCTAAGGAAGCGAGCCAATACATTGAATGTAGTTTTCTCTTTCATTTATTCAGGTCAGATGACAGCCTAAAATTATTTTTCGGTTAAAAACAAAAAATATTAAAAACGAATTTATTTATTTATAGAAACAGCAACTTTCAAAATTTATAATGAAGACATTTGTTCTTCTTGTAATGCAGACACGGCATCATATTCCGCTTGTGTCTAATTTTTACTTCTCTCTTTACATTTGTTAAAAAACTTAAGACAAACTAAAGAAAAAAATTAATTTTAATTTTTTATTAAATAAGTGATACATCAAAGATATTTGTCATTTTCATAATTTTCTCAGTAAAACCTTCAAAAATTTATAAAGATTCACATTTATGTTTGCTTTTTAATTTAAAACTTCATCAAACAAACACAACTTTACACATTTTACTGTACGCTTCTTTTACAAAGAAACCAAAAAATAAACTACACGACAAGTACAACAACAAAAAACACTTAAAAGTTATTTAACTTAAGTTGCTTCTCAAAAGGATTTTAACTTACAAAAATGTAATATTAGATGAAAATTATATTGTATTCTACCAAAAAGTACTTAAAAACCAGTCTCCAAAAAAGATGGGAAGTGAAAAGAACGTAATCAAAAAACAAAATAAAATAAAATAAAAAACAAATGAATTCTTAAAGTTCTCAGCACTTAATACCCTGACCACAAAATTCCATTCAAAATGCAACACCAACAAAAGTTGGATAAAAACTTTTGGAAACATACTTGTAAATGGCGATAAAAATTAAAATCTTAAAAGAAAAAAAAACTCAAATCTTACTTATGAATGTATTTGGATGGGAAAGAAATTATTGCAGATGGACTTGAAACAATCAACATTTAGTTGTTTAATTTCCTAACAACAACATGAAAAACCTTACAACAACGTACTCGGAAAAACAGAAACAAAATAAATAAAATACGAGTTTTAAAATTTTACAAATTAATCGATTTATTTTTTCGAATATGAATAAATAAAGGAATCACGATTCACACAACAATTTCTTCAATTTATTAACTTAAATTAATTAGTTTCAGTTTTTAATTACTTTAAAAATACTCGATTTGAGACAAATTATTTTTACTCGATTAAATTAATGAATTTTGCTGGTTGTCGATATTATTTTCAATTTAATTCAGTTTGCAATTGTATCAACCTGAAATAGAAAGTATTAAAAGTTTGGTTGTAAAAGCTATTTCATTTTAAGAGTTTTTATTATCAAATGCCTGTACACTGTACATACGCACAAACAAACTTGTGAACATAGAAAATAATTAAAAATGTAGATGACCACCACTTTGAGGCGTTGACTAGCTCTTTTTTATAAATTACAATAATAAACCAGTTCGTAGTTAGTGGCAAAATCATTTTTCATCGTTAAGTGCTGAAAATTCGACATATCAAAAATACGATTAGGCAGAGCAGACAGATTCTTTGCGTATTTACATTATAAGTTTAATCGAATTATTTTCAAAGTCATATAGATCCACTCACTGAGTTCTTAACTGGGGGAAAAAACCTTTGAAAATGTGTACTACGACTTTCTTTGGTTTTTCAAATGTCTTTACAATATGAATGAAAAATCAAAACTCATGACATTTTAATTTAAATCTACTGAAAATATTACAACGAAAATCAGAGTAGAAGTTAAGAAAAAAGTAGTACAAATTTGTAAAAAGAACCAACAGCCATATGTTGCGAATCTCGCCACTGATAAGCAATCGGGTTTTATTATTTGCACGTATTGCTCGGCGCTATAACTGGTGTCGCTGCTATCTTGTCTTTAATTCAGTTAAGATTCTCTGTGCCTGTTAATATTATTTGACTTTGAGATTTATAAAAAACTACTTCTTCGCCTTAGTTTGTTCGTCTGTTCAATTATTCAAGCATTCATGAATAAAACATAATATTTCTTGAATTCTTGAGTGTAAATGACACCGCTAAATAGCTAAAGCTTGTTTATTATTTTTAATATTTTTTTCTTTACTTAATTTTTTCTTAAGAGTTTATGGTTTTTATAGCCTTCTCACGCTATGATTCTCCTAAAAGTGATAAAAGCGAAACACTTAGTGTGAAATAATAACTACATACATCCATACATACATATTTATTTGCAGATACACCCAGGATCATACGTAAATGTCAAGAATACTTTTTAAAAGTGTTATATTTAAATAATGACTTTGTAGTGCGTAACTTTCTTTTATAAAAATTGTTGAATCTATTTTTATTAACGTAAGTGATATAAAAAGAAATTATACAATAGAGAATAATCTACAAACTTATAAACACACACACACGCACACATATTCCTGTAGCATAAGTAACAACTTCTTTGTGAGCGTGTGACTGCAGGGAATTAATGCTAAGACTTAAACGGAAACGCTACAAAAAAAATTTTACACATGAGTCAGAGTCAGGCATTTTTCACGAAAAATATAAAAATACAAGTGTAACAAAACCAACAACAATAGTTATAAGACCAAAATACACGAACACATAAACTTTCAAACAAATATTTAAATGTTCATTTGTGTGAGTACAAGTGACTTTATGTGAACGTATCTGGCAAATCTAGTGCTGCATAAATTTTTGTTAAAATATATTTCTCATGTTACGAGGGTCAATTAACAGAAGAAGCACTACGAACTTGAGACAAATAAATTTTCTAAAAAAAAAAAAATAAATAAATGGCAAATCATAGATAACCACTCAAATCTATGCAATGTTTTGCGCTTTTATTGATCATTTTGCATAATGAATTATCAACAATAAACTTATCGAATCAAAATGATTGCGATGTGCTTCGAATCATCTTTTTCATAAATTATTATTGGATAAATACCACAACATTCCACCGCTAAGATGAAATAAATCCGCTCTTGGGCAGTTTTAATGACAAATATAACCGAAATAGCCTAAAGAAATAAATTCTGAGTCAAAAGCCTTTTTCGAAATATTTCTTTACAAATTTATTGACTTTCCTCGTATTTTCTTTTGCGGGTTACTATACACACGCACAAGTTCTCGCACAAACACCTTCAAATGTTCATCTAAAACATAAAATTTTGGCTTTGAAGTATATTTATGTAACGTTTGTATGTATGTGTGTATAAATAAGTGAAATTGGAAGAATTTAACAAGAATAGAATACTTTTCATTTCGTTCACTTTTGTCTTTTATGTTTTACTATTTGTTTTCCCACCGACACTTCGGATGATGTCTTTCATCCTCAACATTTCTTGTTGAAGTAACAGCACTAAATAGGGCCATAAAAGAATTGCACATTAAAATGTGGTTGGCATTTGTTGTATATTTATTTTCTCAACACCTCGTTTAATTTATTCAAGTGTAGAACACAAAAATTGTATCTGTATGTGTGTGTGTGTGTGTGCAAGATTATTTGTTGTTTCTTAAATAGATTTTAATCCACTAATGAGGGCTTTTGAACTCGAGAAAAAAAATGAAGAAGATAAATCCACCTTGAAAAAACATACAATTAAATTGAAAATTACACGCAACGCAGTAAAATGTCAGAAAATAATTCAATCTTTGATAAAAAGTTTCTTTGAAAATTAAGGGAGATTTGAACAAAATTAGTCGAACCGTTCTTTACCTTAAAACTTAACAATGATCTGAGAAAGATTTTTAAATAACTAAAAAATAATTCCTCTCTTTCTTTAGCTTTATTTTTCTTTCTGTTAGTCAAGAATAATTGCCCAGCTAGAAATACTGATTTAATATTTGTGGCTCAACACCAAGTCCAACACAACCAAAATGGCTCTTAATCAAAACTAGGGATTTTTGGCCAAAGATTACTGACTGCCGAGACGCTTTTTAATCGGATTCACATTCAGCATGCTTCTGCCTGTTATACACATTCCAGTACCCAGCCAGTGTAGATCTTCTCAAACCTTCGCAGGGTTAAACAACAAAATTTTAATCTTAAGAATTAAAATTAAAATTTCATTCATTATACTTGATTCCGTCAAAGAAACATAAATATTTCACGAGAAAATCATAAAATATTTCTTATTTAAAACTACAAAATGAAATGTTTTACTACGGATCTACTACTTGCGGATCCACAAACCTTAAATGATAATTCAGATATTTTCTCTATTTTGGGTTAATTATATATAATTCCTTTTACTTAGTTCCCCTTAAATAAAATAATTTAATACGAAAATCACTGCTATATCCTTCTACCTTAAGATTCAACGAGATCTGCTTCGGATCGCAGATTAACAGTTCGGACGATAATATGTTTGAAAGATAGCGATTCGGGTGAATTGGATCCATACTTAGCTTCGGATAGTAACAAGTTCGGGTCGTTATGGTTCGGAGACTGCACAGTGGTTTCCTCCATAGGCCAAAAACCAAAAAAATAATGTTTTTCTCTCAGCTTTATTCATCACAAAAAAAGGAATCGGTAAGAATGTTTTCAAAGGTGTGGCATAATTATCCAAGGTAAAAGCTGTTCGGCTCAGAAACAATTTTTCTTTGTAATGCGTAGTGCGATTCACTGGCCAATCGACCACAAAGGAATGTGCTCTTGCTGCTGAGCGCATTGAGCATACGAAATTACGGTTTTCAGGAACAAGTACCCAGATTTCATAAGAGGACATTCCGTTGCAGTAACGATTAAACAGTGAAACACGCCTCACATTGCATCGATGCTTGAGTGAATTAATAGAGATGGATACCCTAATGTAACCGATGGACTTCTTCGCCCATCTCTCTCTGTACGTGGTCGAGTAACTCCATAATAGACTTTGCAGCACCGGCCCATATACGACAGTTGTATTTCATTTTCGGTCTGCTAAGAAGGACAAAAGTTATAACGACAAATCTGTCATATGTGAAGGCTTACTGAGTTGTTCCTTCAATCAATACAAAAATCCTGCAGAAATATTTTTACAACCAATTATGGGCAAAGCACTTAAATAAAGTCATTGTGTGTTTATGATTTTCTGGCCAAAAGCGATATAATAATTATTTTTCAACCCCTAGATGTTTTCTTCTGTGTAGAGTTGTGCCCGGTCGTTCGTTTCAGTGAACGGTCTTTTTCGGTCATTTATAAGGGACTGATCCTTGTCTTTTTATCCACATATCTTTAAACCACAAGTAACAGAGGCGAAACCCTTGACACATAGAAAACTATGATGAAAACACAAAGCACAAAAAGTTTTTTTCCACAAAATGAGTAATTATTTTTCGTAAAAATAAGAAAATTAATTATTAAATTGCATAAAAATTTCATATACTGTTATTTTAAGAGATAATTCCAGCATATGCAAGTAAAAACGCCCTTAAATCTGCAGTGTTTTTGAATGCAGAAATTGTGATCTGTGTAGAAATTGTGATCTGTGTAGAAATGTGTTACCACACTGAATATTACAAAATTTGGATTTTCTCCATCCTCTATAAAATGCAACTAAATTTTGCTTATTTTTTCTGTAACATTTTATTAGTTTATTCATAATCACTTTTTTATTAATTTCATTCATTCATTTTATTTCTGGTTTTCAGAATTGCTGCAAGAAAACTTGACGTGTGTAACCTGGGTAAATCCGTACGCTATTGAACGAAAGGGGCCGCTTATATATGTTTCGCTCATTCAGTTCACTTAAATCATTCACCCAATTTATCTCGTACATTATTGAACGAAAAGACCTTAGTTGAATGACCGGATCATTCCGTTCACTTGAGTGATCAGTTCAATTTAACCCGTTCGTTCACGAACGACACAGCTCTACTTCAGTGCCCAAAACTGGACCCTCAAAGACACGTAGAAGAATTTATCAGCTTAGGAGCGCTTCGGATAATAAATTTTAGAGATTACTTCCCAACCTCCAAACCATAATAAGTATTTTTTTTCTTATATTTTATTCATTAATTTCCTTCGCAATATTAATTTTCTGCAAACTTCTTATTTTACTCTAAAAAGTTTGGATGGACTATTTGCTTAAGTCTAAAATTTATTTTCTTTCGTTTATGAAAGCAATTTTTTTCAAATCATTTTTAGTCTTTTGTTTAATTTAAAGTGGCGACATGGTAAATTAAATATAAGACGTAAATTTAGTTGTCACAAGCCGAAATATAATATTTTTGTGTTTTCGTTTTCTAAAAATAAATTGGAAGCAGCTACAGATTCATGATTTTAATATAAAAATATCGAAGCATTTAAGTAACGTTCATTAATAACTAAATCATATTCAAAAATACAAATTATTTTATAAATGTATTTGTGTTTTCCTCGCATTTTCTTAAATCTAAAAATCTAGCAGTTATTTGATATTGGATTTAACTATTTTGGCCGGCTTGCCATGGGCCATTTACATTTGTTTATTGTCTATTGTTATTAAAACATAAATTTCTTCTATTCATTTAATGGCTTGTTATGCTGAGTCGTCTAAACATAAATCTGACAAGTTTTAAATAAAAGTAGATCAACAGTAAGATATGAATGTAATAACAGGTGAAAAATGGAGGATGTGGAATATTTCGCACACGATTACGTACTTATTTGTATCCAAAAGGTATTAGCTCACTCTGCGGTTTTTTTAATCTTCCTTTGAATTGTAGAGATAAAGATAATGCCCATCAATGATGTCATCATCTTCCTGCTCCATGCGCGCACACAGAAGACAAACATGTAGATACAATGAATACAAAGAAAAAAAGAAAACAAGCAAACAAACTATTGAGAACTTAGTTCTTATACCGTTATTGACGAGTGTGAGTTCTTATGTGTATAAGCGTGTTTGCGTGTTTGTGTGTTTGTGTGTTTGTAGAAATATACTTTTTTGTTCGTGCTAATGTCTGTCATGTTATAAATGAAAATTGAAGTTACCAAATGATTGTCAATCGAAATGAAATAAAATGAAATTCAAAATGATACTACACAATTATCTTGCAATTTTGTTGATTTTATTTTTGTTGTAGTTGATGTGTTGCCGATATTGTTGCTGTTGTTGTTGCTGATGTCGGTTTTTGTTTGTTTTTTCTATTGCCGCTGTTACATCCCATTCGTTTTTCATGAGTTTATAACATGTCAGAGTAGAGTTATGGAGATATTGAGATGTCTAAGTGCTGATGCCAGATAATCAGTTTGCTGACAATGAAATTTTTGCAATTGATATTATTTTTCATACATTCCTAAAACTTATTCGTATGTTCATATGTACAAACATATATTATCAGATATCATTGGACAGACACAACTGTTTTTTTCATTACATGTACGTCAATACGAGGATATGTGTATGTATGTTTGTATGTATATTTTTATACACGTACATAACACACTCACTCCTTTGTGGCTTTACATTGTTATTATTTTTTTTAATATTAAGCTTTTATTACACAAATCTCCTTTCAGCAATGTCTTGTCAATTAACTCACAAAAAAATTTATTCAAACATACTACACATGGATATGGAAACGTGTGTGTGTGTGTGTGTGTGTGTATGTATGTATGTATGCGTGAAATTGGTCTACCATATTATACGAGTATATCACATTTCAAACAGAATACATTTCGAAAATCGAAAGCAAAAACAACACTCGCAACTACAGAGACAAACCAAACAACTAATACAAGCAAACGTGTATGTTCATATATGTGTGTGCGCACACATAAATAAAAATAGATGGAGTTCAAGGTACGTAAATGAATTTCTTTGTCGTGTGTTAATACATGTGTGTAGTTCATGTCTACAAACTTATTTCCACAAATATTTATTTTACTCAAAAAACAAAGAAAACAGCAAAAACCAAAATAGTTTATTTTCATTTAGTCAATATTAACTATCGAATGAATTATTTCCATTTGTTTATTTCGATCAATCGAACAATAAATACACACATTCATGCTTAATAGTTTAACTTTTAGTTTTGAGGTTGGGAATACATTACGATTAACCCGAATAGAGAATTATTTTTTTCACGTTCCAAAATTTAATAACTTTGAACTACTAAAATATAAATTAAATTATTAAAAATTATTTGAAATAATACATCTCTTCTAAGCTACGCATTTCAGTAGCGCTGTAAGTACAAAAACTCACAATCAATCAAAATAGAATTCATTGCCTTTGCGAAGATATTTTAGGTCGCGAAGTCGTGTCATAGCAGGAAAGACCTCAAAGATAAACTTTCTTGCTTTCTCATGCAGGGTCTTTTTTATTTTGTCTCTTCTTGGTTTATTTATTGTCCGTCTTATCATTATACTCCAGTCCAATATCCAGTTGTAACCTGAAGTCCATTAACCAACAACAAAGCTTCTACTAATTGTGCCATCACTAAAAGGTATGAGTCGGACGTCTATATAATAAACCAAGAGTTGTGGCATAAGTAAACTAACGTATAGATCGTACGCTACACAATTTTTTTAATGATGTTGCCCGTGTACGCTTTAACTTCTGAATGACATAAGGATGTATCATTAATATCCTATAACTATGTCTTATGACACTGAGTGGAACAGATATTCAGATACCGTTAAAAATTTTATTCATAGATTTTAAGAAGAAAAAATTATGAATATTAAGCCGCTTTGAAAAAAAAAACATTTTAGCAAACTAAGAACTGAGTTTAACACTGAGAACAACTCAGGACGCTTATTGCATATTTTAATTTTCTGACATCAAGCAGATTAGCTCTTGAATTTGAAGAAAATGTAATCAAGCTGAATTAGGTAACGTTCACTGAAAATTAATGATAAGATTCCCTGGTTGTTGTTTATTAGTCTTTATCTCTTAACAGCTTAAAAGAGGGGCAGGCAATAAGAAAATATTGGTGATGAACCTTTTAACGCAACTACTCGTGAAAAATTTATAATAAAGCTTTGCATAAATTATTCAAATTAATTTCAAGTGAAGCTAAATACCCGGGAGTCAATTTGGATAGAAAAATGGTGTTAATGCCTGCCACACCTACAGGAACTGCGGCCAAAAGAGGTAAATTAGATTTACAAGTCGGTGGTCAGGCCATTTCGAAAAAACTGTCTCATTGGAATACTCTGACTTCAGTCTAGAATGGTCCCATGCGGCACGTGATTTCATAATACACTTATTGAAGAATTGCACAACGCTAAGGAATCCTTATATTATATTTTATTATGGCTTTTTTTAAAATAAAAATGCAATAAATTCTTGTAAGGTTAAATTTAAAATTATTTAAGTAACAACCCAATGAATGTCACCTGAAAACTTGCATTATTAAGTTTTGTCACTCTGTGGACTCCCTGTGTTAAAGCTAGAGAGAATTTTTTATTTTAACTATTGAAATTATTTTCTTTTGTCCATTTGGTTGTATAAATTTATCCATATATCTGATCATTACTTTTATTTTATTTCTTTAATGAAATGTTAATTAATCCTTAAATAAATTTTAAAATTCTTAAGATGATTTTTTTTATTTTTATATTTTGTTTTCTCTTTGTAAGTGCCTTTGTGATCATTTTCACATGTGTTTTATGTTTATTTTTATGAAGCTTTTTCCCATTATTGTAACGAACATGTTAAAATCCATTTTATTGATTGTTTTCAAGTTCAAACAAATTTAAATAAAATAAAATCCTTTTCTCTTCACTTTATAAACTCATTCAGAAGTTAATGAATTCCTTTATAAATGAATAAAGCATTATTTAAATTCCGTAAATCTACTTTGACCTCTCCTGCAATCATCACCATGCGAAAGAAAAACATCAAAATCACGAACACAAGAGCAATTGCAACACGAAGCAAAGTTAACAATAACATTCCATTAGTTTATTTCATGTATGAGAAAAATGTTGAATTTTGTTTGTTTGTCTGTTTGTCTGCTTGTCTGCTTGTTGTTTTTTTTACTTTTATTTCGATTCATTCATTTTTATACGTTCAGCTTTTAGTCCTTTCGATTGTTTGGTTTGTTGCTATTAAAATTGAGTTCTTTACTATACTTAATACTGTTACCACATTGATTATTCAAATACAACTTTTGCATAGATTTTAAAATAAAACGAGAAAATTTTGGATCCAGGCAGATTTAGGTATCCATCCAATATAAAATAAAACCAAAAATATAGAACCTTAAAGTGACTAAGAAATATTTATTCAGTTAGTTGTTGTTCACATAATGAAAACATTTCTATTTCATTCTGTTTGTAAGTATTTGTTGATGTACCCACATTCCTAAATACTCGTATGTATGTATGCATCTGTATTTTGATGTGTTGTTGAAATGTCGGATGTCTGTGAGTTGTGTATATTTTTGTTGTGTTGTACACGTAAGTTGATGTGTCTGTTGCCATAAATGTGATTAGGCAGTTGAGGACTATTTTCGCCCAAATGACTGCATGTTTGTGTGTTTGAGAATCCTTTTGGTTGGTCGAGTCTTTGGGTATTTTCATTATGAGGTTTTTGGGTTGCAAAATTAATCTTAGCACAATTTGCTTATAGACCACATAAAAGCAATCTTTTGTTTTTGAAAAATTCTTGAAATATAAAATCAAATAATAATGTTGTTTTGTTGCAAATTTAAAAAAACCAACAACAACAAAAACAATCCTTTTCGTTTACATTTCCTTTGATAAATATACACACGTATGTATATGCGTATAATTGGGTTATATGTGTATGTGTGTATAAATTTAATTTGTGAATAAAGTAAATTAATTAACTATAAAAATATCGTAACATCGACTGTCTAAAGGAATTTCCAACATTTTATTTTGCATGAGTTTGTCGGCAACATTTTACATCATCAAATAATAGAAATGTAGATTTGGATTCCTATTTGGCGGTTATTTCATTCATTTGTTTAAATTTTAAGATAACTGTGTGAGAGATTGTGTTCATTTGGAATCCCTTTTTCATTGTGAAGTCAATTTTAACCTGTATTTATTCAATTTAGTGTTTCACATTAATTATCCAACTTGATAATCTTGTTCTTTATTAGATTAAAATAATATGTTAATTTTGTGGCAACAAGAAAAAAAATTTGCATGCTACTTTCAAAAAGGGGCTTGGGTGTACCTCTGTTCTGATTGGCTTGAATTGTGATATTACAGCAACTGACGTTTAGCATACTAATTTCGCATCACACACACACACATACACACATAAGACTAAAACGTAACATACAGATGCACATACACGTACGTGGTTGTATATTCAATAAAATATATTTACTTAAATATAGAACTGTGACATGTACAGATTCTACTGTATTCGCAAAAAGAACCCCGATATTGTTAGAAAGGCCTTTAGTCATTATTTTAATTCAGCTTATTTTTCCAACTTACTGGCACCTTTATAATAATTTTAATAAATAAATATTGCTTTAAATGAACAGTTCGACCAGACAAAGAAAATATTTGAATGGAAGTACAATATATTTCTGTGTTTTATAAATTTTAATTGGCTTTAGGTCCTTAACAAATTAACTATTTTAACACATGCATTCTCACGCTATTTTTAGAATTCAAAACAGCTTCAGCAAATATTATATTTGGTAAATTTGCTTAAAAAAAACTCGCACAGGCAGACTATTTTCGAACTTTTATATATACACACACACACATACATATATATTTAGTTGTAAAGAAATAAGAAATGTTGAACGAAAATTTGGAATTTAGTACACTGACGTCACAAAACAAATTTAAGAAACAAAATTTTAAATTGTATTTTAGTTGATTGTCTAAAGTTCGTTTATTATGTTCAGTTTTAGAAAAAAATATATAATTAAGTTATAATACAATTAGCAAATACAGTGTTTCATTAAATTATTTTTTTAAAAAGTCTTCGATCAAACTGTTTGGTATTCAACTCAATAGGAAAATATAGTTGACGTCTAAATAGTGTTCAATTATTTGTTACGATTTAGTCTCTATAGTGATGACAAAATTAACGATTCCGAAAATAAAAATATTAAAATCCACATCCTACACATCAATAAAATTTTAGTAAAGAAAAGTAACGTTATATTCAGTTATTTTCTTAAGTTTCTCATGCTGTAGATGCAAAATAAATGTTTTATTTACCTTCGTCGTGGCTTTAAATAAATATTTCCTTCTGACATTAAAGCCAAAACTTTGCGAAAAAATCGACCAGTTATCTTAAAATTAATATCTATAGTGAAGAAGAAAGTAACAACTGAAAATGACGTTGGAATAACGCAAGAGTTTTAGTTACGTCAGACACCACCGTGAGTTCAAGCAAAATTGTTTACATGTTTGACTTCCAAGCAAGAAGCGGCTATTATCGGCAGTGATAAAAAAGGCGAAAGCACATGAAATCATTGCGACTATCAGGGGTGTCATAGAAACCAAGTCGGTTTTGATGTTTCTCAGTTTTGAAAACCAATATTGGTTTCATTTGGTGTCAAAGATCCAAGTCGCTTTTGTTGTCTTCGAATGCAAATAAAACCAATATTCGAATAAAATGTTGTTTACATTTGTATGATTTCTTACAATTTTAATTATAATTTTTTGGATGAAATATAAAGTGCGTTTATTGAAAATATTCAGATCCAATTGTCTCTTCTTCAATTCATTTTCTTCTTGCAAGGATTCCAAAATTGCTGTACTTACGTGGGCAAATTCCTTTTTATATCAGTGACAGCATTTGAAAAGTTTCATTGCCTTTTTCAATTGCTCTATAAATGCGTCTTAAGCTGCTTTAGTTTTCTTTTTCAGTTTAAATAAATTGATCAAGCTTATCGTTCATTTCTTTCTTTCCTTTATCGTCTTCATGTAGAAATTTTTTTAGACGCTCCACGGTATTTTCAGTTTTATATTTGTTTGCAGTACTGGTTGGTACAACGGGAGACAATGGCCATTTTGAAGATGTAGATGGCACTTTTTTCGTTAAGACCAACTGCTACGCAGCAAACACCTTCCACCAACTGCGAAATGCCACATAGCCGTACTACAGCTTTTACTGTTGTTGTCAGGTGATGCTTTACAAATGGTCCACCGCCAGTTGCCATAGACTTTGTCTTATTTTGAGCTATTTCTTGCTCTTTAACTCAGCCCATTTCTGTACGAATAAAAAGATATTATATATAACAATCAAATTGTGGTGGCCCGACACCATTTAGTGAATCAGGCAGTTCTTCCTACAGGGCATTCATTGTTGCTTTGTCGTGCTTCGTGAAGCCTCAAGCTAAATCCGGATATATTTTCATGAATTCCATGATTATGGTACTTTGTGTACTGTATTTATGTCTTCCCCTAGAAAATAAAAAGGTCAATGCAAAAATTTTTCTTTTCATAAAGCAAATACATATTAAATTAAATTAGTTAACTTACGTTTCTAAAAAATAATCCGCTGCAAAAAAATAAAAACTTAAGCGCGCAAAAATGAAAACTGTTAGCAGTTAGCTGCTTGGTTTATTTCCAATAAAAACCATTAATATTTCTTTCTGGGACACCTAAAACCGAAACTAATTCTAATTCGAACATAAAACCAATAAACATTGGTTTCGATGACCCCAAAACACTTTTCTAGTCGGTTTTAAAACCAATTCTGACAATATTAATTTCTATGACAACCCTGTATATCTAGAATAATATCGTAGGAAGCAATGGAAACATATTTAAGGTTTTAGTCTAGAATCACAACTTTTGAAATATATTAAACCAAAAACGAAGAAGTCTCTAGGAAAAATTCAAGTTCGGTAGTTAAGTGTTCAGTTTGGTGTTTGTAAGCCAGTGTGAAGAAGAACACGGCAAGAACAGGAAAAGAACAGAAAGTTTGTCTTTTCAAATCAACGGACCCAATTGATCATTTGTGGGATCATATTTATCATCAAATACGAAATAAAAATTTGTCCGAATAGAAAAGCAGAAAGTAAATCCGAAGATAAAAAACGTCTTAAATATGGATTAAAACGTTAATCTACAAATTGAATTTTTCATGAAAATATAATTCAATATTTATGATGAAAAACTACAAAATGAAATGTATTAATGCAAAAAGACATTAAAAACTTAAAAAATTTAAATACAAAAACACATTAACATGTGGAACAACTATTTTTTCTGTCATTTTTCTACATAAGGGTTGCTTTAGAACCTTTTCATATGCATTTAAAAGTTTTAACGAGAAAATAGAAATATAAATTTTAAACAATTTTTATAAATTAGCAATGTGCACATACAAACACATCAATATAAAAATTTATTATTTTTTGTTATTTTTCTGTAATTGTGAGAAACAAATCGTATCTTCAAATACTGACATAAAAACTAAATCATTACAAACTATAGTGTTTTCCAAATTTTGCCGCTGACTGTATTTTTTAAAACCAAAATAGGACACATTAACTTTAAGTTTTAATTAAACGAGATGGGTGGATGTATTTATTTTTATTTTACACCGAAATTCAAAAGAATCAATTTTGAGTTTTTCCAAAATAGTTCAACAATTTTAACAAAAAATACAAGGGCATCTATCTGCAACCCTTAAAACATTTAAAATATTAATTTGACCATTTAAATATTATGAACGTACTTAATCTTTTGAAAAAAGTTTTACATAAACTTTTTTAAAGTAAAAACCAAAATAAAAAAAATGCCAGGAAAGAAATAACTTCAAAAAGTAAAATTGCCTTAAAATTAAGTAGAAGAATTCAATTGCCGGCATATAGAGAGAAACACAGTTTATGAGTTCTTTCCATACTTTTATGACTTATAATGTTTTGATGCGAGGGTAGTGGTTTAAATTTTCGCAAATAACTTTTTTTTATATAGTTAGTTAGTTAGGAGTGGCAGCCTCTCGCGACGAAGCTCACTTGAGCACAAACGAATGGCCCGTTGTGATACCACAAAGAAGGCCATTACCCAGCCGAAAAACATGAGGATTCGCGAATGAACTTCGCTATATCCCTTATAGAGTGGGATGATAGCTCCGTAAGAGTTTCAAAGAAAGGAGAGCCCAGAATTCTTAGTCTTCTTCGAGCCAGGGATGGGCAGTGGCAAAGGAGGTGCAGTACGGTCTCTTTCTCATCCTCCGAGCCACAGCTGCGACAGAAATCATTGAAAGGCAGACCAAGTCTTTCAGCATGCCTACCGATTAGACAGTGCCCAGTAAGTACCGAGACCGTGATACTTATGGATTTTCTGTCCAGTCTGAGCAGCTGTCTGGTCCGCTTGAGGTCCATTGTAGTCCACAGTTGTCTGGAGACACAGCAGGAGCTTTCATCTACCCGTAATTTGCGAGCCAAATTTAGGTAGTGGTTCTTTATGGCCATTTTCACCGTTGCCAGAGAAATTCTAACGTCTGGTAGCGGGGAGCGAGATCATCGGCCTCACAGTTACCCTGGATATGCCTGTGACCAGGGACCCAAAACAGGTCAATCTGTGATCGCTCCGATAAAGTGTTCAGTAATGAGCGACAACTCAGGATTAGCTTAGATGTACTATATGCACCAGCAAGCGCCCTGATTGCCGCCTGACTGTCGGAAAATATCCGAATAGCATGACCAGAAAGATCGTCCCTTAGCGCTATTTCGGATGTTTTCAGAATGGCCATTACCTCAGCTTGAAAGACACTGCAGTAGTCAGGGAGTCTAAGGGAGAGTCTTAGGCCAAGATTATTGGAGAAGATTCCGCAACCGACTCTGTCATCCAGTTTCGAGCCATCGGTGTAGATGTCAACAGTACCACCCACAACCACTTCGTTACGGACCCATAAATAATAAAAAAATAAACAATAAAACGATTAAAACAGAAATAAATTGATTTACTATTTTAAAAATGTTTTTAAAAGTTGTAGACCTTTTTTATTAATAATCAAAAACTTTTATATCTTTTATGAAATTTTATTATTCGATTAATTATTTTATTAAAACAAAAATTCATAAAAAATTTAAAAAGCAACGACGTTATCTAAATAAACCGCATATAAATTATTTCTCAAGCATGGAAACTCAAAAAGAATAATAATAACAAGTGTGATCCTCGTATATTTATTGCATTTTATCTTTTTAAACTACACAAAGATTACAAATTCGTTCGAAAACTTTTTCATTATAAAAAAATATTTATTACTCGTATTATTATTTATTATTTTTTTAGTTAATATTCCTTATATATCCCGTATTTACTCGAAATCGCCATTCAATATTAGAGTATGCCAAACAATTATAGTCGTTAATCTAACCGCGATTAATCGAAAAATTTAGTCGGAATAAATTTTATACAGTGAGTAGATTTCAAAATCAATAACTATTATCACAGCCTGTAAGGAATTGTAGCTGAGCAAGAATAACTGTTTCCATTAAAAGATTTTTATGATAAAAGACAGCAACAATAAACTTTAGTCTTTTAAATAATAAAAATAGAAATTTGTAACACAAAAAAAAAATATATTTCGACACAGAGTTACTGGTGATTATTTCCCGAAATAAAAGCGAGTTAAAAATGCAAACCCTACTCAGCACGATGTGGTTTGTCTTGTTGTTAGAATAACAAAGAATTACGTAGAAATACAACTAAAATTAAAACTCAAATATAAACTTTGCGGAAAGAATTTTATGAGAAAATAAAAATCAATTAAAATGAAACTGAACGATATTGCAACCTTGCGAAATTTTTCAGCTAAAAATTCATTTTTTTTGTCTTTTTTCTTTAACTAAATTAAACTTGTACTTAAAATGTGAATTATTTTGTCTGCATAAAGTTTAGACGTGGAATGCAGAAAATTACTCAACGAAAAAAAAAATAGAAAACGGAAGAAGAGACAAAAATAAATAATAGTCGGGTATAATTAAAATTTGGCAAAGTTTTTTGTTTACTCGCAGTATTTTTCTTTTTCTTTTTTTTTAATTTACTTGCTTATTCTTAACGGATATTCTACATAAATTAATTTGTTTAAAGTAAAAAAAACCCTTAAAGCAAACCAAACACAAATAAGGAAAAGGTTTGTGTTTGGATTTATGCGTAATGTTTCCATCGTTAGATATGAGAGAAATTAATAATTTGTAATCACTAAAAAACTAAACTAATATCAATACACTTACATACATACAAACGTTAATGTCATATAGAAAATTTTAATTTAAAAATGTTTTCTTTTCTGTGAAAAGTTAACAAAAAATATTTATTTTCAATTACACGCAAAAGCATGATGGCATACAGATGTACATGTGCATGGCTGTAATCAACTCACACAAATGCAAATTCTTTTCGGATATGTTTGATATTGTATGTGTGTATTTGTGTGTGTTTTTCTGTGTAAGTGATTGTCTGCGTATGTATGCACGGAGATTTGTCAAAATTAAATACATATTTTCTATTACGAGAATTATCGCTTATACGACAACAGCACAGTATTCATTCATTTTTAGATCTCCTAAATTATTTGATTTTAAATTGGTTTATTTGAAATTATACACCACAAACAGACGTGTTTGTATGTACTCCAACTTATTTATTTATTCACTGTACTTATTATTTCTTTGCTTCACTTACTTGTTACACATTTCTATACACATAGATACACTAACTCACACACACACACATACAGACATACATATACATGTACAAATAAATTATATCAGTCAGTTAAAGTGTTGAATAAGTATGTTTTCAATATGAAAATATTTACTTAAGTAAATTGCATACAAATCACTTTTAAGCACAATCACAAACCTCGCACACACACTCGCACAGAAAAGCAATCAAATATCAAAATACGCACTTACAGTATTAAGCAAAAATACTTGCCCTTCAAGATTAATGGAAATTTTGAAAAACTTTTTGTTTCCAATTTTAATTTATTTACTTTTTTTGGTAAAGTGTATCAAATATAGATTTCTGATTTTCATGACTGAAGCCTAATTAAAATGTTTACAATAACCGTTAGAAAAATAAATAAAATTATTTCAGAGATTGGTTAACACAATCCCTTATATTTTTTGTGAACTTGTTAACTGATATGTTCTTAAGACTTTGATAATGATAAATAACCATTGTGGTTAGTCACGCGATCTAATAGACCAGCTTTGATTGCTGTAACGCATTTGGTTAGGCGGTAAGTAAAATGTTTCGCATCTGGCATCGCCAGTGTTTTGTAAATTGGGCAGAAAAAACGTGTTTGTCACCAGCCAGCCTCCTTTTTGAAGAACTATGACTTATTTATTCCGTGATAATCTCATACAGCTGTTTTGACTATTTGCCGAAAAGCATTTACTACCTTTGAAATATTGCGCGACATTAAACACAAAACAATTTATTACCGGACTTAAATAATTTCTAATTTTATGTCAAGTAATTATAAACCTTTCAAATTCAAATTCAAATTCTTTGGCAGTTTGGGTCTTCTGCTTATGGAAAATGTTCTTGCAGACACCCATGTTGACATCTATTTATAGTTGGCTTTAACTTTTATAAAAGAAACAGGCTTTTACTCATTTTTTATTCAAATATTTATTATTTTACGTTTTCAAATACGCAGCTTTTTAATTTCTTTTACAATTTTATTTAAAAATATTTACGTCGCTCCAAAATTTGAAAGTCTAGTTCGGAAACACTAAATAACGAAATGTTTGGCAGAAATATTTATGCGAAACCATAAACGTTAACTTTGCGGATGATAAATTACCGGATAGAAAAGTTTTAGATATGATCGACTTGACTAAACTTTTTACATAAATTTCAAAGCAACATTTTCTGCACTTTGAATGATGTTGATTGTTTTTTTCTTTTTTGGAATACTGTAAAAGAACTGCTGCTTCTATTAGATAAAATACCCTAAAACCAAATATTTATACAAATATACTTTTGAGTATAAAAAAAGCTTTTGAGTATAAAAATAACAAGGAAAAATTCTTCGATTTATTTTCTTATGTTAAAACACGAGTATTTGCTCCTTGATATTAAGATTTTAAAAAAGATAATTAAGAGCAAAGAAGTTGGGGGCGATAACAAAAAAAAAAGCATTAATTGCTATTTATTGAATGATGCTTTGAATGGAATATTGCAATTTGTCATACAAGCAACAACTCATGAGATGAAATTTCAATTCAATTTAAAAAAACTTACATTTATAAATATTTGTTTCATTTGGGAAACAAACTCACAAAAGTTGGTAAAAATATTATTAAAACTATTGCAATAAATCGAAATTAAAATTTTCTCATCTTAAACTTTTACTTTTTGTGTTCGAGTATGAAATACAAATTAAATAGTTGTAACAGTTTTAAATAAAAATCATTTTTATTTTCACAACTTTTCAATATATTTTTTATTTTTATTTTTATTAAAGTGGTTATTGTTATAAACATATGAACAGGGACTTTATAATTTAGTTTCTTTTCATTTAAAGAATTTATTTTTTATTATTAATAATCTTTGTGATGTGAATAGAGTCTTTATTGTCTTACACTTGACTGGACTTTTAATATTTTTGTCCTGTTTTATTATAAATTTTTTATATTCTTGTATTTGTTTATACGTCTATTTTTGTTGTTTGTTTTTTTTTTTTATTTTAGTGCGTTAGTGTGTTTGTAGTTGTATTTTATAAATATTTTACGTAAATTTCTTCTTATTGTTTACAAACATAGAGAAAAACATTCATAATTTCTTAAAGTTGTCTTCGCCAAGGACTTAATAAAAAAATTATTTTTTTATACATTCCAACACATACACACACATGTATTGTCTCCCTCCAGCATAAAAAAACTATTGCTTGACAATAAATTCAACAATTTTACAATTCATTAAATTTGATTAAGAAAATTTTGCCAATAAAGTTTTTCCGCTAGAAATGCAAAGGAAGACCTTTAGTTTGCAAACGTTTTTGTCGATTTTAAACAGCAAACAACAAATAAGTTGCGAATATTTTGGCAAAAGACGATAGATGTGCATGTTCGGAAAAAAAAGAGGAAAAAATTAATTTTAAAGTTTATTTAGGAAAGTATTAACAGCCATGAATAACAGGAAAATTTATGAATTTTTTATGGAAAAATTAAAGCATCTAACTTAATTCGGAGTGAATGTGTGTGCCTGAGAGAGTGTTTTGCATTCAAGAAGAAGTGCAGGAAGAATCATTGATTTTACTCTTGTTGTTGTTTTTTTTTTCTCCAAAAAAAAGAAATTTGATAATAAAATAAAAAAAAACACCAATACCCACAATGTTTGTCTGTTTGTTAGTAGATTTTGTTTGCTTGTGTGCATGTTTGGATCTGTGTTGTGTCTGTTATAACAAATGACATTGATTGAGTCACATTCTGATTCTCTGTGTTTTTATTATCATTTTTTTTTTTTTGTTTTTTTGTTCGTTACTCTAGAGATTGTCACATTGTTTGCAAAATAAATATATTCAATAAAAAGAACTATTTTTCTTTAAATTTATTTCCGTTTTTTTCTTTATTTATTTTCTTAAAATTCGGATAACAATTTAATTTAAATTGTGAAATAAATTTTTTTCTTTCCCTTCCTTTTCCTTCCCTTTAACACAAACCATCACAATTATGTCACTTATGCCAACGCTTTCTTGTAATTTCGAAATTATCTACGAAATATTAGTTTTATCTTCTTAAGCGATTTAATTTTATCTTGTCTTTGGTAGCAAAACTCTACCATATTAGGAAATCAAAAGGTATTAAATAGAATTACTAATCAGTGTGAATTCGAATTTTTAAAACAAGAAATTAAACATTGAATAAATTGCTTCATACACAAGTTGTAAAGTTTATAAAAAAAAATTCAATAATTTTAATGTTTGATCCTCGAACGCTTCCTCAACTGCATTTAAATCCAATTCTCGTATTATCCATTGAAAACGTTTTTAAATATAAATTGTAATTATTATTTTCTCACGCAGTAAAAAAAAAATAAATAAATAAAACAGAACAAAACAGAACAGAACGGAACTTTAAAACGAAACAGCAACAAAAAGTGTAACTCATAAGATTTTTTTTGCGGATTTGGTTTCATCACACAATTGTTAAAAGGTTCCCTCATTATCACTCCATTACAAATGTGTGTGTGTTGTTTTTTCTATTTTACCTTTTTTCCTTTATTTAACTTTTTTGCAAATAAAGTAATTAATGTTAGAATCTAATTTGAAATTATTTCTTATTATCATTGTCCTTCTTCAAATAATATCGTTTCTATCTTTGGGCTATAAATTTTAATTTTATCCTGACAGAATATCTTTATTTTGCTTTTGTTTCGGATGCTTCCATGTACAAATGTCCAAGCGATTGTTAAACTTAAAAGCCAATAATTGTTAATTAAGTTTCGAAATTTATAAATTAAGTAAAGAAATCAAAATAACAAGAGGAGAGCAAAATAATCGGATGGTTAAATAAAGTGGCAAACGAAATTATATTTCTATTGATTAAATTCGTTTTTTGCTGATATGTTCATCATTATTATGATTTTATCTTTTCCAGTCGGTAAATAAATTAAAAGAACCTACGGATTTTTTAATCCATTTAAAATTTTCTTGAGAGTAACAATTTCTTGAATAAACTGCTGTTGTTGCTGTCATTGTTTTTATTTAAAAACATTTCAAAGTCTTACTATACGGCAGAATAATTTAAAACCTATTTTTAAATACAATCAAAAGCATTATGGAGTTGCTGCTGATTAAAAAAATAATAAATAAAATTTGCATAGAAATACAATTTTAAGAATAAAAAATAATCCCGCTTAAAAAAGCATCAGTTTCCATTGATAAATTTTTTTTTCATTTAATTCTTTGTATATATATTTTTTTTTTCTAATTTTAAATTAAATTAAAATTATGAAATTATTAGCTGAACAGATTAAAACTATAACAAATAAATTAAATTAATTTTGGCTTAAGTTAATTATTATTTAACTTTCTTAAAATTTTTAAGAAAGAAAAATTATTTACAAATCCATACAGACGTTTCCAAAAAAAAAGAAAAATTTAACACTCTTCGCATCCATCTACCTTAGGTTGTGTACATTGTAAGCATCATTCATTTGACCCAATAACTTGTTGAATAAAAATAGGAGGAGTTTCCATAATCAATCAATACGAGTATTAATTTGGTTAGACGAAGTCCACACACAACCCAAAGCATTCTTCACTCTACTTTCTGTAGCTCGTGATGTACATTTACTTTTGCTTTATACCAACCTTCGCTACGGAAATTATTTTTTTTTTAATCGTTCATATTTGATTCCTTACAAAATTATAGATGCTGTTCCATCATAATAAAATTAACTTAAGCCAAAATTAATTTAATTCATTTATTAAATTAAATTTTTAAGAAGCGGTTAGATTTTGAACACATTTAAACAATGAAAACAAAAGTAAATCAATTTGAGTTTAAGGATATTCCTTGCATGACAACTTAACTGTTTCTCCATCCGTGCTTTTATATTCAAGACAAATACTTGTCCCAAAAATCAACTTCAGCGTGTTTAAGAACCCTAAGGTTTTAATATAAATGTCATGATTGCGCTACATTCTGCATAAAAGATACTTCTGTTAATAAAACTTGTGATAAGATGAATACGAAAAACCGCCTTCAAGTTAAAATTCCATCTTTCTTAAGCTCCTAAAAGAAGAAGAAGAAGCTATAGATCGTAATTTAAAAATAAATGTTAAAAATAGAAATAAATCTTCTGGCAAAACTGTTAAAGTATTTTTATGTTGAAGTTTATAGTGTTTAATTTTTGAGCAAACGAATTCTACGAAGGCATTTTTCTTAAAAAAAAATACCAACTTGAAAAAAATTCCATAAACTAAAAACTCTTTCAGTTTTATCCTTTAAACACTTTTACAAGTAGTAAAACACTATATAAAACAAAATCGATTTACAGCCGCAATATTATCATTGCGAAACTATCTTCATCAACCTCTGAATGCCACTGCCGTGAGCTACAGATGCAAGCGGCAAAAAGGATAAAATAAATTCAAAGTTAAAAAAAGGAAGAAAATCTTTTAGAAACTGATTTATTGTTGTTATATCACCTTAGTATGTGCTTGCAATACTTCAACACTTTATTACTTACTACTCGTTCAACAAACCAACCAACGAACTATAACTGTAACTGTAACATTTCATCTGCTCGATGTTACATTTGTTGATAGCAATTGCTGGATGTACTTGAAACTGCAACACCAACAATATCATCGCCACCAACACTAACACTTTCAGATGCAATCAAAATTAAAGTAAAGGAAACAAAAACACAAATACAAAAACAAACACAAACATCTAAAGAAAAACTTTTCACATTTACGTGCATTCATTTCGATTACGGACAACAACTATTCAAACGAATCTAAATGAAAAAGACCATTTTTCGATTCATTTTCATTTTGCTAAAATATAAAATAAAAAAAAAAAAAAAAACAAATCAAAAAAAAGTAAAAAAATTAAGACGTACTAAATTTGTGCCATGAAGACAACTTAAGCAGGAGTGGCAACAACCCAACGAACCCAACAAACCCAAAGGGAAAACCTTGAATAAATATGATTTCATATTTTACTTCGATGCAGGAATCAGTACATGTAGAAAAAATGAAACAGGATCATTTCTGTTCATATTCTGTAAAAATTAATCGATTTAAAATACAAAACACCTATTTTTAAAAATTTTGTCTGTCTGTCTGTCTATCTGCCTGTCTGTGTTCGCATCGGGTAAAAACTACTGGATGGGTTTGAATACAATTTTGTAAGACGATGCCTTAAAACCCTGGTTCAAATCTAAAATACTTTTCGTTCTAAAAATATGTTTTTTCGTAAAAAAGTAAAGATACAAATCTGAAAGTACTTAATTTTACCAGTATAGTGGTACTAAAAGGGTTGGCAACGCATCTTATTTTGCATGTGGGAAATTGTTAACACTCTTTACAAAACTCTACAATAAATATTTAAAATGCATATTTCTAAATTTGAATTTTAAGAAAATTAGTGGGCAGTGCTAGTTCTCGTTTAAAATGCTTCTATTCTCAAAATGTCACTGTTTACACACATACGTAAGTAGTAAAATTACATGGCAATGAGATCAACTTCAAAGAATGTAATAATTAAAACTTTATGAAAATAATTAAAACTTTATAAAGGCATGGCGAAAACATGTAGTAGGTGGTAGCAGGGGCGAATTTAGTTTTTTTCGCCTTGACTCGAAATACCAAAATCTTCTGGTATTTTTTTTTTTTGGCCTGAAATGTTTTTATTTCAATTTATTAATATTTTGAAAAAAAAAAGACAACCCTTTCATATCAATACCAGACTAAAATGTTCTTTGGGTAGAAGAAAATCTGCATGTGTGTCAACAGAATAGAACAGACTTAGAAGCAGTGATAGTTTTGGGTAAATGGTGCAACAAATAAACAAACAAAAAATTATACAAATAAATATTGTGTATTTGAAGTGGTAAAAGTATGTAAAAAATATTACAAAAGTTTTGTTAAATTATTTTGAATCCAGTGAATAATGGCAACTTGATGATGGTCCAACCCACCATCCCTACTCCCCTTCCTCACCAAATGACCATGATAATCAATTTAAATTTCAGTAAAAACGTTTCTTATGGATTCTTACACTCATTTTTAAAAGGGTTTTAACGTTTATTAGAAAATCTTATTTGGAACAAAAAAATAAAGAAGAGCAAATATTGATTTTAGTAACATCATATCGCTTTGAATGGAATAAAATTTAATTCTTTTGTAGAAATTATCTAGAGCACTTTTATGAAATTCTCTAAAAATATTCTTAAAGTTTTGAAATTCAATTTACCAAATAGAAATGAATTCTGTTTTGTAATGTTTCATTTACTTGCGGGCATATTTAATTTAACTTCAACGTATTGTTTATGTAATTGAATACATGAATAAAAACATAATTTAAAATAAAATTACTCATATTCACTAAGTGTTACAAGCACAAATACACATATCAAAAAAAATATCCGTGACACATACTGAAATTGACATCTCAATTTTTTTACAAACACAACAAATATAAATTTAAAATACAAGGACTGACTACATGCATAACATATGTTAATGTGAAATAATAAAACGAGATACAGTTACAAAAATAATGAAAAAATAATAATAAAATTACACATGCAAATTAAAAACAGACCAACATGAAGTACGAATGAACGAAGAAGCGATTGATCGAATGAATGTTAAATTTGTACAATTACATACAGTGTCGGTCGCATAATTCATATTCCCTTTAAAAATTATTCAGTAATTTCAATATTGTTGCATTTATCCCTTCAGAATGTGGCATTTTAATTCAAATTGATTTATAAAATATTCAGTTTAAAACTAAAAGAATTTATTCGCTTATTTCTTCTAAAGATGTTTAAATTAGGGTGCCTTGATTGCCATTCTCTTGATTAGCCATTCATCTGGCATTTTGGGTTTCAACTCCTCTTCCACTTTCATCTTCCATTAAAATCGTTTCTTTAAAATGCCTTTTGCATTTAAAATTTTGTATGTTTCCAAATCATAACAGACTATTAAGTGAACAATAAATAAACTTAGTTCTACTTTTGAAAACGTTTATTTTGCTTTATTTTCTAACGGTACAAATTGTGCGAAACATATGCTACTAAAGGGCCTCGTAAAAGGTGTCTGTTTAAGTTTAGAAAAAATTGTGTTACAAATCTTGTTGTGTTTGTGGCGCCTTTCAAAAATACATTATCAATGTTTCTAGGGGTATAATATTTCTCGTATTTTATATGTCTTGCAATGGACCAAGAACTAATCAATGGATCACTCACACTTAAGAGAACTAAATGAAGATTCTCATTTATGTTCCACTCTTTTCGCCGCATAATTGTAAGATATTGCAAGTCAAAAGAAAATTGAAAAGGATGTGTATTCTTTATTGAATTTACATTAAGTTGGTTTTATTTAAATTCTCCTCATTTACATTCGCTGAATGCTAGAAGAAATAAAAAAACAAAATGCGGGTATTAAAGCGAGAAATTAATTTAACAGTGTTTTTTTCTCTCTTTTTTTATGTGTTGAATGTAATTAAAACAATTCGCAATATAAATTTACACAACAATTGAAATTTTACTTCTTTTATTTGTATTTTTATCTCGTACAGGTCCTATAAAAAAAACAGAACTGTTTTTATACCTTCATTTTGCTTTAATCCATTGTCTCTATCATTTGGCAGCTGTCAAACAAACATTTTTTAATGTTTTTCTGATTTAGATATTTCCTCTAAACAGAACATTTTCCATATTCAGTTCATCACTTGAGTTCCTCATGCCCCGGTTCAATTTTTAAATGTCAGTGACAAGTAACAAAATCATTTATTGAACAATTCAATGTCAGTTTGCGGTTTCATGTGTGAATGACTGATGGTGTGGAATTTGTTTCAATAAGCATTTTTTTTTTGTTTTTGTTTGTGTTTTTTATTAAAAAGAAAAATATTCTTATTTAATATTCAAGTGTGTGTTTGTGTGGATGTGTGTTTTTTTACCAATTGCATACACGCATACCATATCCGTATGTGTTGTATATCGTGTGTGTAAAAGTTTGAATTTTTTGCATTTTATTTTTATTAATACGTTAAATGTGTCAATTTTATTTCACTTCATGGGGCATGTCATAAAAAATTAATATGATTATGTGTATAAAATATTGTTTTTATTTTACTTTTATTCGATAACCATACACACACACATATACACATGGCTGCGTTTGTATATGTATTTTCGTATAATTAATGTGGTTAAACAAAACAATTAAATATTGAAACGTGCTAGCGGTCAAAAGAAGAAAAATGGAGGCCCTCAAAAAGGCCTAGTTGATCATTTATTAACTGAATTTTAAGTTTCGTTTAAAAAAATAAAAATTTTTCATTTTGGTTTCTCTTGCTAAAAGTTAAAAAAAGTATTTTCGGGCAAACTTTATGATCTTGAAATTAATGAATTAATGGTCAATATTGCAACAAACCATTTTTTTAACACAAATATATTTGTTAACAAGACTAAGACCATTTGAAAAGCTACCGCTGAATGTTTCAGTGTTACCAAAATAACAAATTTTTTACTTCATATTCTTTTATTTTAAGAAAATTGATCGCGGTAGTTTTTTTTCTCAGCGTCACTATTACTTTTTCAGTTTATTTCTTTTACTTTTAATTTCCCTTTTAAAAGAAAAAGCCAGAATCGTTTTTGAGAGTAACGGTCGGATCAAAATGAAGGCCCGAAATTAAAACGCCTTTTTCTCAGTTTTCCACCTGTAACAACACAGTCCATGTAAATGTATATCCACTTGTGTATATGAGAATGTCATCTGTTTATTTACTTTTACATAAACTGTGAATCGAGCTTAAGTGTTAATGCTGTTCCAAATGTATTTTACTATTAATTTTCCGAGTTGGATGTCTGTTGCGATTTAATTTAATTAGCCCCCATCAAAAATTACTTTGTTTAATTGAATTATATAAAATACATATTAAATGCATGTATTTTTATTAATTTGAATAATTTAATGTTAACTTAATTTTTATTACATAAATATTGCTTAACTTGAATATAAAATGTAAAATTTTGCATTTTATGTTTTAAATAGGTGATAAAGAAAGAATTAACAACTGATTTATTTTGTAAATAAATTAATATTTTACAACAATTTTCATAACAATGTCATACTTCCCAATTTTAAACTAGAACATCTCAGTATGCACAACAATAATGTTTAACTTTGTTTAATTATTTACAAGTTAAAATATTGAGGGTAAAAAATGACTCAGTCAGTAGGCCATATTTTTAGTAAACTCTACTTTTTCCTTTAACGAAATTAAATTAATTAGGTAATAATGTTATAAGAAATTAAATCCGCAGCAAGTATCAAACTAGGACTAAATAAAAATATCACTGTTTTAAAAGAGATGTGTTTTGAATTAAGTTTTTACTATTTCGGCTTAAGGTTAATTTTGTCTAAATTTAATTTCTTAACATTTTCATTCATTTTTCAAAGAAAACACAAGAAGTCATCAGCAAAATGAAATGCAGCATTTTCTAGATCGCTACATCCTGTATCAGCATTCTTTGTTTCTATCTACCTTAGGTTGTGCACGTTGTAAACATCATCTATTTAACCAACTAATTTTTAAAATAAGAATTCGAGGAGAAAAGTCCACAGAGAAACTAAAACATTTCTTCACTGTTCTCTTTATAACTTTTCGTCTTGTATATTTGTTTTTTGCTATTGCGTCAACCCTCGGTTGATCACGAATGTATTTTTTATTTTCGAAATTTAGTCATTCTTACTTGTTTACTCACAAAAGTGTTGACTGTTGATCAGTATGAATGTGTTTTAATAAATTCGTTTTTGACTTTTTGGGTGAAAATATGATTTTTGTCGAAACCTTAAATTTCTGATTTTGCAGTATTTTTTAGTGTTTTGCATGCATTTTCTGTTTTGATTGAAATTTCAATTTTTTTATTGATATTAAATTTTTTTGCAAAATTGTATTCTTATTCGTTTCCTAGAGATTTTTTTTTTTTTTAATTTTCGATTTTTAATAAATTAAAGCAAAAGCCCCAGCAGCTTGTAGAAAATATAAGAAAAATTACAAAAATCCACTAAAGCTTAATTACTTTAGAGTTAAAACTATGAGAGATGGATGGGAATAAATATGTTCAGAACACTTTGTGTGGTCGGAAATAAACATTGCAGAAAATATAAATGGAATAACAAACTTTTAGACACCCCTTCTACTTGCGATCATAAGGGTTTTGCAAAAATTTAGGACAAACACTTTTTTATAGATTATTTAACAAAGGAATTTAGTAAAAGCGTTATTATGTGTAAGAACGCAAATAAAGGATTTTCTTTACAACTCATAAAATAAATGGCTGGCCACTTGAAAGCATCGCCACGTATTATAAAATTTATTTATACTGGAAATAAAAAAATTTGAGTCTACGTGTTTTTTTTAACTTTTTATTTTGTTTTTTAAAAACTTAAAACCACTTGGACATATTGATACGGTCCTATTGTATATTCTGATATCATTGAGTTTTAAAGGAGCATTTGACATTTTACGTATTAAAAAAAAAAACTAAATAAACCAAGTCAAACAACACGAAAGTAATGAAAATATCTATTGTGTTTTGCTTTGTTTCATTTTTATTTCAATTCTAGTTTTTATTTCCTGTCACTGTTTTCGAACTGCATTTGACGTTCAAGTTTATTGTTTCAATTGTTGTGGTTTTTATTTTTCTTTTGTTCGTTTAATTTGCAACAATTGCTGATGCTGTATCAATTGTTGCTATTGTTTTTGTTTTAATACATCTCTGAATGTTGTCTCTATTTGCTCTTATCAATTTCTTTTGTATCTGTCTTCGACTCGACTTTACAATGATTTTTATTGTGATGGCTCATTAAGTAATTTTGTTGTAAAGAAAATACGATGTTATTTATTTTACTTGATTGATGCTCAAGAATTCTAAATTGGCTGCATAAAAGGATTTAAAAAAATATGTATTTATATATATTTTTGGTAAAAAATCAGAATCGGGAGAAAATCAATAATTTTTTTTTAAGTTGATGTACTTAACTCATCGATATTCTTAAAGTAACATTTTTTGTTTGTATTGTTAAATTGCTTTCCGTTTTCACCACGGCTATCATCGTTTCAAACTATTTCTTCATATTTAAAAGCAGGTAAAAGTGGCAGGGTGTCTTGCACCCATAAAAGCAATTTGAATCTTTACTCATTAAGTTTTACTTGAGCATAATTCTAATGCTTTCAATGAGAAAGTGACACTCAAGATATAATATGCCTATAATCACAACTAGTTTACATATTTAAATCGATCAGTCCCTCAAAATTATACAGCGAATTTTATTTGTTAATTTTCTGGGTAAATTTCCATTTTAAAATTGTACACTTCAACTCATTTAACAAGTTGTAAAAAGAGGAGATTTGCCACTAACTTCATCTAAGTAACGAATGCTTTTTTTTTTGGGATCTTTTGGTTTTTAAGACGAAATTCATTTTCTTTCTTTTAAAAAAAACGAAACTTTTTTTGATCTGCCTTATGCTTTTACATGAGAAAAGGCGCGTAACATTAAAGATTTTTTTATTTCTAGTATTTCTTTCAAATTTAATAAAATCATTTTGAGCTCAATAAGTTTTATTATTAATTTAAAATCAATCAAGGAACTGCCTACAAAATTATAATTAATGTATTTATTTACATACATACATATAATTTAAAGTACTTACAGTACGTAATTTACAAAACTCTGTAGTTAAAACGAATTTATTCAATTCCAAGATATTTTTTATTTTTGTTTTGTTTTATGTAAATTGTATCTTTTTGGCCTCTTAAGGATATTAAGTTTTAAACGAATATAAAAGAGATTTTAATTTCATTTTCTATCTGATGTTCGCTTGGGACTATTCCAACATTTTCAGGGCTTATTATTGGTTATTTTGCCAAGTTTATATTACATTTTAATAAATTACAAATGAACGCGACTCAAAATATTCGGTTACATTAAAAACAAAACTCATTACAAAATAATCAAAATATTAAATAGAATATAACAGCTTAAATTGCTTTCAAGATTACAAAAACTTGAAAAAGCTTTAAAATCATTGCAGCGTTCCACGTTTGTTTGCTCTTCGGCTGCTTTTTTAATGAAAAGATGTTGGGAGCGTATACGCGATCAAAGTACAATTTATCAAATATTCCACATACGTCACGCATGCATTATTTGTTATTGTTTAATGTTGTTAAATTAATTATTTTTTGTGGTATAAGGTTTCGTTTATCTACGTAGATAAAACTGTAATTGATTTAAAAATGTGGCGTAGAATTGCTACAAGCTGTTGTTAATAAATTCGTACCTGATAAATTTAAATGCATCTCCAAACACATACTCGTGCGCCTATTGATTTAAAATATGCACATCAAAGGACATTATCTGGTCGAGTAGAATTAAATGTGCCCTTTAATTAAAACAGTGGTATTTGAAGTGTATAGTAGTAACATTTTTACACATAAAATCCTCATTCTAATATGAACCATGGATTCGCTTTAACACAAAAAAAAAAGAAATATTATTCCTGCCATTATATTAAAAGTTTCCCCTTCCTCTTACAAAAAATTCTGAAAAGTCGTCCTATGGGCCTACCATAACGAACAAGATATCTGAAGAGGCCTAATTAGAAATCGATTAAGGGGCATTGTTCTCATAAAAGGTGAGTTAAAGTTAAAGTTTTATATAAATGTATACGAGTATAAAGCTTTTCAAAAAAAAAAAAAGGTTTACAAATTTAAAATGGGGTCACATGGTCCGATTTCATTTGCCCAGTTTTCTTTTGTAGCGAAAACTGAAATAAACTTATGCCCATCCAAACTATAATATTGAGCACAAAAATATTATTGCCTCGTCACACACACACATATGGTAAATTATATATTTGAATATTTTTATATGATTTAAGGCATTTAAACACATTCACATTTTCGCTATCTAAACAAAAGTGTCATTGAAATTATTTTCCGTTTTCAAAAACAACGCAAACCTGTATAGAAAAATAAAGAGCCGGCACAATTAAGTTAGTAACTGTTGAATAAATTAAATTCACGATATGCTGGCAACAGAAATGAACGGGAGGTAATTAAAAGACCAACAACAATTGTTCTCCACATAAAAGTCGTGTAGTCTGTGACCAACAAAAATTTACTCTTGAGCCTGGGCATGTTTAAATGCAAAAGTATTTATTTATTTAAATGGAAAAAATCTCATAAAGTTTATTTTACGGTCATGTATTCAAATGTCTACAAAATGAACAATTTTACTTTTTAGAAAACCTTTAAAATAGGGGCCATTTAGAAATATTGTTAATGTTACAAACATACTAACATATGTTTGTATGTATGTTCAATGAATGTTATATTGTTTTTTAAATTAACTTTATGCAGTCAATAGAAAATAGCTTTATTAAAACACGTCAGTAACGTAAATTGTACATTTTTGAAATTCCTATATAAAATAAAGCAACTATAGTAGTAGTTTTTTTGTTCCAATATTTATCTGTTAGTTTTCGTTAATGATACTTGAAAGTTTGATTTAATACTGCCAACACAATCGAAACTACGATTTATATTAATAGGTGAGTTATAAAGTCTAAATTGCTTTAAAAGGAATCAATCTGGCAGCTTGTATAGTTACTTTTTTGGATTTGAATAATGTAATTCGTAAAATGTTCCTAAAAAGTTCTCTGGCAAAATCTGATCAATAATATACAAATAAGTCAAGTTAAATTAATGATTTTTCCCAATCAACAAAAAAAGTAAATTATTAATTACAAATACAAAAAACACCAACAAGTATTTTCTATCTTTCTATTTTTATAAATGGTCATGAGACCTTCTCTAATTACTTTTTGTTTAGGTGATTAATTACTGATTAATTGTTTCAGAATTGTGCGTTAATTTGTTTAAACAAAATAGAAAAGAACGTTAACAAAGCGGTCATTTGTTTTATTCATTTATCTCATTATTTAAGCTTTCCGTTGCTAATTCATTCGTTCATACCTACAAAGACATTAAATTTGATACCAAAAAATAGAAATGTGTATCATTTGAAATACAACTATTAATATATTTTTTTTTTTTCGTTCAACAACCCTAACGATAACAGAGAGAGAGAGGGAGAGCTTTTATACTTTCACGATACATTTTCGTTTTAAAACTATTTTAACTGAATAAATTTATACATTTAGTTATTTTGATATTTAACTTAAACTAATTAATGGTGGATTTATTTTAGCATTATAAACCCTGTGACGATAATAAAACTGATGGTTAGGAAAAAGCAACTGCAAATGTGTGTGAGGACTAATTAGAAAGCAGAGTGGTGAAGCTTTAGATTTTGTGTAAACTTTGTCTACCATGATGCTGATGATGGGCTGTAGTAAGACAGGAAATGTTTTACATTCAGCCACCATTAAATTTTTTCTGTTTTATTAAAAACTATAACGAAAACTTCAAAAATATTTTTTTTTTAAATTTAAAAATTAAATTAGCGCGAACCTTAACAGGCTAATTAAAATTCATTAAATTTTTATTATTTTATTTTTACAAATTATCGTAAAAAATTCTTAAAATACCCTTGCAGTGCTCCAACTGGCATCTAACTTTACGGAGGAAAAATTTAGAGTGTAAAATACATTTTACTTTTATCTATACACAAGCCTATTCTGTAGTCAGCTATTTTTTTGAAAATCTCTAACATGTCGTTAATGTGCTGATATATTTGATCCGTTTAAATCTTTATGTCCGTACGCAATGTTTAAGCAGCAGTTCTTGACATGATCGGTAGTCCTTGCGATTTAATTGTAGTATTTTCATTTTTTGCAAATCGATGTATTATGCAAAAGCTGCACATTTAGTTATGTAGCTACTAATAGTACTTGACCCTACACGATAATTTTTTTAAAGGTCCATTAATAGTACGTTTCCAATTACAAGGCAGTGGCCCATATTCATAGTTATATACTAAAGTCGACTCTTGCTAAAGTATACTCTAAACTAAAACGCTGTTATTATCTTTTTTGCTTTCATAGTTAAAAATAAAGCACACTTTTAGTCGAATAGACTTTAACTGGGTGTCAACTCTAGTTCGATAAATGTTTTCATACAATTTCTAAACAAACATTAGAAAAAGTATCCCTGTTGTTATTTTGTTCACTTTGGTATAAAAATCAGATAAAGAGTATTGTGTTCTTAAACCAAATAAAATAATTATGGAAAAATGAGTTAAAAACAGCTTTAGCTAGTTTTAAATTTAGAGTTGACTTTAACGCCAAAAATATATTTTAATTTGTCTATGAATGAGTTAGAGTCGACTCTAAAGTAAAACTGACTTTAGTTCCTTTAAAGTAGACTTTATTTTAACTATGAATATGGGCCATTATCTTTTAAGCCGTCTTAAACAAACTATGTTTTTTAATACGACCCTCCTTATATAATAAGAAGAAATATAAAAAATGAAAGGGTGTTGCCATGAGATTTGGGTTTCCTTCTTTACGAAAGCCTGTATAAAATATAAAACTTATAATGAAATGATATTCATTTAATTTTTATCTATCAAATCGTAATAAACAGGTACTTAAAAATTTTAACAATAAACAGTAACAACATTAAATTAAAAGTCAGCTAATACACGTCCACCTCGCACTGGGGATTGATTTTTTATGCTCAACGTTTTAACACATCTACTTTACTTTCTGATGAAATAACCTAAAAGCTATAGAGTCAAAATAAAAATATAAAATTTTATTACTTGGAATCTTTTTTGGATCAATCTGCTTTAATTTAGCTTGATTCCTTTAAATATAAAAAATTTTCAAGAGAAACCCATAAAAAATTTATTATTTAAAACAATCATTCTATTAATTTCGTTATTACTCATAGAGCTCATCCGAGGATTCTAACCACATTTGGTATAGAAAATTCAAGAGTCTGATATCTTAAGATAAATTGGTTATATTTTTAATCAACAAAGCAAAAAGACAACATTTTTAAAGGAATCAGGCACCATAAATGTAGATTGGTATAAAATAAAAAATATTATAAAGTAAATTAATTTAGCTTCTTGAGGATAATAAAAAATGTTTGAGAGCTAAAATATAACTTTTGAAATCAAAAAACAACCGTTAACTGGCATCAGGAAAAAACCAGCCAACATTTTAAACAAAACACCAATTGATTTTCTTGCAAATTTTATCTGACCTCGCTGTGAGCAAATAAAAATTTATGGCCACAAAAAATACAAAAACTTAAACTTTGGTTTAAATATAAATTTCTTAAGAGCTTTTAAAAGTTTTTCCAGTATTAATGTAATGTAAATAATGATATTTGTTAAATTAGTTCAAAGAATTTTTATTGCTTCACACCAAGTTTAAGTCATCCCAATTTTGTACGAAAACACACTAAGAATTTAATTTAATTTACCATAAATGATTATAAATCTTATTTAAAGTTCTAAGAATATGAAAGTATTTCAAATCCCTATTTAATATGATTACAAAACTTTAGTTGGTTAAAAGCTCATCTAACTTAGACTTGTTGTTGAAACCTTTGTCTACTTCTAATGTGGTTTCATTAACCCTTAAGTAACTTTTAATTTAAACGGCGCAAGAAAGTATTAAAAAGAAAAACATATTTAATTAAATACACAAAACCTTCTTATAACAAAACAAGTCAAGCCTTTAAACATAAACAAAAATAAAATAAAAAATAAAAAAATAAAAATCAACAACAAATAACCAGCAAACAAAACAAAAATAAAAATAAAACAAAATAACATCATCATAAAATTACAAAAATAATATAACAAAGTATTGTTATTACTCCTGCTAAGAGGTCTTCTTAAACTTTCTCTGCTTCTGCTGATTCTTCTTCTACCTCATAATTCCATACATTCAAACATAACTCAACCTGAAAGCAGTCTGTCTATAAGTTTTTGGCGTGGTCTACTTTTGTTCTCACACCGTTAGCTGATGAACGAATAGCTGTATTTAAATACATATACAGACTCGCATCCATTATTATTATAAACATACGAACATAAATGCAACAACAACAACAACAACAAAAACGAAGAAGAAAAAGAAGAAAACAAATTTATAATAAGTAATGACAACAGATACAATAACAACAGTATGAGCAGAAGCAAAAAAGGCGGAAAATGTACCCATCGTACTTGAAGCCGTGCTACAGTTCCACCGCTAAAACTACAAGCAGCAACAGGATTTATATTTTTGCAAAGGAAAATATACCCAACAACAACCACAACAATTACAATAGCAAGTAGAATGATGTAATAATAATGCAAAGGAGGTTAACATTAAAAGCCAGTTTTGTGCCAAGTCATATCGAGTCATATTGTCTTGTGCTGTGTTGTTTGTTCTGTTGTGTTGTGTTGTGTTGTGCTGTTGAGTAAAGTTGAGTTGAGTTGCGTTGCGTTGAATAACAACAATAGTCGTATTGTTAAATGTTCAGAAATAAAAAAAGTAAAGCAGAAGTAAATAGATAAATTAAAATAAAATAAAAAAAATTAATAAAATAATGATTATCAGCATCAGCATTGTCAACTTTATTATTCTCGTCGTCAACAGCTACAACAACAACAGGGCCAAAGGCGTTTTATTTATGGTCTCTGTATGCTGTGCAAGAAAAGGGTGTTGATAACAACAATAACTTTAATTGTTAATTTTATTTTTATTATTAAGAATTCGAGACATGTCGACTTAACTCTACTCAATACAACTCTATTCAATATAAATACGAATTTCTATAAAATTACAAGATTTTATTTTTTTTTTCGTATGTTAATTTTAGCTGACGTACTATTAAATTAAACAAAACAAATAAACACACGCATACGTTTCTAACAAAACATATGATACAAACAGCCATTACAAGTTTTAAATGGCCGTAATCAATCTTCGTGGTCGCTTTTGATACTCAACTTATCTCCACTTAATTTTTATTGCGTCCCCACTAATTTTTACTTTGGTTTATCGACTGAACTTTTAATCACGGTAAACAATGACAAACCGTTAATATAATCTTCCTTTTGCTTAAAAATTTAAATTTCCTTGCAGAAAGTTATTACGAGTACGGCGGAATATTTGCTAATAAAATGTAACGTTTACACCTGCACAAGTTGTTACTTAGACAGACTAAGCAACATTAAGGAAACCATTTTGTTTATTAAATTTTCGCAAAGAAGATGTGATCATAACAGTGAAGATTAAAATGATGTTACAAAAAAAAAAAAAAAACTGGCTGAACAAATTAGCACTTTCCTCCTAAAAATTCAAACAGAATATAAAGTTAACTAACACATGTTAAGCAACCGCCGTGGGCATATCTATGTGTTTGGTGAAACCAAGGGTCATATGTTTAATTCACATCGGCTGTGTAGAATCTTATAGACGCTTCACCAAAAGAATTATTTTGCTTACATATATATTGTATATATTTATATATAATAACGATATTTGGGAAGAAGTTGATTCGTTTATTTGCCAACTTGGGGTCTGCTTTATACTCTCCTTCATTAAGGACGTGCTTTGTTTTTTGGCGAAAGTGGGATTTTTGAGAAAAAAATTAATTGTTAATAGTTGTGGTTTTTTGTGAATTTGGAAGTGCAATTTACAAAAATTAATATTTTTGGTGAAATATTGATGGTTGGTTTATTGATATTCCAATTACCTGGGATTTTTTTCTAGAATCCAACAAAAAAAATGACAATTTAATGAGAAAAACGTAAGGAAAATAGTGGCGCCCGCTTTATTTTTAACATACATCCCAGTATTTATGAACCATCGTTGCTAAATAGCATCTCTCTATAAACTGTAACCGAGAGAATAGTGGTCATAGATTAACCCGATTACGAAGTCAGAAATATTGAAGAAATTAAAAATGGAATGACAAAATTATATTCGAACTTTCCACCTGTAATGAGAGAATGGTTAAGTTGTTAAAAAAGTGAATAAATATAAAACAGAAGTACAAGTTCCTGCATACTAGAAAAAGATGCTCAAGACGTTTGGGATACGTACGTAACAACATAACGATTGGTAAAAGCAAGAAGAGAGCCTCCCTTTAGCACAGCGCGCTGTTACTTAGTGTTATGCGGGTTGTTGCTTAAATTAAATGCATATGATTACTAAAGAAGATGTCCTAGACGACTGCATAATTATGTTAAAGCGCATTCTTATTTAACTAAAGATTACGTGAGCCAAAGCGAAAAAGCAGGAAATAGAAAAAAATAGAGTAAAGAAAGTAAAACAGAAAAGCATTAAAAGAAATGACGTGCTGGTATTTGCAAAAGAAGGATTCCTAATTTTTGACAAAGGAAAGAAATCAATACTTTTGGTAGAGAAAATTGTATTGACGATGATTTAAAACAAATTTGTACACACAACACCGAAGAATACACAGTGATACACAAAATACTTTAAAATATTTATATTTTGCTACGTTAATTTTACTGCATTCAATTCGTTACATCTGTTCTAAATGAATTACAACAACATACGATTTTTTAATAAATTTAACTATTAGCAATAAGAATTGTTTTAATAGAGTTTATCGGGTTTATTTCGCCAGTAAATATTATACTGTTGTCATACCTTTCGGTATAGACCGTCGTCACTGGCTGTTTACTTGGTACGTTTGACGAGCGCTTTCGGTGTGAGGACATCATTTTCAAGCCGCGTTTTGATTAGTACTGCAACAGGTTTTAATTAACATTGTATTTTCCAACTCAACTGTACTTTAACTTATGTTCACACATTTGCATTTGTAGTAGTAACAATTTAAATGGTCATTTATTTTTTTAAATACTGGGAAGATTTAAGTGCAATAAAGATGGTGCACTAAAGAACAAAGGATTTAGAAGTTTTGTCTTTGTCTATTTATATTTAGATTTTTGGTTAACGCAAATATAATAAAATAAATAACCGAGACAGTGTGGAATCTACGTATCCAACTGTTTATATTTTAACTTGCACAAGAGTGTTAATTGTTTATTAAACTATTTTCTAGATTCATTTTCGCTTTATCGCTCCAAACATAAAACTGGATTCTTGACCAGAAAGAACTCACTCCTTTAAATAATTTTTATACAGCTTAATTAAAATTTCTTTGTATTAACACAGGTTGACGCGAGCTTAACTAGTTTTAATTTATTCAGCCCAATTTTCTTATCAACCTTCTATCGTTGATTTTCTAACTTAACATACTTCTAATATTGAATAAAACTTAACCTCAACAGATGCATGCAAACACCCCATAAGTGTGACCATGTCAGTTTAGAGTCCTTTTTACGATTTTATCATCTCTATTACTGTGTTGTGTATATTGGATTTGTGTTCTATTGTATTGTTTTGTCATGATTTACAAAATAACAAAATATGATTTCGTGCACTCAAAGATATTATAAAATCATATTGATTTGACATGTTATATTGTAGGACAGACGATACCCACACCAGCAGATGAACGTGAATAGCAGTAACAACGAAAGAAAAAAAAAGAATAACGTCCTCAACATTGAGAAAAAATACCCTCGTATAGATCATAAATTAAAATGAGTGAACGGTATTGAAGACGAGAGTTCACTTCTTTACAATTTACAACGAAACACACACTAACAAAATTTTGCACAGTAAAAAACGACGTACTTTACATACAACTACAAGCAAAGACATCTTGGGTGCACAAATGTGCATTGCATGTGTATTGAATATGAAGTATTAGATTGCAACAGATGCAAACTACTTCTACGACTTACGCTACCAAATAAGAAAAACAAAAATAACAATAAAAAATTCTACCTTCCATTCTACAGTACGGATGGTTTTTACAGATATCGAAATGTCCTCTATGGCGCCATTAGTTAAAAAAAAAAAAAAAACAATAAAAAATTAAAACGATGTGAAAAGTAAAGATGTGAAATGGTCATGATTTTACAAATATACTGCACTTTTAGTATGTTTATGTGTGTGAATTCCTTTGTATGATATTATGGTGTGCTGTCTCTAGTTTATCATCAATCTTGTTTATATTTTAATGATTGGACAATTGAATTACAAGCGAAGCAACACTTTTTACTCCTTGCGTTTGTCTCTTTTTTACAATGCGTTTGTTAACTTTTAATTGAAACTCCAAATCGCTATATGGATAAACTTTCGCGTAGCAATACATTTAACACTTTTAGTTTTAAACGTAAAATATTTTATAAGATTACAATTAATGGAAATTTTAAAAATGATTCCATATAATAAATTTCATGTCAATAATTTCCCCTTTTTTATAATAAATATATTTTAGGCACAAGCCAAAAAATTGTAGGACAAGCAGCAAAACTAAGCCTTTATTTTATAATTAGAACTTTTCAATTATTGCCTTAATTACGCAGACCTTATGTCAAGTACATTGGAACATAACCCTCAATTGATATAATCTGAAATTGACACGAATTTTAAAATCCTCAAAGATCTGTCTTAACAAAAGTTAAAATATTCATACGGAAAACTGGCTAATGGGAAATGTTCAGTGTTCAATGTTGGGCTTTTCTGCTCATATTTATTTAAAATAAGTCACTTAATAAAACGTACAATTTAGCCCTGAAAGACATAGAAATTACAATCCGAATTGCTTAGAAAGTTCCACACATTATTACTTTCTAGAAAGCAACCCATTAAGGCCTATTATTACATGTTATTAATAGTTGAAGTTATATTTCGTTAGAGAAGTGATTCATTTTCGGGTATTTTTTAAACTAAAGTTGAATGACATTTTATTTAACTTTCGTTATGGCAATGCTACGGAGTTGTTGCCATCATATTTTGAAAAGAACATATGAACTTAAAGAGCTATTGAACTAAAAGTTAAAAGTACGAAAAATACGTCAACAAAACATTTGAACTTAGAGAAATTTTGAACTAAAGAGAGCCTTTGAACTAAATTTTGAACTAGTTGATTTTCAAACATTGAACTAAATAGAGCGATCTCTAAATTGAATTATATATCACAAGTCTAGCGATGACCTAATGAAAATAAAAACGATTAACTTCTTTGCAAAATAATCAGCACTAACCAACCCGAAGAAATGTACAATTGTCTTAACGTCACCCGATCTGAAAGGAATGAAGCAATAGTATCCGTGCTCATATTGGAATGGCAGTTCTTTATTCCCTTTTTACGTCTTAGGAATACTATTTCATCAAATATTACGGCAACAGGCAACGAATTATATTTTGCTACTTTACACACATCTACATATGATTATTAAATTTAATTATTCTATATTATAGTGCCGGATTGTAGCTCGCCTTGCGACAGTCCATTCATTTTTAATAGCCATCTTTTTTCACAAATGGTATACTTCTGCTGTTTTGTTGTAGAAGCTCACATAAACAATTAAATAAATAAAAACTGTATCATCCCAAATCGTTTAACCAGTTTGTAAGTTCTAAAAGAAGAACTAAAGAAATTCCTTTTGTTATGAAATTTGCCAATTCTGACTAAGGAGATTTTTTTGCTGTTATCAACAATTTGCTGATATTTTTACCTGAACATATTATGATGCTGAGTACTACAACACCTATGAGTATATATACCCACTTTTAGCCCATCAATCAATTTCGTTTCCGAAAACTTTTTGTTAATCATGGACAAAATGGTTTTTCTAGCTGCATATTAAATAACTGTGCTGAAAGCTTATTGGCTCCATTGGCAGGCAGCATTTTGCGATATTCCCTTAAAGTATTGGAAGTCAATCTGATATTAATTACAGAGGAACTGCAACGCTAAGCATGATATCGAAACTCTTCGAAAAACTTATGTTAGATTAATTATGCCTTCACATTTCCTAAGTTTTGTTGCCTCATCACCATAGTTTCCGTAAAAGCTGTTCAACTTTTGCCAACTTTTTGCATTTCAACAAAATAATTTATCAGTGTTCCTTCGAAGGGGAACAAACTGATGCTGTTTAAACTGACTTTAGTAAAGCATTCAACAAAGTTAACCATACCTTCTTCTGCACAAATTAAACTTCCTGGGTTTCACCACGAAAACCCTTAAAAGAAGGAAACGTGTCCTATTTAAAAACAACATCTCCAAATAGGTTTCAGTTTTATCTGGAGACGCAGATGATATTAATTTTTTTTTTTTTCAATTTGCTGATCTAACGAAACAAACATCGTTCTAGTCTGACTTGAGTAGCTTTAGCAATACAAACTTAATTGAATTACACCTACTAAAATGCAAGTGTATAAAAGCTGTATGATGGCAACTACTTTTTGAGAAGCCGTCAGCAGCAATTGGTAGCTATCTCTACCTTTTAAAATTTGGGAATTCTGAAGGACATAAGGCTAATAGGGCTAAAGGTGTAGTCGCGTTCGCAAGAAAAACGAAATGGAAAATTAAAGGGAATGAGAGAGAGAGTTATAGAGAGAGGGTGATGCTGCCACAAAGAGAGAAATATTTTTAAAATAAACGAGAACGAAAATCATAATTGAACTTATTAAGTTTTTTGTTTCCTCAAATAAGAGAACATAAGCCAATTTAATAAGCCAATAATTTTCTTAATTATAGTATTTATTTAAAGATAGATGTGTATGTGTAATTGTAACATGTCTACGTTTAAATATAAAACATTGATTGTAATGATTTAGTTATAATGATAAAAAAAATTAAAAATTTAGCTGGATTTAAAATAAAACATTGAAATATACTTTCGATACTGAATATTCAGACATAATAAAAATACTTGTTTCTCCCTGAAATTCAAACATGCAGTTCAAATGTTAAAACACTCCAAATGTCACAAACAGAATTATATTTTATAAACTGCATTCTTTTGCGCCAGTTAGTTTTTAAAAATAATCCAAACTTTTACGTCTGAGTCTATTGTAAATTTTTTTAAGTTTTAAATATTAAATCAATTATTAAATGCACCTTCTTCAACGTCTGCTAAGACATTGCGTTGATAGACATAACTGGCAATCCAAAATTTGTCTTTTTTTATGGAATCTATAGAATCTATAAGACATTACACAACTTTCCTTTTCTGTTTAAGGTCTATGCTCCTCCAGAAAAATTCTCTAGTAACGGTAATGGGTAAAAGCTACGACCGATATTATACACAATTATTTTCAAAAAAATCTTATAGGTATCTGACCTTCTTGCAAGAAAATGTAAAAGTGCCACATTGTCACACAAGAACTGTTATTTCATGAAATTTTTTAATCGGACAGACCTGTCACAAAAATCTGTCGAGCATTTCATCGCGAAAACCTACATTTTGAATGCATTTGCCAATTTTTACAGATTTGACGAATAAATCTTATAGTGCATTAAGGCCCTTAATAATGTTTGGAATTAAATGTGTTTTAATTATTATCACCGCTTAAAGCTATTTTTACGCTTTATTTACTCGTTGGACTCTCTTATGCAATGGAATAAATAAAGAACCTAAACGAGGCCGTACATCCACAAAGAATAGACTTTGAAATTTAGGGCGACTAAATGAAAAAACATAAATTATAAAAATTTGTTTAACGAAGAATAAACACTACGTTAATAACTTTTTCGCTAAATGTATATTTTGACAAAACGTGGATTCAACATTTGGCAAACAAATTTTAAACGAACGGTGAATTGGACGTAAGCTTTTTGAAACATGAATTGTCCACATCGAAAATGGATAAGAAATTACTTCAGAATGTAGTTCATTTAGGCTTCAATCAAAATATAAAATACGAGTTCTTAACAAATATTCGTTTTCCTAATTATTATAAATGGGTCCCCGAACAAACATTTTTTTAAAAGACTTAATTTTTTCCTCTTATCACATTTCCAGAAGATTTTATTGTTTTTTTTTTTTTAATTAAAATATTCCCTTTTAATTAGCAGTTACCATTACGCATGAAACTTTTTGACACTGGGGCAAAATATCGTTATTGTAATGCTGGTCGTTAACTAAAGCTGAAGCCATAGCTAACCATGATTTCCTTAATTTAGGATAGCAAAAATCCTGCAAAATGGAGAGCAGAGGGCATATTCAATAATAATTAACCCGTTCCTGATTTAACGTTTAAACGACGCTCTTTTCCATTGCCCTTTTCAATTTCGATTTCGAATCGTCTTCTCTTTTAATAACACATTAAAGTTTCAATAAAATTAAATTTCTTACACCAGTCATTGTTGTCATAATCTTTAATTGAATCCAATCGTTCGTTACTAATTATTATTTTTTGTTGTAGCGGACAAGGATCTTGTACGTTGAATACCAACCAATTTCATATCATTAACAGATAATAAAAATTCCTTAACCTCACATAAACTTTAATGTTGGAATAAAACACGGCAGATTTCTGGCTTAACATCATAAAACATATTATGTCGACTTAAAAAAACGGACAAAGTACACAACAAGCATTTATCTTCACTTAAGGCTGCAAATCTTAATAAAGCAACTATATGAATCTTAGAATATCCTGTTTAAAACCCACACACAGACACAGACACAGAAAACTCTTAAAATAAAAAAAACTGACAGTCCCAACCGCACGGTGAAAAATTAATCAAAAAAGGTAACAAATAAGTGTGAAAAGGGAAGGGAAACAAACCATTAAACGCCGCAAAGCAACAACATTTGCATCTTGCATTTATGTAGATGTGTATGTGTGTGTATATATGTAAATGCAAGTAAACCTGTACAAACGTTAACGTTCACTTAACTACTGAATTGTGCTCAAAAATCTATCTGCCCCACTACTGTTTCACATGAATTAGAGGCACCGGGAATAAATGACAATAGAGAGGAATTTGCACAACACTAATAAAGTCATAACAATTTGAACAAGTTGGTCAACACTAGACCTTCTGGATATAAACATTTGAAATACTTAACAATAAAATACTTCTTTTTCTGTCGTCATATCCATCTTCACTACCAGTCCCACTCACCAAAACACCAACAAAAGTTCTCTCTAACTGACGAACAAACTGAAACTACTGATGAACAACAAAAAGTTGCCTGTTTTTTATGTTTGTATGTATGACTAAGTTTAAGAATGAACAAAAAAAATGTTACACGGCCACTAATTTTAGCACAGTCATTCATTCCTACTTTTTTGTATTTCTAAGTATGCATGTGTATACAAGCCTGTGTGTTTGTCTGCTTAGCTGTCTGTCTGCGAGTTGTATACAGGTAAACTGTCCTTTTTATGTTGTTCCTTCACCAAACTGGAAATATCTCTATTCTGGCTTGCAAAAGTTAATGAAAACTTACCGCGCCTCAGTATCCAGAAGTTAAAAAAAAAACACACACACACACACACACAAGTCCAACCACGGCTTATTGTGCTTCAATTAAAATGCAAAAAAAAGAACTCATTCAGAATCATAGTTTAAGGTTGATTTGCAAAAAATAAAATAAACCTGAAAAGGAACTTGAAACATTTTTCCGTTTTTTTTTCTTTGCTATTGTTGTTATTTTAGCGGCTGAAAGCAATATGGCCATGCTTAATATTTCATGCTTTATGAACCAGAGAACCTGGTTTAAGCAACTCTACGAAAAAATGTAATAAAATGCAACGACAAAAAATCTGCTGACTGTAAACTATTGCAGCAAGCTCCACTGGAAATGTTAAACATTGCCAGAATTTTCATCAAAAACAATGAAACCCAACAGCAACAACTACAGGATATAAAGTACAAACGAATACACAAGCGAAAACAATGGAAAAACTGAAACTGTAAATATTCTCCAAATACACACAGGCTTTTGCCATGTTTGCCACGAACCTCACCTGGGCACAAGTAAACAAACAACTGTTTGTCAGTACAGATGAAATAACACGACTAAGTTGATTATTATTATCGTATGCAATCTACATAAATACAATCAGAAATACTCAGAAACTTTTATCAGACACAAGAGTAGCGGCAGCATTTGTAGTTACAAACAAACAAACAAACAAACAACCAAATATAGACTGTGACATCTTCTTTACAATCATTTCTTTACTGACATGCTGCGAGTTTATATTCGTGCTATACCGCTGAAACACTTTGCTCTTTTACTAAATGACGCACAGACACTATCCACCTCCACTTGTTGTTGCTGTTATAATAAACTCAAATTTAGAACAGATAAAAAACTGGTGAACAATTGCATATTAATTCATGAGTAAACTTCTAGTTTGGTTATTATTTAAGTGATGGTTAAGCGACCAGTTTGGTCAGTTACTCCTTTTTTATGCTGGCATGGAGAATATAATCCATCTACACACACACACAAGCAAATACACATACACACAAGCAAATACACATTCATATAACAAGCAAACAAAAAATACAGGCACATGGAAGATGAAACATGAAAAGAAAAAAACAGCAGCAACAGCAAATATTGACCATTTTTTTTTTTGTACTTAAAAAGACAATCATAAAATAAAGGTTATAACGTTGCAACAAAACTTTTCATCAAAACCCATAATTTATTTCAACCAATTGTTACTGCATGTCATAAAGTCTTAATGCATAGTGAAGTCAATTGAGCGATGTCCGTTTGTCCGTGTCCATGTAGCGTTAAAATCTACTTTGCCAAGGCACTAGATGAGCTAGATTCAAGATCGGTCCATGTCCTTCGAGGCATCGGGAGAAACACCACACCTGACTCTTGTTATTCCATATCATTTGGAACAATTACTTCATTCGTACTCCAATCAAAAAAAAAAAAAAAAAAAACAAATATATGAAGCGATAGAGAATTAAAAAGTAAAAAGATTGTTTTTCGAATTATGGGCCTCTGAACTTTTCATTGGAAAGTATAATTGTGCACCATATTTTTTTAAGATTTAATGCGGGTGTCATTTAAATGTTTTTGGAGAGTTCTTTCAGAAAAAAACTTAAATATTTTTAAAAATGCTTAACTTATAAAGAGCCGTTAGTAACATTTTTTATATATATTTTTTTTATTTACATATTTGATGAAGGGCATATAAGATTCTTATATAACAATCCTACTTGTTTCATTTAATCATTTAGGTTTTCTTTATTTATTTATTATTTTTTTTTTTTTCATTAAAATACAACGATATTTAACTGTTCATAATGAAATATAATACAAACCCAGCAAAAATTTAGACTTTACCTTAAAAAGCGTTTGCCGTAAAATGACTTACTTTTGTGGTTGCCATACTTTGTTACTCGCTTACAAAGCACAGTAAATTAGTTCGCAAGTAAAGGAAGCAGTAATCGAACTAGTTGTAGAAGTTAAAAGAGAATAACTTAAAATACGCAAAAATTAGTGTAATCAATTCTCAAAAGTTGATTACAAAAGTCGCATGCCTTGTTAAAATCATTATGTTGATAAATTAGTTGCGAATAAATATTAAAGTCCACACTTGATTACCTTTTCTGAAATTTTATGCTGGGTAATTATTAAAAAAGCACTGCAAAATAAATTTGGGAATAATTATACATGATATCAAACTTAAATCTTAATGGCTGTAGGAAGTAGTCAATCAGATTGCTCTTCGAAAATAATTGCAAAAATTAAATAATTTGAAGGGGTAAGAAATTTTTGATTACTAACTGATCATTACATCCAATAAAAAAAACAAATAATAAATAAACAAATCACCAATCAAAGTAAGTAGTCTTACTTTCAAATAATCAAAAGTATCCAAAAAATAATTTAATTAATTTCAAACCCTTTTACATGCGGTCAGCATGTGCAAGTAAATCTTCTTTATTGTAATTATTTAAATAATTTACTAATGGTTTTTAGTTGTCAGTACAATTTACTAATAATTCGAATCAACTTACATTATCAGTAATACTGTAATTTTGAACGCAGTTAAATTATTTTAAAATTATTTTTTAAGTTTTATGAATGAAAACATTTTTTTCTGTTACTTACTCCTTGCATTTAACCAGCCGTAAAGGAGGCAAAGCACAATAAATTACAAATTTTCAAACACCGTTTCACCAAAAAAAAAAAAAAAAAATAATAATAATTGAACGGCTTCTAATTTCTGCAGAACAGGTTGAATTTTGATCTTCGTCTAACACACATCAATCTCTACGTATGAGTTTTTAAGTTGCCAAAAAAATTAAAGAGAACGACGAAAAAGCCTGTTGCTTAAAAATATATTTAAAATATATTCCTGCGTCCATATTTGTTGTTGCGAAAAAACTAATCAAGTATTAGATACATTTTTTGGTACTCGGGATACGACTTATAAAGCCTGATTCCTTCTCTAAAGACCTTTCAAGTTTCAAATTAGTCCAATCCAAGCGTAGAAGTTTTAGATTTCCTACCATTTATTTTGCGAAAATCCCCACTGTGCAATGTATTGCACTATTTTGAGCAGACGATCGATTTTACTCATGCTTAAATTTATTATATTACGCTACTGCGGTTATTAAACCTTTTTTAATTTGCCATTGTTGTTGCTGTCAGTTCTTCTGCTGTTGCTGGTTGTTGAGAAATATGCTGATGTCTTTATATCATAATGATCTTGAGGTTGACATCATAAAACCGCAACACGTAAACGAATAAATGAACGAAACTAATTAAGTTAATTACCGGCGCTACACATAAAATAAGAAGTCGCAAGCAGACAGCGCGAAAATATCGCCACTATAAATAGTTCATAAAAAAATAACTTTTGACAATTTCTGTTAAATGTTTTATTACTTAATTAATTAAATATTTTTAGATATGTAAATTAAATGTATCAATCGAAGAATTTTATTTTCGAGGCTAAAATCAAAATAGGTTCAGAAATGATTGAATTCTGCAGCAGCATTCAGTCGATTTTATAACCTCCTTCTTTTTTTTCAGTCGGATAATTAAATTTAATACAAAAGCAATTGATCAAACTAATGACCAAAACAGATTTTTTTTTTGTTATTTCGAAAGTCAAATAAAAAAAATCTGGCTCTTTTCCCCAATTTAATGAATGACGTCCCTTAGTATCCCCATTTCTTAACAAAAATTCCCAAAATGGAGCAATTTAAAATTCGTATATTTATTTTAAAAACAAACTTTTTTGTTAATTTTTTACCATTTAAAACACGAAATTTAATAGAAAAACAAATTTTGAATTTTTCGCTTACGATATGTACAAGGAAAATTGAACAAAAAACGCGTGTATTTTGTTTGTTGCAAAAAATGAATGAAATTCGTCAGTGCCACAACCTGGAACATGATTTCGCCATGTGAGCTATTAATTTTACTTAGTATTTAATTTGCCTTGGATACGTACATATAAATTGTTTATAAATATTTTATTTAGTGTAAAGTAAGTAAAATAAATATACTAGCAGACAAATTTATTAACCAGACTTTAATACTTTAAGAAATAATTTTTTAATTCTCTTTTCATAATGTTTTTTTCTAAAATAGAATTTTAGATTGACAAAATTTGTTTTGTGATTTGTTAAAAGTTCAAGACTTCAAATGCGCCAAAATAGTTGATATTTTCTACAACTCTTTTGTTCATATTTTCCAACTTAAAACTTCAGGAACTTCAAACTTATAACATCAAATTTAATTAATATTTAAATGGGATTTTATTCTTATATATGTTTCCATCATTTCAAACTCATTCAAAATACAAAATTCAATGCAAATAATAAAAAAGCTAAGAATGAAAAGTCCCAAATCCCACCCTACGAATTTCTGTCCCTAAACTTATCCCAATTTGGCGGTAAATTCCCTTATCCGGCTACCCTGGCTGTGAATTGGAATTAAAAGTTTTAATAAAGAGGAAACTGAGAGTGTTTAAAACTACCTAGAGCCTAATGAAAAATCAAAATGATAAATATTCTGAATTAAAGGTTTGCCAACTTGTTAAAGTCAACAATGCTTTTTTACATTAACAGTAATTGAATATTTAAAAAAATGAAATAAAAGCACCTTTCTATTCGTTCTATCTTTAGAAATTTTTTGGCCAACTTGGTATGTGGAGTAGCAGTTTTCCTGCAGTCTAGTTCTAGAGTTCAATGACCTCCACTAGTCTCCAATGAGCACCCATTTGTACTCTACCAGCAATCAATGTACTAAATGGAAAAATTTTGAAAAACCGAAGACCAAAACACAAGGAGAATGCCCATTGTCCTTAACAAATAAAAAAAAACTACGCGTAGGTTGTTTATTAACTCAGAACTGTTTTACGGCTGATTTGTATTCCAAATCGATTACTAAAAAGCTGCACCAACCACAATATTTTCAACAAACATTTCATGCAGAGACACGATTTTGTTATACTTTTTTTTACATACATACATTCATACATAAATACATACATATATACTTACAAATGCATAAATTATAATTGTTATTATAAATAAAAATATAACAATAAATAATCTGTATGAAGTTTTATAATACAAAAAATTTATTTAAATTCTTTATGACTTTCGCACACATAAAAAACATCGCAATTTATTTGTCCGGGAGCGGATTTTTATACTTAATATTTTCTTTTTATTTTTCTATCTTATTTCGCCTTAAGTTATTTTTTCTTGTGATTGGAGTGTGTTCACTAACTTAGATTCCTTCTTAGATATCACACTATAACAACGTTTGATGCATTTTTAAATGAAGCCACCAATTTTGTTCACAAAAATTATTAAAACTTATAACTCATTGGGATTTAAAATTAAGCAAATAAATGTCGGACATATGTATGTGTGTGCTCTATCCAAAGGTTTTCTTATTTCAAAAAAGTGTAAAATTGGCATTTAGAACATTTTAATGTAGTTTAGTTTAGTGAATTAAGCCGCATGTAGTAAAGAAAAGTCTAAAAGTTGACCACAAGCTTATAGAGGTAAATGATATATAAAAAACACACACTGACAAACACACATAATTATGATATAACACTGCAAGCATTTTCTATCAAAAAAGTCACTACATCGTTACTTTATGACGTTAAAATGTATCGCAAATAATATCGAATTCTGATCTAAATAGTATCCCCAGTCGGAAGGAACGTGCGACTACAGTAATACAACTAATGAAAAACTATTTAGCCTCTCTTTAAAGGATTAAAATTGAGTATTCTGATAGTGTCGAATATGTGTCTGTTAAAAGTGTAAAAAGGATGACTTTAATAGTATCGGATCTTTAACTTCTAAAAGTAACAGAGTTCTGCTTTATCAAAAAAAATGTAAATTTTAACATAATAAAAGGTTTTAAGTTTTGAAAATTTGTAAAACTAGAATTACGGTTCCAAGCTTTTACGATCTTTTAAACTCGCCCATCATTACTTCGGCCGTCTGCCTAGGTAGACCAAACCACACCTTTTTAAAAACTTTACAATTTTTTATCTTATGAAAGTAAAAGTTTACACGGTGATATTTAAGTATCTCAAACAACCCTTCATAAGATGACATTGTGATGGACGTTACTTTTATATCGATTGGCGTTATTTTATATATGTAGTTTTTGCAGACCATTTCTATTACATTACTGAATCTAATGTTGATTGGTGGAGTACTTGAATATTTTGCTACGTCTTGACTGTCGTTATTGGACATCAGTTGAATTCTGTTAGTTTTGTTAGGCGCATCATTTGTTTTCGGCAACCTTATTTTGGGGCTATCGCCATTGCTATACCTGCAACACAAGTATCTGTGTAATGTACATTTAGTGCACTTGCTACAGTCTCGACCAAGTTAAAATCTAAGCAATCCAAAAAATCTATTTCTAATATATTAAAAACAAAATTAAGCTTTGTCTTGCTTGACTGCTTAAACCTTAGTGAGTCCCTAACAGAGAAATTCATATACATAAATATTTTGTTTATAAACTACTTTCTTTTTTTATTTACTAGCCTTTTCTCATTTTATTTTTATTGTATAACTATTAATAAATTATTAGAATCAATAAATTATTATATTTCTTTTAAATAATTTTTTTAAGCCAAATGAAACAAATGTTTTCATTTGCATTTATTAGGTTTTTCCGGTCGCTAATGGAATAATTTGTAGCAATGCGTACACGAATATATGTTCATTTTGTTGATGTGCATTTTTCCGTACACGAATTTAAAATAAGGCCACACTCAAACTTCTCTGTCGTTTATGTACTTTTTTAGCCGTACACGAACATAAAGAGTAGATACACTCGAACATGTGTGTTCCGATCGAAGAATACGTGACCTTCTCATGTTCGTGTACACAAAAAAATATTTAAATAAAACACATTTATGGATGTGTTCGTCTCAATTTCAAATTTAGAAACACTCATAATTGTTATGAAAGGAAAAATATGTGTGGATTGGTTTAAGTTGTGTTTTTTACATTTATGAACGTTATTTTGTACAGTGTGGTTATTTTTTTTAAATTCTGTCAAAGATAAAGCAAAATCACTTTTAAATATGGCTGTACATGTATAAAAATTAATAAAACTTGGAAACAAATATAATAAATGCACTCAGTAAAAAATTACTTAAAAGTTAATGACATTTACTGCACTTTTTACCTTTTAGGACCAAACTTGAATTAAATAATTCAAGGGTAGGAATAAGTACTTCCATATGTATCTACTTGTGTTTTGCAGGCAGCAAATAAATATTAACACGGGTTTTGTTTTTAATGTTTTATTTATGAACTTGTTGGTTAGTTCGTCTTTTTTTGAACACAATAAAAAGCATAAACTGTACCTTGTTTTTACAAGTTTAGGATAATTAAAAATTCAAAGGATTCTGAGGTGTGGTGAAAAATCACTGGATATCAGAAAACAAAAATATTTTCTTGATTTCTCGGGGATTTCTATCCGGTTCGAAAGTACCATAAAAATATTCTCTAGAAATATTTTTAAATTAACTTTTATCACAAGACTTTTGCAATTCCAATTTCTCAAAACTTTTGTCATAATATTATCTGTAATTATTATTTTTATTATTTTAGGAGGCAGAGATTAAATTTAAGAGTTTAAATAATCTATTTTTCACCATAACCTGAGAAGTTTTTAGTTTTTAAAAACCAATAAAACATTAAAAATATAAAAATTTACTCCTTTGTGTCACCATGCATAAAGATGCTCAATTACGAAGAGGAAAAGCCATATTTCATTAAAAAAAAGCTCAGTACGATTTTATAACTTTAAATTTTATTGAAGCTGATCAAAGGAACTAACTTGTTATTAAAAAAAAAAGTACATAACGATTATTAAAAATGCTTAAGTCGCTATGATATATACTTTTATTTTTCAATCAATACAGTGCCTTAAAAGTTGGGAAAATAATGCTCAGCTGTATTTGAATCTGCTACAAATCCTGGAATAGTCTGCTTAGCATTATTCGGCCTTTAATATCGAAGAATTCTTCAGCTCCTAGCAACCAAAAATATTATTTCTTTAGACTAGATAAGACTTTAAGTCTTTGATACTTTTTTTTAATGCAGATTTGACTTTTTTATTAAGAGGAGTGTAACATCACTTTAACTATTTTTAAAAAAAAAATAAGTTACAGTTTCGTAAAATTATAAAACCTGTGTGATACACTGAAAACACCGCAAAACGCAATTGAACAACTCTGATCTATTGTTTAAGATTCTGGATAACGACAATAAGAATTGCTTTCAATCAATTCGTGTGGTATCCATTCTTCATATAAAGGTAAGCGATTCTTAAGTGTTTCAACTTCTCGTAGTATGCGCACAACGTTGCCACCAATAAGTTTCTTAATAGCAGCATTTCCCCAAACGCGATCTCTAGCTAATTCAGCCAAGAGAAAAGCGTATCCCTTTGGGGCACCACTCAAGCCGATATGATCAACACCAGATACCTTTCTAACATAATTTATAGCGTTGATAGCCTCACGAACACTGATTAAACGCCCACCACATCTTTCAAGATTTAACATAATGACTCCGCCATTGGTTGGAAGCAAACTGAAAATATATTAACACATCAATAGAAAGAAGTTCACAGGAAACAATAGTATATTTCAGACCTTAAAACACGATCGGGAATGGCAGCTACATTTGTACTATTACAAAATGAGGAAGGCGCCGAGTTAATCAACAGTACAGGTGCTTTAGCTGTTCGAAGTGTTGCTATCATTGCAGGTTCAGAGAGATGAGAGACTTCAATCAACATTCCAATGCGATTCATTTCAAACAACATGCTCTTAAATTAAATTAAAGAAATTTTTTTTAATAAAATTTAAATATCTTAGGGCAGACGTTTTTTTTTATCAAATGCAAGTGCAATGCTAAAAGTTTAAGCCAAGGCGAATTAATTTTACCAGGTGGCATCGTTGCGGCAGCTGACAATTTTTTGCATAATTTTGTATTGTGTAAAATATCTGTCAAACGTGAATCATTTTATATTACAAAATATGTTTTTTTATTATTCCTCATAAAACAATTGTTAAAAGAGTTTTAATTAATTTAAAAAACAAATCTTAGTAAAAACATTATTAAAAAGAGTAAAAAAAAGAAGTAATTAATTGTGTTCTAAAGTTTACCATACACTAAAGTGCCTGTTTTTCTCTTTATTGTTGTATTGTTGTAGCGGCGCTGCCACCTTATATGAATTCGCCTTGGTTTAAGCCTCGGATATAAGATCGTTTACTATATTCTTCAAAATTAAGGAGTACACACAGATATTAATAAAAACACACCTTACTCGCTGTCCTAAGCCCGTATTTTATTTATTATAGTTTTAACCGACTTTGAAAATGGAGAAGGTGATTTATTTGTCCATTTTTTATCTTTGTGTCCTCAAAACTCAGTAATTTCTGAACTTATTTCTATTTCTTAATTACAAGGAAACGCTTACAGATTGGGTCCATTTCAAGAAAAGTTTATAATTTTAATAATTAAAGAATGGACACAACACACACCGTAACGGATACCCGTTTAAAATTTTAATAAAATTGGTATCAGTCCCAATAAAAGAAAGTAAAAAAAAGATATATTTTAAAGGGTGTGTCCATAGGTTACGTAATTTGAGTAATGTACCTATTTCTATGTCCATTATAACAACAAGTTCAAGCATTTAAAATTAGATTTATATGGCAATTGCAGAGCCCACGACTTAATCGCCGTATCATTTCTAATTTTCATAAAATTCAAGTTTAAAAAAAAGCGTTTTTAAGCATTTATTGTTGAGTTCTGTAATTAGTGATTAAAATTTTCCATCTACGAAAATAAATTGTGCTGACAGCTGTTCTAGTACCATTATACTGGTATAATTGGGTGCTTATACATTTGAACCTCTACGTTCTCTACGAAATTTTTACAAAAAAAACAAAAAAAAAGTAATTTATAATTTATTTTTATTCAAATCCATCAAGAAGTTTTTCCGTAATGCTAACACAGACAGACAGACAGACAAAAATTCCAAAAAACAGGTGTTTTGTATTCCAAAACGAATTTTATTTTTGCAACGTCAAAATTTTTAAAAAATATTTCATGTACAGAAATGACCCCGTTACTGTTATATTACATGTATAGATTATTTATTTCTTAACCGTTATATTCAGGCAGTTGAAATTTAGACATAACGTGTATTGTTAATTAATTAATGACAAGCATAAAAAATAAAGGATGTCTAAATAGTTTACATTTGACGTATATCGCCTTATCTTTGGAACTGTTGTAGAGAAATGAAATCTGAAAATACCCGGAACGTGTGTAGCCATGTTCGCTACAACAACGAGCCCAAAATTTAAAATTAAATGATAAACTCATAGATGATGTCCCCTAGGTGACTTCGTTTGGTTCTGTGAACCTTAAGACGTAAGATTTTTACAGTAAATGTGTCGTTCCTTGTGTACGCTACACGTGTAAAATATAAAATAAGAAATTAATTAAATTTGATTTGTATGGTTTTGTCTTCTGAACCGTTTGAACAAACAATTGAATATTAAAAAAATGCCCTTTTGTTTGTTTTGAAGTCGATTTTTTACAAGAATTATTAATATTGCGTATTAATATTTACGTAAAGATGTTCGTAAGTGTCGCAGAATTAAAAATTCGCAAATGTTTACCATTCCGAAATCGTTTATGGAATTTGTTGCGTTTCCTTCCACGAAAAAGTCTAGATTTTTTGTGGATGCCGCCCATGAAGTTGTACAGTCTAAACTGGTTATTGAAACAAACCGTGCTCCCAATAAATACATAGAACGAAGAACTGCTAAGCTAGTTCCCGAAGCATGTCCACCTCCTAGTCCCATTAAGACAGCTACTTCTCCGCGAATGTGTGTTTGCTCCATTTCATCAGCAGATTCAACTATATGCATCGAATCGATAGTAGCTGTTATGCGCTTAGCCTCATCAATTCCCTCCAATGCTAATTGTACAGCATCCAAATATTGAGCTCCACATGGCACAGCTATTGGCCATAAGACTGCCCCTATATATTTTCGGCGCATCTCCTGCATTTTTATAGTGTAATTCTGATCAGCTTTTGGAGTCCAAGAGCCCTCAATTAAAGGAGCTTCACTTAGTAAACGTCTAATAAAAGACAAGCGGGCTTCCAATAAAGACGACTGCCTGAGCTGCAAGGCAAGTGGAATTCCTCCCGCCATGGCAATGCATGCCAACATTAATCCTAATACAATAAGAATGCGCTTGCTTCTGGACTTTTTTATTTCTGATTCTGTTGGGGACTCTATGCCTCCAGAACTTCCACAGGGATCTTTCATGTATGAAGAAATGCCACCATTTTGCATCTTTTCACTTCCAATTTTTGTAATTTCTGGCGGAAGTTCAACAATATCCGCAATTTCCTTAAAAACAAAACATTGTTGCTTACAATGTGGTTGATGTTGATGGTGAGGATGCATTTAATGCACCTCAATAAAACCATGATTCGGCACCGTGTTCATTACTTACACACACATATACACTTTTTGTCAAATGACCTTAAGAAGAATCGTAAAAATTAAATTTAATTGTTAAACTAACTTTCTATTATGGTGAATTGTATTGATTTTGTGTATTATATTTTTCCTTAAAAAACTGTCATTTGACAGACTTACGAATAGGATAATATTCTGCGCAGTTAAGTTAAATTTAGTTTAAAACAAAAGTCAAAATTCTTTTATCATATGTATATCAATGACAATTTTTTGTGATTAGTTTAAAAAAAAATTCAAGAGGATAAATTAATTAATAAAAAAAAAACGTTACAAGATTATTCAAAAGTAAGCGGCCTGGCAATTCTGCTCATATATTTTACAAGCTCATTTTACATTGCACAGTGTCTACCAAGGCATATAAATTAAATTATTATTATTATTATTATTATTATTATTATTATTATTATTATTATTATTATTATTATTATTATTATTATTATTATTGTTATTATTATTATTGCATAAATGTGGCTCCTGTAATGTATAAGTAATAATAAGTATTTTTAATTTTTACTAAGAAAAAATTTAATATTAAAAAATTAAAAATAATTTAATTTAATTATTTGGAATATTTTTTCTCTTTTTAAAATATTATTGATGGTCCTGAAAAGGACCGATTGATTTAATTTCTTTCTTTTTCTTTTCTTCTCCAGTTTGAGACTCTTTTTCTTTGTAATGTTGTTCTGCAGACTTTGAAGCTGCTGTAGTTGTTAGTTCTTTCATGGTGAAAAAACGTAACTCCTGCGGTGGTGTCCCAAACTTTAATGTCGCAGGATTTTCAACTGGATACAAGCTGCTTAAAGGCACTTCACTGCAATGCATTGGCACTTCTTTACAATTCATATCTATTTGAATTTCTTTACAATGCATTGGCACTTCACTATAACTTTTATAATTTATTTGTGTTTCACTTTTTTGAATTTTTTCTGGTTCTGGTACTATTGGAATTAAATATAAGCGACTTCTCTCAGTTATAATATCGGCTTCCGAAAAATGGTCAATACATATACGGCTTCTTTTCTTCAACTCTTTTTGGCAAATCTCACTCCACTTTTCTCTTTATTTTGGATCTTGAGGAATGCCAAAGAAAGTACCACTTTCGGGAACACACTTTTTTGGACATAAAACACAACGCATTTTAAAATATTAACACTTTTCCGCACTTTTAACACTTTCAACACAAATTATTTGTAATAAAAAACTTGAAAAACTTTTTCACGAAAACGTCACTATAAATTATACAGGTTTTTTTATTGTTGTAAAACAAATATTTTTGACGTTTGTATACATAAACAAAAAGTGTAGCAAAAAAAGTCATCTGCCGTAGCGCTGCCACCTGGTTTAATATGCCTTGGGTATGTTGATTCAAGTTTATTACTTCTTATGTCAACATTAAGAAATGATATAAAACTCTCAATAGTTATAGAAATATTTTTGGTAACTTTTACATAAAGATTTGTAAAAATCACCTTCTTTTACATATTTTGGTTATTTATATTTAAATTTTATTTCTGATTTCAATTTGGAAATTATAATTGTTCTTATTTCAAAAATTTTGACGTTTGTACCAGTCTGCTAAACTATATCAATTTGTTTTCAGTTACACTGGTTGTATTTGGATAACATACAGTTTATAATGTGTTTTGAAATCTGATTCAGTTTTTATTAGTTCTTATTTTACTGACTGATAGTTCAATCTTTAATTATTTTATCGAGAAAAGAGATTAATTTTTTTTATTTATGGAATAATTATTTTTTTAAACGCACAAAATATTTCACATAACTGTAAATAAAAAAATTTAATATAAAAATAAAATTTTATTAAATGATGTGCTGTGTCTGTTATAAATAAATGAATGAAATGGAATACAATTGTATATTAATCCTGAAGTGGCAAGTGAACAATTAAAAAATAAAAATTCTTTTAAATAAATGTGAGTATCTACAACTGCCTACATCAGGATGGGTGTGAAAATGCAAATCAATTGAACTCCATCTGCAGTACATATACGAACTAACGCAGTGTAGAAGTGTTTGCATTTTATTCAAATGTCGTGTCCTGGGTAACTCTTCTCATCTGTAACTGATATCTACCGCTGTCAAGTGACTTTTTATGCAAATCAAGTGCTAGTGATACAAGTAGTCTACCCTTCAACAATATTGGGAATGCAAATTTATGAAAAAGTCATTAACGCGCACACATAAACATAACAAAACTCTCGCGTATAATCACTTATATAAAAGACACATTCTTAGCAAAAGGATGTATAAGGGATGATAGCAATTGTGTGAATTTCTATGTCTGAAAACATTTTAAATTTACCTGCCCTGAGTAGATCAACTTTAATATAAAGTTTTATGTTAAATGAGTTAAAGTCCACTAAGAGTTTGCGATGAACTCGTATCACGTTTTGCGTGTTAAATTTTGTTTGCGTGTTAATTTGCGTTACTTAGATGCGCTTTTAATTTAAAGTTCATGAAAATGCACAATTGCAGTTAAATAAAGTTTTTACTTAAAATTATTATTTAAAACATTTTATACCAAAATTAATTTAAAAAAAATTAAATTTTCTTACCAGTATCAATTTTTTATCCTATTTTCGAAGAACTTAACTAAAAACATAAAAATAATAATGAATATTTATACGCCCTCGTATGTAAGGCTTTTGTAAAACGAAATAGACTATGTTTTATACAAATGACAGGACAAATTTTAGATCAAAAAGAAATAAAATAATTCCAATTACTTTGCTACCCTTCAAATGTAGAAAAAAATGTATTTAGGAAAAATGCCATGGAATTGAAATTGATATAACGCTATCATTTAACATCGTAACAAACCTGTTGTATGGCTTAAAATTGCATTGAAATATTTATGAAAATTATTTTTAAAGGTATTTGATAATATTTTTTAATTTCCAAAAGGTTTTTGCAAGTTAACAAAAATACAAAATAATTGCAGCAACTGATGCGATATTTTTATTTCATTTTATTCTTTCTTTTTTTTATGACAATCATAATAAGGCTTAACTTGTCTCTCAAGATAAATAAAAGAGAAGAAAGCTTAATTCATATGCATTTGAACAAACGTTTTTATTTGAAACAGTTTCCAAGCGAAAAAGTTGAATATGAATACGCTTGTTTATAAAATCCATTAAAATATTAAAAATTATCATTAAAACAAAACTTTTTCGCAAAAATATGATGCTACATAAAAACAAATATACCCCGACCACCCGACCGACCCTTAGTACAAGCAGTCAAATTCATTCCTAATACACATAAACGGAGACATGCATATGAGTACGAGTACATTTATGTTAATTTTCATGTGAACACTTAAAGGGACAACTAAGCGAAAAAAGGAAGTAATTCATTAGAGAAGTTTTAGTCTTAACAACTGAGAATTAAGTATAAATCTCTCGAGCATTGTTAGAGAATTAAATTAAAATATAAAAAAGAAAACAAACTAAAATACTTTTCGTAATAAAAAATTAACTTCTTTTCATTTCCACCAAACCGAAAGGAAAAAGAAATAAAAAAAAAAAAAAAAAAATACATACAAACACAATGTGATTAAGTTAAACACGGAAACCACGCATTTACTTAAATCACCACGACAAACGAAGTCACATTTTAAGTTAAACCGTGACTGGTTTTTTTCCTATAAAAAAAAACAACTACAACGAAATTATATCATGTAAAAACGAAAAATTTGACAAATAGTCGCTTCAAACAAAATTTAGCGGATTTGTTACTAAAAAATTGTTTATTTCTTTCTCGCTGTTTTGTGAAATAAAAAAAAGTTTTTTTTAAAGCACTGTACACATACATATTAAAATGAAATAGTATTATGAACATTTTTATCTACAAATAAATTCATACATGTAAACTTATGCTTTCAATCAGACCAATCAATTTTCAATGAATTTTTCTTGTCAGGTTTGGTTTGTTTTTTCATTACTTTTGTCCGTTTTCAAATTTAAATTTTACATGTTTAATTACAGATTCCTATTTTACATTGAAACGCACAGTTAATTTAAATGTTTATGCTGAATGACAATAAAGATTGATGTTTTATGGAATGCGAATTATTGCTGTGGTTATATCATTGTCGTGGGGCAATATGAATAACAACTTTTTCTCATTCTTTCATGCAAACGACTAATATCATCAAGGTATTATTCCTCAATGAACGAAATTCATAAACATCTTCTCGCGTTTTTTTCCGTGTTGATACATAAAAAATTAAATTTTATGCAACAATTTAAAGTAGTGCCTTTGATTCATTTTCTTCCTAAAAATGTAAAATAGTTAAAATATTAAAAACAAACTGGTGACCAAGCCACGTACTCTTTCTATTAAAGTTTAAAAATGCTTTTATAAAATTGATAAGTTACAGCACTGGTATTGGACTGCCTAATGGTAATCGAAAGCATTAAGTAAAATTGCGGCGCATCAAATTTTTCCACAGCACGTGAATTACACAATCATCATCGTCAAAAGTAGAATTGTGTGTTATGTAAAAAACCATTTTATAATTTGACTTTTTCTTGCGTCATTTTTAAAAGTCTGAAATATTTTGCTAAGGCCATGTAATATAATGATAGTCAACTATTTTAAAAACCAATACAAATCTATATATATAAAGCATAGAATATGTTTCTTTGTTTGTCGGAATGCTATAAGTTTCCACAGTTTGTTATCAGACATGCGGGTGTTAAAATGGGAACTCATAATTTTTTGCTACTTTACGTGGGCTTGACACTTTCCATACAAAATCAATATTAACCATCGTGATACTTGATGACTGTAGTAGATAGAGCTCTAAAAAATTTTCAAAAATCTTTGTTATTAAGAAGCAAAAAAAAAATTTTAGACCAGACTAGACTGGGCGTAGTACCCTCCATACAAAGTGAATAATTACCATGGTATAACTAGAGAACTACAATAGGTAGAGTTCTGAAATTTTTCATGGGTAACTTTGCTGTCAATGTAAGTTGCTGGAAAAACTGTTCGAATAGGAAAAGTAGGCATGGTACCTCTTATACAAAGTTAAAAATTTTCATCGTATATCCAGAAAATTATAACACGAAGAGACCTAAATTTGTGTACTAAAAATTTTTTCATTAATATGAATATTGTAGCGAAATACTATATGAATTGGAACAGTGAGCATGATGCCTCCCACCCAAAGTGAATAGTTGTTGTCTTTTACTTATAGAATCGTGAGAAAAAAAGTCTTAATATTTCCACTTTAGTGTGGAAAATTAAATAAAAGAATGATTGCGGCAGGTTTATTGCTATTGGGGTAGCAAAACGCACCAGGAATTGCTAATAGATGTATAAATGCTAAGGCAGCAAGTTTGTTGTAATTTTCAGAGATATACTCGTTTGCAATAAAATATGAAAACTAAAAATTCCTATAATCAGTCAATTAAAATTTTTATTCGGATTAAATTAGATATTAAAAACTTTAAGATTAACTCGAGCATCCAAATTAGCGTCCTTAAGTGTGATATCAGAAAACATCTTAAGAGTTTGATTTAGTTTCAGAAATTGTCTACGAGATGAAGGATCATATATTTCCACGTACAAAATAATATCAGAATTAAAAGATAAAGGCGATATATTTTCATAGAATGAAAGAAAATTGTAAGATGTCTGATTTTTTCCCTTTTATATTTTGACATTCAAGATCTGACAAAATCATGTTACCATTTTAAGTGATTGTATCTCTAGGCCTAACTCCAAACTATTTATTATAAAGGAGTTTTCTAGAACAGGAAAAGAGAATTAGTACTCAAACAAATATTAACAAATTCTTTCATTAGTTGAAGATGGGGTTCTCTTATAAGATAGAAATACCAAGTCCAAAATAGAATATTCTAAAAATGTTAATTCTGATTCTCAGCTGATAAATTTTGACTCCCTTTTTTATTCCAGACTTCTGAGTTATTATCAGCATTGAGGTTCTTTAGATAATTCACATACAACATGCTACTGCGAGTGTCACCTGATTTAATGTCACCTTTTGCTGAACACTCATAGACAATATGCGATGTAGTCTTAGTTTCTTCCAGGCACAGCCTTAGGGCTCTTTTTGTCTGCCTGTCGCCTTTTGAGATTTACAGCGTTTAGCGAGTATGCATCCCCTGGAATATAGTGTCCAAAAGCTATTGCTCCCAATGCCTACCAGATAAAACAGCAATTATTTTAATACAATAGCGTTTACGTTGTTTGATCGGTCACATTTGTCTAACATCAATCAAGCAGGACCCCTCAATTCAAACAAAATTTATAAATAGTGCGAATTCAGACACTAAGCTCTCCACATTTTGGTACCATGTTTTCCATTAATGTCCTCCACACGAGTACAGAAAAATGTTTTCAATTATAGAGGTAAACCTTTACTTAACCCTATAGATTGACAGATAGCCCTTTCGTAAGCAACGTTATGAAATTGGTTATAAGAACAAGATTTGTCAGTGTGCTCATAGTTACAAATTATTTGTAAAGTTTAGGTGATTTTGTATGTCAGCATATGAAAAAGTGAAAAATTGTAGAAAAGCAAAAAAAAAAACACAAGAACACGAGCTTAAAACTTACATCAACATTAATTCCAGACACAGGAAACACTAGTGTAGGCGGTGACTCCTTTGGCACGTAACGATAGAATTCCTCTGCACCAAAATACCAACGCACTGAATACAAGGCTGCCTAAAAAACACAAACACAAACTCTGCATTAAAATTTTATAAAGTGATAAAACGCAATAACAGCATAGTAAAATGAAAAAATGAAAAATAAGATGAAGATGAACGACACCAGTTTTAGAAACAATTTCACTTGCAATTAATTTAATTAGGAATTTTTTATATTGAGATGTGTAACAACGATATCTTTTACCAAAGACACGGAGCCAACAGAATGATGAAAAGTTGAACAACGGATGGCAAGGAAGACTACTTTTTGTAAATGGTTTGGGCTCTTGGGCAATTTTCTTATTTAAAGGTATTTCGTTTTTTTCATTTATTGCTTTTAATGCAAGAAGAGTGTCTATTAAAATTTGTTGAAAAAAAGAAGTTATGTTGTGTATCAGAACTCTTGCATTTTTTTATTATTCATTTATTTTTCTTTTTTTTTTATATTTACTTAAGTAAAGACAACAAGTCTTTAACTTACCTCTTCTAGATCATACTGGCACGACAGGGTTGCAGCGTTTCCCATAATAACGGCATCTGGCACGAAAATTTTCAAGTCCTTAAGACAATCAGCTGCACGAGCGTTAAAATAGAAGAGTAAAAAAGTGAAAAATGAGCAACAAGGAGATTTCAATGAAATAATTGTAAATAATTTATAAAAATAGGAAAACTGTTATGAATGTATCATGTTGTAACTTTAAAGATCTGTTGATTAAAAGTGTGGTGAAAGGTTCTCGGGATGTATGGTTGACTAAAAGTTCTATTACAAATTTATCAACACCGCAACAGAATCTGAGAAAATCAGTCTTCAAGGTCATTTGATTACAACAAAGAGTTTATAACGTTTTCATGGTAATGTGTTTATGTATGTGTTTGTAACTTTCTTAAAGTTAAATTAATAAAAATGTTCTTAATTGTAATCAGTACAGTAAGTGTTGACAAGTTTCTATATATAAAGCCTGTGCTACATATTGACTTTAAATTTTGGTTTTCAAGTTTTAAAATTTTTAACTTAATTTTGAGAATATGTCTATCTCTAGATACTCATTTCTAGTTAGTTGTGGCACTGCTTATCAATATCATGAATAAACAAGTAAAAGTGCTATATTCGGCTATGCCAAATCTTATATACCCTTCACCATTTATCTAAATCTAGTTTAGTGAAGTAACTTCAATTAAAACAAAACAAATATAGAGGTGACAGAGAATCAAATAATTAAAAAAAATAATTACAACAAAATGCCATCGGCTCTTAATGGGTTAAGCGTTTTTAAAAGAGATCTCTGTAAAAGCTTCAAAACTGTATTGATATGTTACAAATTTTGAAAATTTCAGAGGCTTGTAACTCGGAAAATATGGTCCAAACGTTTTTTCTTATTTTTTAATTCTCTATCGCCCCATATACATATATGTTTTTTTGATTGGAGTTACTCCATTGTTCCAAATATTAAAGGTAGGCGTGGTGTTTTGCCCGCTGCGCCGAAGAACATGGAACAATCTTGCTGATTTCCAATAGGACCTCTTTTGACACTACGTGTGATCGATTAGCGTATTTAGCTTTTTTCAACACGAACGTGGACGGACAGACGGACATCGTTCAATCGACTTCGCTATGCATAAGAAGAAGGAGTATAATAAGGGTATAATAATAAATAAATAAACCTTAAAATAATGCAATAAATTGTTTTAAAATAGCATTTTATTACAATATTTAATGAGATATATTTATTTTAACATTCTCAGAAAAATGCGACACTAAAGGGTGGCATGACATAGTGTCCACGGACATAATGTCCATGAATTATAAGTCGCACTCAAAAAGTCATTTTGAAAAACGTCATAATGTTCATAGAAATTATATGGACATAGTGTTGCTTATGAAAGTGTTATAATGTCCGCACTTAAAAGAACAACCGCTTCGCTGACCAAAGATTTTTTGAATAGCCGATTTATAAAAACGTTACATAAATAAGAAATATTTATAATTCTTTTTATATGGTGTTAGACATCAAGGCGAAAATTAATAAATTCGCCATTGCGACCACTTAGTACTATTTCGCCATATTTTATTGTCTTTTTGGTTAATTGATTTAATTTAATCAATTTGGCTTTCGATAAAAGCGTGTTAGGTTTTAATTACAAAATTTGGGTAGAATCCAATGATGAGCTGTAGCGAAATAGCCATATAGATATGCTCTCCCCGCAATAATAAATATTGAAACATTATCTTCACAATTCCTCATAGTTAAAATATATTCTTATTGTTCATTTAAATTTATTTAAGGAAAAAGTAACACTTCATCATTCTTCAACGTTTACTGAATCTATCCACTAATTATCTACTTACGCAGCAGCAACTAAATATTTATAAAATATTTTTTTATGCTAAAGAAAAATTCAAACAGAAAATATTAAAATTTTATTACTGATGATATCTCCATGTGTAGATGTGTACATTTCATTGAATATATAAATATACATTTGTATATATAAATATATTTGCGTGTTCTACTTTTCTTTAGTTATAAAATTAAACAATAATAAAATGTTACGATAATTTGCTTTTATTGCCCATCAAATTACTGTAAAATTTTGAAAAAACAAAAGAAAAAAATTGAAACATGAACGATGAATCAACGAACAAACTCAGAAGCATATGGAATCAGAAAATAGGAAATTTAAACTAAAAAAAGGCTGCATGGACAACGGTAATAATAGAATTTTCATTTACACAGTATCAAAATAAATTCATTGAATTGAAAAAAAAGAAAAAAGGATAAAGAAGAAAAATCAAAGAGTGCAACTAATATTGTGTTACATGTTTGTAAAGCCTCACAGAAAAATTGCGTATAACATGACATTAATTATTTGAATTAATAAAAGGGGTTTAATATTTACAGACTTAAGGTATCACTTTGCTAGCCCAATAGGAATAATCGTAGCTATTATTGTTATTACTATTATAGTGCCCCAGGTAAGGGATTATAAGTTTTCACTTTGTATGGAAAGTGCCACACACATAGTTTCCATCCAATCAGCTCTTTGCCAATCTATGCGTATCGCTAGTAATTTTGTGAAGCGTAAAAAATAATACGTGTTAATGTAATAACGTCACAAACATATATTTATTCTAATAATAAATGTTAATGTTTTTTGACCTTTTCTTATATTTAACTTTATTTTATATTGAAACAAGCACTAGGTCAGTTTTAGAATAAAAATAAAAATATTGTTTATTATTTTATATTTTTTTCTTTTCAATATTTCGCCACACCGTTGGGTGGCATCTTCAGGAAACAGGAAATAATATTATTAAACAAATTGTATGTGTTTCAAAAACAAAAACATTAGTTCAATTGAAAAAATTTGTCAAATTAACTCAAAAAAAAAATTTTCAAAAAACAAAGACAAAAAATTCAAACATTTTAAAACATACATACTCATAAACGGTTAATACTCAAAAAACACACATTCAAATTTTAAATTTCAAAAAATAAAAAATACATAAAACATTATACAAATACAAACACATAAATTTACTTAATGAAATGTTACAAACAACTAAGTTAAGATACATTATTATGTTCACTATTTTTTATGCACTAAATGTCTGTAACACTGCGCAACATTATCAGTATCAGCCTTAAAGTTTATTCTTTTTGTTGTTGGCACTTTAATTATTTGTAACATCTCTAACATATACCGACGTTTATAATTATTTTCTATATTTAAAACTGATGCATTTTCAAAATTAGGAAGATGATTTAATCTGGCACAATGGGAAGATAATGCAGTTTTTTGTGAGTTATGAATGTCTCTATATCTCTGATCAGACTTATGTCCAGCTATTCTAGTTTTTAGTTTATTTTTAGTTGTACCTATATAAACATTATTACAATCTTCATTATCATTACCATTACGAGGTATTTTGTATACTACATTTGACATGTCCCATTTTTGTATTCTATCTTTCGTTTTACTAAATAATCTATTTAAAGTATTATAAGTTTTGTATGCCATTTTATATTTTTCAGAATCAAAAATATTTGATTTTTCTATCCTTTCTGCTATTTCTGGTACGTAAATTAAAGACTTGTAAATTTTTGTTGTTGTCACATTTCTTTTGTTACTTGCTCTTCCGTATATAAATTGTTTAAATAATCTGTTTATTACTTGCATTGGAAAATTATTATCGCTTAAAATCTTTACAACTCTATCCTTATTTCTTTTGTGAAACTCCTTATCACTGATCTTAAATACTTTTTCTATTAAATTCCTGCCCGTATTAATAATTATTCTCTTGTTATGTTTTGAATAGAAATTAATAATTCTTCCGGAAGCTGTCGGCTTTTGATACCAGTCCATTTTTAATTTATTACCTCTTCTAATTACCAAAGTATCTAAATAATGGAGTTTAAAATCACATTCTATTTCTAATGTAAATTGTATGCAACTATTAAATTTATTAAATGTTTCCAACATTTTCTTAATTCCAGATTCAGAAATAATACAGAATAAATCATCTACATATTTAGTCATTAATCTTGGCTTGATACTAAGTTCTTCAATGCACACGTCTAATAACTTCTCCATAACAATATCCGCCACAATTGGAGATGCTGGGGATCCCATTGGAAGTCCTTTTTGTTGCAAAAATATGTTTTCCTTATATTGAAAATATCTATTATCTTCTATACAAAATTTTAAAATCCGTAAAAATAAACATTTTTCCATTCTTGTATATCCTTGTATCACGTCCCATTTTTCTTCTATTATATTTATCGCTAGGTCAACAGGTATACTCGGAAATAATGATACTACATCAAATGAAACTAATTTTTCGTCATTCTGAATATACTGGTTGTTTATCCTTTCTTTAAATTCTATTGAATTCTTAACATTATATTTAGAGTTTTCCGTAATCTTTTTCAATATTATTGTAATATATTTACACAATTCATAAGATGGAGAATTAATAAAAGAACAAATGGGTCTTAAAGGAAAATTCTCTTTATGAATTTTGGGTAACCCATATAACCTAGGAGCTGTAGCAACATTTGTTTTAAGTCTGTTTTTCTCTAAAATAGTAATAATTTTTTGCTTAAAAAGTTCTTCTACCAAAACATTATTTATTTTCTGCAATTTTGTCGTTGGATCTTTATTTGTTAATTTATAATTAGTAACATCCCCTACAATATTATTAATTCTTAAATCATAATCATTTTTACTTATAGCTACTGTGGTGTTACCTTTATCTGCTTTCAAAATTAGTATGTCTCTATTTCTTCTTAAAAATTTTTCAGCCTTTTCCACATGCTCTAACATGAATCTATCTCTATTGGTTAATTTTAACTTAATAGAGATAGATTCATGTTAGAGCATGTGGAAAAGGCTGAAAAATTTTTAAGAAGAAATAGAGACATACTAATTTTGAAAGCAGATAAAGGTAACACCACAGTAGCTATAAGTAAAAATGATTATGATTTAAGAATTAATAATATTGTAGGGGATGTTACTAATTATAAATTAACAAATAAAGATCCAACGACAAAATTGCAGAAAATAAATAATGTTTTGGTAGAAGAACTTTTTAAGCAAAAAATTATTACTATTTTAGAGAAAAACAGACTTAAAACAAATGTTGCTACAGCTCCTAGGTTATATGGGTTACCCAAAATTCATAAAGAGAATTTTCCTTTAAGACCCATTTGTTCTTTTATTAATTCTCCATCTTATGAATTGTGTAAATATATTACAATAATATTGAAAAAGATTACGGAAAACTCTAAATATAATGTTAAGAATTCAATAGAATTTAAAGAAAGGATAAACAACCAGTATATTCAGAATGACGAAAAATTAGTTTCATTTGATGTAGTATCATTATTTCCGAGTATACCTGTTGACCTAGCGATAAATATAATAGAAGAAAAATGGGACGTGATACAAGGATATACAAGAATGGAAAAATGTTTATTTTTACGGATTTTAAAATTTTGTATAGAAGATAATAGATATTTTCAATATAAGGAAAACATATTTTTGCAACAAAAAGGACTTCCAATGGGATCCCCAGCATCTCCAATTGTGGCGGATATTGTTATGGAGAAGTTATTAGACGTGTGCATTGAAGAACTTAGTATCAAGCCAAGATTAATGACTAAATATGTAGATGATTTATTCTGTATTATTTCTGAATCTGGAATTAAAAAAATGTTGGAAACATTTAATAAATTTAATACTTGTATACAATTTACATTAGAAATAGAATGTGATTTTAAACTCCATTATTTAGATACTTTGGTAATTAGAAGAGGTAATAAATTAAAAATGGACTGGTATCAAAAGCCGACAGCTTCCGGAAGAATTATTAATTTCTATTCAAAACATAACAAGAGAATAATTATTAATACGGGCAGGAATTTAATAGAAAAAGTATTTAAGATAAGTGATAAGGAGTTTCACAAAAGAAATAAGGATAGAGTTGTAAAGATTTTAAGCGATAATAATTTTCCAATGCAAGTAATAAACAGATTATTTAAACAATTTATATACGGAAGAGCAAGTAACAAAAGAAATGTGACAACAACAAAAATTTACAAGTCTTTAATTTACGTACCAGAAATAGCAGAAAGGATAGAAAAATCAAATATTTTTGATTCTGAAAAATATAAAATGGCATACAAAACTTATAATACTTTAAATAGATTATTTAGTAAAACGAAAGATAGAATACAAAAATGGGACATGTCAAATGTAGTATACAAAATACCTTGTAATGGTAATGATAATGAAGATTGTAATAATGTTTATATAGGTACAACTAAAAATAAACTAAAAACTAGAATAGCTGAACATAAGTCTGATCAGAGATATAGAGACATTCATAACTCACAAAAAACTGCATTATCTTCCCATTGTGCCAGATTAAATCATCTTCCTAATTTTGAAAATGCATCAGTTTTAAATATAGAAAATAATTATAAACGTCGGTATATGTTAGAGATGTTACAAATAATTAAAGTGCCAACAACAAAAAGAATAAACTTTAAGGCTGATACTGATAATGTTGCGCAGTGTTACAGACATTTAGTGCATAAAAAATAGTGAACATAATAATGTATCTTAACTTAGTTGTTTGTAACATTTCATTAAGTAAATTTATGTGTTTGTATTTGTATAATGTTTTATGTATTTTTTATTTTTTGAAATTTACCCAATAAGCATTTTGGTTGAAATTCAAGTGGAATTACATTTGAAATCCAGTTACAATTTCCAATTTCCAGTGTTGAATTACAGTTGAAATACAGTTGATATCAATAGCGAATCCAGCAAAATTAACCATTGAATTACAGTCGAACAAAACAGTACCTTTACAGTGTAATTCCAGCCTTGAATAACAGTGTGATTCAAGTTTAACCGAACCTGTTTTTACACTTGAAGTCAAACATGGTATTGCAGTGGAATTCAAGTCGAACTGAACCTGTTTTTACCATTGAATTCAAGCAAGGAATTTCAGTGTTATTCAAGCAATGTTACAACAGTATATAAATAGTGTTATAACATTATTTTAACAATAATTTTCAAACCATTATCTGCCCCTGTCTCCCACAGACTTAATTTTGGTATCAGATATACCATCGTCTTTTATAATTGCGTCCGCACAGACAGACGTTTCATCGTTCAAAGCGACGTGGAGATCGTGGACATCGTTGGAAGCCATTCCCATTGGTTGTTCATTTCCCAGAATATGCTGATTCTGGGTAAGCAGTGCAAAAATTTTACGAGCATCTGCTTTTGCCTTTGAATACATACCTTTATATTTATTTATTCAAAAGTTCTTTATATTGCTTTATATTCTATTCTTTATTTTCTTTTGGATTATTATTTTCACTTTTATTTCTTTATTTTCACTTTTAAAACTTTGGGACTTCCGACGTTGTTTTTCAGCAACGTTCTTTAGGTGGCAGTATTTCGTATCCAATCGCCGGAATAATTTATGTAATGTAAATATAATTCAATATAAAGAAAAACAATTTTTTCACATCAGATAAAATATGCTTCAAACAAATTTGTTGCTTTTTGACAAACTTCAAACAGACTGGAAAGAGAATGGAATTTAAATGTTATTCAAGCTTGAATTCACACTGGAATTCCAACATTGGAATTCTCAAAAAATTTGTGCTTATTGGGTAAAATTTGAATGTGTGTTTTTTGAGTATTAACCGTTTATGAGTATGTATGTTTTAAAATGTTTGAATTTTTTGTCTTTGTTTTTTGAAAAATTTTTTTTTGAGTTAATTTGACAAATTTTTTCAATTGAACTAATGTTTTTGTTTTTGAAACACATACAATTTGTTTAATAATATTATTTCCTGTTTCCTGAAGATGCCACCCAACGGTGTGGCGAAATATTGAAAAGAAAAAAATATAAAATAATAAACAATATTTTTATTTTTATTCTAAAACTGACCTAGTGCTTGTTTCAATATAAAATAAAGTTAAATATTCTAATAATATAAAAATATTTAATTTTCTCTTTAAAAACGTATTGTTACATTTATTTGATTTATAAAAGCGTAGTTTATCACAACTTTCATTAAATTAATTAATTTATTTTAACGATTATTCACATATTCGCATAACAGATAAAAACTGCTATACAAAGAATTTGCTACACATCATATCCCGATACCTTTCACAATTAGAATAAGTAAGTCGGTATGGCGATTACTTTTATATTTTTAATTTTAAGTAGAAGTCACGAAGGTCAAATTTGCCTATTTTTAAGCAAATATAAAACATTTTTCAAATTTTACCCCTTTTATTATTTAAACTAACAACAATGTTTAAAAGAATTAACGCTGTTTAAAGGGAAAATATGCCACACAACCCCAAATGAGGCTACTCCTTGCGAAAACATATCTAATCACAACTTCAAATTACGTCTGCGAAAGTTGTTCAAATTTTAAACTTCAACAATATCACGAAACACGTATTAGAACTCAATTCTTATGAACATTAAAGCACTTATTCAAAGAACATAATCGGAGTCTGTTTCGAAGATTTTTTTAAAATTAGAATCTTAATATTAAAATTAGAATCTTAATATTTTTGCCGACTTATATTTCGTCGCTTTTGTCGAAACAAGTCTTTAATACAACTAAAAAAACACACAGGTTGGTAGTTCCTTGCAACCCGAGAAAACGTCTTTGGACATGTAACACATTTCTATTTGAAAAAAAAAAAAAAAAAAATTCAATATCATTTTAGTACTTTAATGTAAATCTATTATGTATGAACATCTATTATCAACATTAACCTGTTTTTTAAAATATAATTAACTGCGATACTAAGTTGCTTTCGTTTATTATTAATGTTCTTAAAATGTATAATTATTATTTAATTGCTATCGAAATAAAATAAAATGTGATTCTACTACTATCCAGCAAAAAGAAAATGTACATTTTTTTTAAAGGGAAGTAGCACTTCATGCATAAAACCTATTTAGTTATTTTTCGTAACCGTGCTACATTCTTTAGGAAAGGGATAGATAAGAGATAAGACAGGTGGTGAAAGGAGAAAGATAGATAGTTATTTTACTTCGCCGGCGAATCTGCTATGAGAAAGTACCGACGAAGGGGACTGCACCTACCTTTTTTGTTTATTCTGAATATGTATTTATTCCATTAAACAGAAAAAACATTTTTTTGTGTTTTGATTGCCGCAGGATTTGAACCCTGAACAACCAGATTTGTAGTCAACGTGTTTACCACTTTGACTACAGCAGCCTCCCTGCAAAAGAAGTAGTAAATGCATGGGTTCTACTTAAACTGAAGTGGTTCAATTTAGGGGAAAAACGTATAATTTATCATTAGATTGTCATTGACGAGCTGGGTTCACATTAACGAAGCGGCTTGGCATTTAAATTTAAATTCAATGATTATGATTCGTTTATTTATTGAATTTTTTTATTTCTTTAAATAAATGAAAACAACTCGTAAATATTTATTTATTGTAATAAAATGGAACTAAATTTCTAAAAATTTTACTGGAACGGTAAATGCATCTAATTTTGTCTTAATTAGTTTTAAACCCAGTTTTTAATAAAATATTTTCATGAATTTCCATAAGTTATTCATGAGTTTAAAATTATAACTTAAATAGAATCAAAAAGCTTATTGAAAATACTTTACGGAATTTAAGTGAAAAAGAAGCAATGAAAATATGCATGATTTTTTTTAACTACTTCAATTTTTTTTCTGGATATTAATAAAACTTAATTTTTGTTATAGAAGCTACAAATTATGAAATAAAAAATTGTATCTTTCATAGATGCATTAACAAACAAACAAAGCCGAACATTGTGAACATTTTTTTATTTCACATTTCAGTTCAATATAAATTTGTGGAAAATAAGACGTCTTAACGCCAAGGGATTTCAAAATGAATTTAGTTACTTATTTTATTTATATATTTCTGGTTATTTAACAAAACCTTTGACAGCATAAGATTTGTCGAAACAATATATAATGGTACGGAGAAGCCAATTTACGAAAAATTTTCTTCGAATATTATTAACAACACATTAGGTAATGCACCTTCCAATTTTCGTGTCATAAAAATAATAAAATTTAACAATTGACGTTTTTGAGGCAGCGCTTTAAGATGTCTAATTTTACTTAAATTTCAAGCACTTATTTTTCACACCAACTGACACATGTGCTTTTTAAAAATTTATACAAAACAAAATATTTTCATATATATCAGAATTTTATTTGTAGACTTTTTTTGTATTAGAAAAATCCGTTGGTAATCTTCCTTTATAATTCTTTCATAATTTTTGACATCTATTAAGTATCTGAGCACAATTTTGCGACTTTGCCTTATTTTCGATTCTGACTCTTATCGCTATATTTAAAATACCATTTTAGCCCAGTTTTTAATAATATCAATAAAAAAGTAAAAATTCTCTCAAAGAAGATATTCAAGTTACTTCCTCATGTTGGATAAGCGTTACGTACCGAATGCTTATATCATGCCTGGCCAGGAATTTATAGTCAATAGACATTAAAATTATCTTTATGATAGTTGTAATTGTTTATATATTTTTGCGATTCTCAAGCTTTTTATGCAACCTCAATAAAATTAAAAATATATATTTTTGGCATGATATTTTTTATTTAAGTTGAAACTCAAAGGTTCAACCACCTCTTTTTAAATATAACTGGAGATAAACTTTTTTTTATTAAACTAAAAAGGCTGAAGTTAAGATTTTAATTCAGATTAAATAAATTTCTTTTATTAAAAGTTGAAGAACGTGGGCATTTTATAGTAATTATAAAAACAAATAAATTTTAATTGTTTTTGGCTTAAGTTTACTTTTTGATTTCTAAAAATCTTTATGGAAACAAAAATTATTTTTTTAAATGTGTAAAAACGGCAAGAATATTTAAAACTAAAAATTGAATTCGTGACCAACCGATGGTTGGTACAAAAGAAAAACAAATGTACAACACGAGTTGTAGAGGAAAAAGTAAAGAAATTTTTTGGTTTGTATGTTGACTCATCTAACCAAATGAATACTGATATGAAAACTCTTCGTATTCTTGTTTACAAAGTTGGATGTACACAACCCAAGGTAGATAGATGTGGAGCATGCTGATGACGGATGCAGCGATCCAGAAAATGCAGCATTACATTCTGCTGGTGTCTAATTTTTCTTGTTTTTTTTTGTTTTCTTGTTACATTTGTAAAAATAATTTTTCTTTCTAAGACAGGTTTTTAGAAATTAAAGGATGAACTTAAGCCAAAAACAATTTCAATTCATTTCTAAAATCCCCTGTTCAATTTCTAACTTTATAAAAAAACTAAATGAATGAAAATTTCATAATTTATTTTACAATTCCATTTTATCGTATTTGCATGTTATAAAATATTATCTGAAAACTCTGAAGTTATTACTGATAAACTTACCACTTAAACTGATGTCAGATATAATAATCCATATGCCCACAAAGCAATTAAACAAATGAAAATAGTGCTTTCTTCTACCAATCATTGTGACGGCAATTGAATTTGACCACTGGCTTAATCTGTTAACAAAAATAAAAAGACATAAAAGAGAGGTAATTACTTTAGTCATTTAAAATACTGCAGGCACTTAAAATTAAATCTTATGGTTTTCGGGCATGCCTACTTATTTTTATACATTAATCTATTTATCAGTAAATAAACAAATAAATAAATCACCGCACAAGAATGCTCTTGTATTGTTGTAATGATTAGTTTTGTATTTATTTCTTCAAGGTTGATAAAAAATGTGTTTTAATAAGAAGAATGGAAAATGTTAAGTTACTCGTTGAGTGAAATAAATTTTACATAATTTTTAATTAAGGTTACTAGGTTCGAGCAACTATTTGTGTTTTAATCAATAAGTTCAGCTTGATTTTTTAATTTGCATTGTTTCAACTGAACTCAGAACGTCTTTCCAGATGAGATTAAGACTGACTTCAAGTCAGGCCTTTCAACTTGGCCTTTCAAGTTGTTTGCGATACAGTCTTCTGTCCTCCAATACTCCCATAAACAAATTTGAGTTGTATTACAAAACTAGTAAAATATAACATTGAAAACTTTTATTCCTTGAATTTATCCCCACAAACTTTAAGTAAATTTCGAAATTTAATTGTTTGTTTTGAAGTAGATTTTTTTTTACTCAAAAGAATTTTGAAAATATTTATGTACCAGAAGGTTTCAAAAATAGCAAAATTATTGTACATCTCTTTTCCGTGGATTGTCTTTCAACATATTTGCAAAATCTATTTAAAGAAAAGAAAAGCCTAACTGCCAGCATGGCCTTTAGCCAGTCTACATATATCTTTGTTTCGATTATAATACAGCTTCTGATATTAATGTACATACGCGTGTGTGGTTGTTGCATTGTTAAACAACTAGAGACTTTTCGCTTTTTTTTGCATGGAAAATAATTAAAAAAGTTACGGAAACATCATCATACAGTTTTTGGAGAAACTGGTAAGAAAAAAAGAATAGGAATCAAAAATTTTCGTTGATACTATAACTTAGGAACAATAAAACTTTTTTATTAACAGAATATTCATCTTTATAATAAAATTAAAAATTTTACTCATACAAAACTGTTTTAAGTAAAAAGGAGCTCAAAACAATACTTTTGAAATAATTCCTCATTTAAAATTAAAACAAACTCATTTTAATGCAGTCATAAAACTAAAACATTACAGTTCTTAATTTGTTCTATAATATAAATATTTTTTTTTGTTTTACTTACAAAGAAAAAAAGTATGGTTTTTACATACAAACTCTTGGGTACAGAGATTTTTTTTATTTCAAAATTATATATTTTGCATTTTATTATTGAAAAAAATTGCCGCTAATACAGTTTGCTTTGTTCAATTAGGCGACTAAGATAACAAGTTTTCGTCATATAAAGACCATCTTTTAAGCAAATATCAGCGCCATCACAATCCCTTACGTTTTAAATAAGTTTTCTTTTCACTTGATATTAATTAAAAAACTTTACCAAAGCTCGAAAAGGTCGAATTACCCATTTTATTTAAGGGATTTTACTCATTTTGATGTCATAAAGCTGAACAACTGTCTATTAAAAACTATAAATAAAATAGTTACATACACACGTGTGGACATCATCTTAGCAATTTAATAGTGGCTGTTTATAAATTATTTCTCATATTCTACTCTCCTCAATTGGTTGGTTAAAAAGGTGATATTTTCAATGCACAAAATAAAGACGGATAAATGCAAAGAATGCTATTGGCGGATGTAGCGATATATTATATTTTGCAAGTGTTTCAGATTCGAGCGAACTCTTACAGTTATCCGTTTAAATAATGTTTGATGTACCACCAATTGTACCATTGAATGTTATTATTTATATAAAAATATTTTCTTTAATTTTCAGTAAATAATTTCTTATATTTCTTAAAAATCATTTCGATTTTTCTTACTTTAAAATATAAAAATCGTAATTTCATTCAAATTGAATTTCCCATTTTCATTTAATATGTTCTAAATTTCGTATGGAATTTTCTAAATTTAAATGAAAAACAGTGTAGTAATTTGAAAAATAAAATAAATCATCAAAATTAAAATAGATATACAAAAAAGAGAAAGAAAGTTATTTAATATTTTTTGGCAAACCCAATTTAAAATCAATTGCAAAGTTAAATTGGTCTCAACTGAAACTAAAATACATGTGTTTGCTGAGTGTATCTTAGCCATGACACAATGAAGTGAATCGTATTGCTTTAAATCTTTTGATATTAAATGCATCTTGGCGGTTTTTAATATAATTAAGCATTGCAATAATAACTAACGGCTGTCTGTATTATGTGGTTTATTGCAAGAAAATTACTGACAATTAAATCAATTCCTTAATGTTTATATGCCTTTGTGAATATATGTGCAATGAGTTCACACAGCAAAAATAAACTTGATTTCGAATTGCTATGTCCCAGCAAGAAATGCTACTTCCTTTTAAGGGAATGTAAAGTTATTATGGCTTTCAAACATGATAATTTGTAACGATGTTCTGGTAAGTAAAATATTATTTTAAGCGGCTGATTTTAGCGCTGTGTACGTGCATTTTTCACTTTTTTATTTTGTTTATTAACTTAATAAAATAGTGTTTTTGCCACATAATGTTTTTTTGTGGTTTGAAAAATAAACATTATATGTCATAAAGAAATGCTTGCTATAGACGCCCTTATATCGGAGGAAAAGAATTTACTGCTTACAAAAATTAATTATGTTATGCTGCGATGCTAATTTTGTTTTTAGCCCTTTAGGTTTCGAACCTCACACGCATAAATTATTCCAATGAATCTCGTTTTTATTATTGCGGATATTTATTATTGCAATAAAATTTTATTAAATTTTCGCTGTAAATTCGAAAAATAACAGGAAATATAATTAGGGGTGTATCAACTGTTGGAGACTGCGGGAAGTTTTTGTTTAAGATTTAAGTAAATCAACATAATTGCACTATAAAATTCATAGAGATATTTGAGTATTGAGCTTTTTGCCTTAACTTATAAACTCATAGACGACAGCAGGCAGAAGGCAGCAGACAGCAAACTGTCAAAAATAAAATACATGTGTTTATATGAAAACGATTATTTTGACGACATCACAGCAGTACTACTACAAGACAGCATTTGCTGCTGCTGCCAACTTAGACTATTTTCTATTTTGACGGGCAGCAATAAACAAATATAGTATTGCCATTATACATATAAATTGGAAAAATAAGAACAAAAACTTTCTTTTAATACTAAATATAGAAGAACATTGCAAAAATACAATAAGGAAATAAATTTATGTGTTTTCATAGTTTTTCGTGATATTATTTTGTATCAAAAACTTTAATTTTATTCATTATAAAATATATATGCGGCATCCCTGAAATTTTAATTGCCAAAATACACAGCTGTTCATTTTTAATTTCATAGTATTGTGTTTTTCGTTTGAGTTAATTTTTGTCATATTTTATTTAATTTTTCGTTTTAAGATAATGGTAAAGTACCTATTTGTTTGATTTTCTGTTGTCATTTTTAATACGTTTGTAAAATTTTGCAGAGGAATAGTATGAACACATTAGCTGATTATTATTCTGTCGCTGTCTTTAAAATAAATATGAAGCTGACTTCAAAGCAGCATTTGAAGTTGGCAGCATTTGAAGCCGTGAAGTTGTGAAGTCTGCTGTCGTCTATGTGTTTAGAGCTTTAAGCTGTAAAATATTTTTTCTGCACAGTGGCACAGTGGCTTTAAAAGAACTAATTTGGGACATAATTCCGTATCTCATAAGCCAATGAAGATAACTTAATAAAATTTAGCAAAAAATAAAGCAGAGGTATTTCAAAGTGGAGATGTGAACGGTGGTCCCTCTAAGATAAATAAAGGATTCTGTATAGGCCCTCGGACATATAATGTTTACTTTATCTGTTGCGTCTCTGTAAAATTTCATTAATGTATCTTCTGTAGTTTATGAAATACCCAATTATGTCAAACATAAATCGTGGAAGTGGTTTCAAGTATTTTCATCACATCATCGTTCAATTTCAAAATCTAACTGTTGCAAAATCAAATAAACGAACAACATACCACAAGAAAAATAAATTCACAATAATGTTACCGGTTTATTGAGCAGCCGTTTAGTTTTTTGCACTAAAATTTTAAGTATCTAATTTTGCAGGTAGAAAGTAAAATTTGATAAATTATAATAGTTCTATCTTTGAAGTTTCTATATTCACAGTGGGAAGCAAAACCGCCAACACGTTTGCCGAAACTACCAAATCATTGTTATAACAATATTATTAATAACATTTATACAATAAAGCAAAGGTGTGCGTTTAGACAAATAATATTGGCGAAAAACAACAGTTTTTTTATTGCATAACAAAATTGTAAATTTATATAAATCTTCCTAGATTCCATTTTGATAGATATGCACAGCCATAATTTATTTATACCTTTAATTACTTTGTACATAAATCCCTATTTTTTATAAGACTTGATTTGACAAGCTTTCTGCTAAGATTTCAATGATTGAGTTCATTATATTTCTCCATTCCTTCTGTACAGTTTGCTTATGTTAGAAGGCGTTCTTCTATAGTTAGCCAACTAACGTTTAATATATTCAGAGCTTTAAGCAGCCTTTTTAAAAGTTTAATTTTTCACATTATTTCCCTTTTCTTTTTTCCGCAATGCGACTCCAAGCTATTAATCTTTTACACTAAATGATAGGTAAGATTTTGTGCTGGGCACTTTATTTTAATATTCATAAGGTTTGGATTGGGGTCGAGGGAGAGCAGTTGGTCAATAACAACCAAGTTTTCCTTTGCATTCTTAAAAAAATATCGCTCTTTATTTGGTCAGGAAATAAAAATTAAATATTTTCCTTTATTATAGATTTACAACGAATCAATAAACAAATGTCTATCAATAAAATGAATCCAAAACCAAAACAAGAAAGTTTAATGAAAAAATATAATGCAATTTTCTGTGAATTATTGTCTCTTTATCTATTGTAGTATTAAATTAACTTATTTTAGGTTTTATTAAATATAAAAACTCAACTTAATTTTCATGTTAATTTAAAATATTCTACAACAACGGAGTGAAACATTTTTCTTGTAGATATTTTCAAGGATGACTTAAGTTGTAGTTGAATAATAAGGAAGTATCATCTCCAAAGAGTCTCTAAAGAAAACTTAATACTTACCAGTGCCTATGACCTTAAGTCTTAATGAGTTGCTGAGTTCCTTAACCAATTTTTGGTAGGTTAGCGTCTGTAAGTTAAAATATTTAAAAATTCTTCTTTATCATTTAATCAATATCTTGGCAGATATTTCAGTTGTGTCCAAGAACAATAGTTCATGTCTATTTCAAACAATAGGAGTTGCAATATACACCCCAGGAATTTCTTGAGAGCAAATATTTTCAATCAATATTTTATTGTTTTAGTGTTTTTTCTTTTTTTTAAATTAACTTTTATAATAATTGATGGCAAATTGTGAACAATCAAATCGCAATTTTTTTCCTTCACTAAAATAAAAGAAAATTTATTTAAATAAGGAAATTACTAAAAGCTTAAGAATTTTTAGAGAAATAAAAATAAAATCAATTTTTGTGGCTCAAATTTATTACTGTTTCTTTTGAGCAGAATGTAAATCAAAAGGAAAAAAAAGAACGACACTAACAAAAAAAAAAAAAAATAATAAAAATAACGAAAAAATCAAACAGTAGGAAACCTTTGAATCATTAGTGTATACTTCCGTTAGAAAAAAAATCACTTTTTTGTGTGGTTGTGTGTGTGTTGTATACACAATTGCATACCGCAAAGTTCTAAGGGCATCTATGTTTATTTCACAGTCAATCAGTCTGTATTGTATTTCTTAGAGGAATAAAAACCGTCAGATGTGACAATCATTGTAAAACGAAAAGTAAGTAAATAAGAAAACTATTAGAAAAATAAAATGCTGGATTGATTTGAAATTATGCCTTAGGGAGTCATAAGAGAGTGATATACAAAGGAACTGCAAGCCCTCGAGACAACAAATTACAGCCAGTTGCGGTTTTGAAATTTCACTACTTAAATAAGATTGCGATAATAAAACCAAACACGAATGTATCTGTGGTTTACATTTACATTTACATTTACATTTAAATAATGTGTGTGTGTGTTTTTTACAGGAAATTGATTCATTAATAAGAGCACTAGTTGCATTTTTAAGGTTTGGTTCTAATTTACTTCTTTAATTTTATAAATTTAACTACACTGACAATCTAGTCCGAAAAGAGTTTGCCTGGTATCCAAGTTTTTGAACCAGCTCTATGTACCATGATACAAGATTACGTTTATCGATCAGAAATATAAATGATTTTAATGCTCTACTTAAATAAGAGTTTGGGAAAAGTGTGTCCTCATATTCAAATTATATTTTTAATGTAAAATGCACGTCAAAGCAATTAAAATTTTTGCCGTTATCAAGTAGAGCTGGTGTCTGGGTATGAGTCTGAAAATTTACGTAGAACTATATTTTTGATGACCCAAAAATTAAAACAAAAGCGCAGTTGCTAAAAAGCTTTGGGCAAATAGTTTATTTATAATTAAATAAAAAGCCATACATTTTACGGAACCAGAACAAATTGAAATTATTGTTTGAAATAACATCCTTTCTCAGATTTTTTTTTTTTTTGCAAGTTTACCGTCTTTTAAGTTGTTTATAACTGTTGTTTAGCAGAGGCAACTGATTGCGTGACATAGTAGGAATGGCTAATAGTTTAATGTCGCAATTTCAGTAACGATAATCAAATAATCACTTCTTGCCCAAAAAACTCGTACAGCAATGACAATTTTCATCATGATTTTATTAACAAGCAGATTTATTAAAACTTACGATTATATGCAAAACTTGCATGAAACTTTTCAGGATCTTAGGAACATTATTACACATAAACGCCTGCTACTTATTTTAATATATTCAGAAAGTAATGAGACTTAAAAAAATATAATGTCAATTCTTTATGAGAATATTTACAAAATTTTAAACTTGCAAAAGAACAAATTCTTCAGCATAACTAAAACCATTTATCACAGATATTCATAAAGTACATTTTTACACTTACAACAACAGCAGATACACTGAACAGAGGCTAACACAGATAATATTAATAAGTTTTGAATAACTTAATAACGAAGTAAAAACAAATATGTTAAAATGTTGGCCATAAGGAGGAATGTTTATCTTTCAAATGTCTTTATTTACGAACGTAACTTGCACACTATTCTATTAAAGAAAAACTAAAAAAGATTTAAAACAAAGTAAAAGATAAATTTAGTAAATATCTGCACAAAAAAGCAATTTTTAAATAGAAAAAAAGAGATTATCTTAAACAAACTTGATACTAAGTTTGCAAAATGGCCTGCCTTATAAAAATATAAAAAAATAAATAGGATTACACACACATGTACATACGAGTACGTTCATATTAATGTTAAATACCATACAAACAGAAATGCAACAAAACACTTAAACATACGTAAATGTGTTTGAGTACAAATATAAAACCATGACCAAAAGCATGTGGAAATAAGTACGTAACTGTGTTCTTATATTTCATAATAAAAAAAGAGTAGAATAACGATTAATTTCTGCTTCGTTACTGAACACGTTAAGATCAAAATACAAAAAATTATTTATATTTTATTTTTATGATGGCGTTTCTGAAGAATTAGTTTGTGTTGTTATAACTTTTAGTTTTAAAATTTATTTTATTTTTTCTAATAAATCGTGAACCAATAACAAACTAAATACAATAATAAGTAAATTTGTAAGTAAAACACTTAACATTTTAATACCTCAAATTACAAGAAGAACTGTTGTTTCTTTCTGTAGTTTTGTATGATATCCAACTCCTATAGTCAAAATAATATTATCCATATCAATACTATTGTTGCAAACAATTATCATTAAATTAAATTATTAAATTAAAAACTTCCGTATAATTTTTTTGCGTTTCTTTAAATCAAATTTTGGTGCTTTTTCAAAAAACTAGTGTCACATTTCAAAACTTTCTAGTTTAAGTGTAATAAGTACTCGCAACACAACTGAAAACTAGAAACCTAAAACTTTGGTTAAAGTACTTGCTTCCTGTATCTTGTGTGTGCCAAGTGAAGCTTAAATATAATTTTTCATTTATAAAGTTGAATAAATGAAAATATTTTTTTTCTTATTTCCATTTATAAATACCACCAGAATTGTGATCAGTTAAAAATTTTTTATCCTTTTTTACAGTTTGTTCATTTAGTTTTAACTTTTTTTTTTTATCTCATTATTCTGACCGTCAAATGTTTCCAAATGTGTGGACGAACAAAATCTTAAGTTTCCAAGCTGAATGAATTCATACAGCAAAATAAATAACGAATGTATGTGTTCTTTGACCATTTAGGTTAAATTTTATATGTAAAACTTCTTGAGTTTCATTTTTACTAGAAAATATATTGAAATTGTTAATAAAAAATTTAAATATTAAAAATAAAAAAACATATAAAGCAACCCTCCTGCGGCACAATATTTTGTATTCAAGTTTCACCTTTCAATACAAAGGACCACCTTCAGCTGCTATTTCTTTCTTCATAAGCAGTTATAGTTACAAAAATTTGCCTTTGTTTTTATACCATGAACAAATTTTTTGTAAGGGGCGTGGAAAATTAATAATGCGATCTTAAAAGTTTATTTGACAATATTTTATAAACGTTTTTATAAAACGTTTATGCAGGCACAAATCAACGCAAAAGTTGGCATTTAATTCACAAATAATTAATGTTTACACATCCAATATATTTATTTACGAATTTTAATTATATGAGTATAGTTAATTATCATTAAAAAAAACCTTACCAATTCGTTTTTATGTTATTTAATATCTTGTTTATGAAATAAAAATAAAAAAGCTAGAAGCACTTATTAAAATTAATTTTAAAGTAATTTTTTTTTCAGGTAAAATTACAAAATGGAAGTGCCAAAAATACAATGAAACGCCAAACAAACCCACCTGGCTCTTAATAACAAACACATGCTAAATGTAACAAAATAAAATATGTAACTGTTTTATAAGAAAAAAATGTACGTCAGCAAAAACTAAAGATAATTAACATACCATTACATTTGAAATTCAAAAATAAGAATAAATAGGTTTTTTTTCATACAACTTTGAGATTGGTGCATCATGTGGTTACATTTTAAAATTAGGGTCATATTAAAACATTATTTTCCTTCAATAACTGGTTTTAATAAAAGAAAAATTATTTATGATTGCAGCTAAATGCATAGAAACTAACTGGGCCAGGAGAATTAACATCAAATTACACACTCGATTCCTCTTTCTTAATTACAAAAATAGTGAATATTTTAAAATTTTATTTTTTAAGGTGACGATCTAAGGTTTGCTCACCACTACCAGCTAGCAGACGCAAAAAATGAAGCACAATAAAAATCATACAATCTACATATGATTTCAACTGCTAACTGTATGTGGTCATATGATAGAAATTCAGAATTCAATTGATATTATCTCGGTAAGGATTGTGGCTACGACATTATGAAAAGTCGCCAATAGCCGAATACAATTTTATCTATAGGGCTGGTTTGAACAGCATTTTCAATGGTTGTAGATATTACAAGTCCAACTGAACCTTCGTGTGGTTGAACTAGACTCCAGTTTTGGTTATATTTTTTGCATTTATATTACATTTTGATCGCACTTTATACGACGTTCGTATTGAAAAATAGAAAAAAAAATTCCTCGGACGATGTAATTTATGCCACAGACAAAATAAAATTGATCAGGCTTAACTACGATATTCGATATCAAATTTGCAAGAACAACTTGGAACTGCTTAGACTACATTTGTACATTTTATGATAATTTTTATTTTTATTTTTTGCTTTTTCTTACTTTTATTTTTGTTTTATCAGTACCATCCTAATATCTCATATCCGTATATTTTGTTATAACGAAAATAAAATACATAACAAAGAAGAAAATAATATATGAAAATAACCAGATGATGCCTTCCTTTGGACAGTTTACTATTAAAGTGGAAACTAAAAAATAAATCCGTTTGTATCTTTTAATTTTACCATAAAATCTGTTTTTCGCAGATTGTACTTTTGTTTGCATAAATTCTTTCTAAAGCCCGCACACTTAACGCGTTTCAAGATAAATAGAAGTTTTATAACAGAAAGAATAAAAAGATAAATTCAAGTTTTGAATCTGAATTATGAGACATTTTGCCAAGTGGAATGTAGCGTTTTTCAACCATTTCATTAAATTCAAAGAAATACCTGTGTTTCATGACATTGTTTCCAAGTTAAAGACGTCTTTTTATTTAGTTTTAATTATATAGTATTAACAATATTCGATACAATTTGGAATAACTTTATACGTCTTATTCTCTATACGGATAACGAAATATTTTTGTCTGTTGTCCGCGCATAAAATTTATTTTGTTTGTTTTGTTTGTAAGTGAACATTTTCCTATGTTATGTTAACAATTTCACTTTTTTATTTGTTTTGGAGAAACAAGAACATAATTCGTCTTTTTAAGGTAAATAACACCACTCACAATTTCGGTATTTAATTAATTAGAATTTTTAAGAAATATGACTAATAATGAGTATTTTACAATTTTGCAATCTTAAATTTTCCTCACGTCATGCTGAGTTCATGAAACTTAATTTTCAAATTGGAAAAAACTTTGAACCATTAACTAATATTAAGAAATTTGCAGTAAACGAAATACCCAAAAATTATAAATTTCATTAAGTTAAAAATTTTACCAATAATTTAATTAATGTTAGATGGGCATAGAAATAGGCAACAGAGTATTGTAACGGAAACAAAACATACCAGAATTTAAACTAAAAAAAATGATTAATAATAACTCAATGTAAAAAAAAACATCTTACTGAATATGACACAAATTAATTTATTTTTTTCTAAAACTAAAAGTGAAATAGTAAAAATATGTATATTTGTATACATATTTTTCTAAACATACAAATTTATGTAGAGCAGTTGTTTACTTGAAACAACAGCATTTAAATAAAAATTAGAAGTTGTAAGAAAATTTTGTTTACTCTTATACGTTTGTGTAACGATTTTTTTTTTAAATTTTTGGTAACCTTATTTAGAAATTTTTCTCTTAACCAAATAAGTCATGCAAAAATTTTAATTTCTTAGTAGTTACACGACAACAAAAAATATTAAAACTTATATTTTTTTTACTTTCTGTAGAAAAGGACCTCTATAACACGCTTGTTGTTTTCACTTTTCAATCATAAGAAAATACCCTCTTCAATGAAGTGAAATTATAAGCTTCAACAAGCCCTACTAAAATCAGATATTTAAGTGGTACAAATCAATTGATGGAGAATGTATGAATAAATTTTCTTTTAATTATTATACCCTTCACTACAAGAAGTATATATTCTTACACATAGCAAAGTCGATTGACCGATGTCAGTCTGTCCGCGTTAGTGTTGAAATCAAGTGTGCCGGGGCACTAGATAACTACAAAACATTTAAATACGCCAATCGATTAGATATAGTGTCAAAAGAGTCAAAAGGAGTGCTATTGGAAATCCACAAGTCCATGTCCATGTCCTTCGATGCAGCGCGAAAAACACCACGCCTACTTTTAATTTTTTAATCACTTGGAACAATGAATTAACTCCAATCAAAAAAGCAAATATATGGAGCAATAGAAAATTTAAAAAAAAAAAACAAGTGAAAAAACTGGCGCACGCCCATATTTCCCATGTTACGGGCCTCTGAAGTTTTAAAATTTTTCTAAATATCAATATGGGTATCATTTTAAAGCCTTTAAAGCGAAATACTAAAATTTTGGAAAAATGCTTAACCAGTATATGAAGTACTTAACATTTTTTATTTTTTGCTTATTTTTTATTTCTCTGTCATTCTAACATTTGCGTTTTTGATTGGAGTTACTTCGCTAAACTAGATTTACACAGATGAGAAAGAGTATATAAAATATAGCTCTCTTACTTGTTTTATTGTAAATTTATAAAATTCTTTTAAGCTGTTTATTTGTTGTGTTATTCGTGTTGTAGAATACATTTCGAAAATTTAATCAATCACTTCATTTGAGTTTTCAATTTTTCCGAAATAAATTAAAAAGTAAATTTCATTCTTATTTCGTGTCAAGTAGAACTCCATTATTTTATTCTTTTTCTTTAAGTGACTAAAAACTTTATGAGAGAAAAATTTAAGAAATGCTAAGTTGTTGTTGAAAGATAATTTCTGCAACAAGTTGTTTAATAAAACAAAAATGCAAAATGAAACCTTTAAAGTGCATTTTCATATTTTTTTTTTTTTGAAAAAGCAGCATAAACGTAAGCTCTCCGCCAAGGATCCAAAAATATCCAAAGAACATATATACTGCGATGGGAAGGGAAAGAATATGAAGTTCAAGATTCATTTATTGAAAAAGAAAACTTTTTGAAAATATTGTCGATAGTAATGGGAGATAGCACAACTGAGGCCAAAAATGTTCTGCAAGTAAACGAGTTTTTGAACAAATTCAAAAAGAAAAAAAAGAACCGATCCGATCCGATTAAATAAAACAAGTAAATATAAATGAACAAATTAAGAAATGAAGAAATTGAAACATTTACGCCTTCGCATGTAAATTTATCTTTGTGATTTAAGTTTCAACAAAATCGGTTAAAACGCTAAGACGTGGTTCCTATAACAGACAAACGTTCAATTTTCTATTTAAGAAAGTCGTTGCCAGTGTAAATTAAATAAGGTTTTAAATATCGTGTAGTAGTGTAATGATCAAACAATGTGAATCGAGTAGGGTTGCATATATTTTCCCTATATTGAGTCACTTATTATCAACAAAGAATTGACAAGTTCCTATTTTATTTTAATAAACTTTATTAACAAAACCTTGGAAATTTCTTTGGATATTAAAAGTATCCTGATAGCAACCACACACTTTAATATGAAAGTCGTACAGATTTTTTTATCGGTCTCGCAGTTTCGGGCTTATTTCGCGAAGGAAGTTTCAAAAGCTTAGTTTACCTTTTTAAAACTTTTTAAATTAATTATGTGATGCTATGTTAGCGTAGTGCATGAGTAAACACAGTATAAAATCATTCCAATTCATGTGTAAAGGGTTCCACATCTAACGTTGTTCCTTTTTTATGAAAAGCACACATAAATTGAAATAATTTTGTTAAAATGATAATAATGCGTGCGGATGTTTATAAAGACTGAAAGGTGAAATTTTGTACAACATTAAAAACAAGTGTGTGTTTTTTTGTTTGTTTGCTGTTTTTAAACTTTGTCGTTTAACTTTGCCTTCGTTATAATTTTTGAACTGAAAATGGTTATTGCTGATACAATATTTACAGTCGTTAGCTTTTTTCCTTTTGCTTTTTTGTTTTGTACTTACTTTACTTAAAGAAGTTACTTTCCTAATGTTGCATAACTTTTTTCTTTTAATTTGAAAGCCTCTTTTTGCTTTTACGAAAGTGTACAAGGCGTAAAGCTTGTGTCGTCTTTATTTATGATAGACATAAGCAACATATTACATTCATTTTATTCATAAACTCCTAAGTATTTTACGAATACGATTGCAATGTTCATGATTTTATTTTTTAAAGGTGATTATTAGCTTCGTTAGTTCAAATTTTGTGTCACAAACATTTTTCATGTATCCATTAAAATTTTTTGGTGTTTCATTTAAAGCTCCTAAATAATTTTATCACAAAGTTTTTTTCTTATGGTTTAAAATCAACATTTGTTAAATAAAGGCACCCGTTATATTAGTAAAGTGATACTTTTTCTGACACTTTCTTTGGCAAAAGCATTTTTGGTGAATTAAGATTTAAGTTACTTGCAGTTGACTAAGATTAAATTGCTTGTTGTTCGGGTTGGGAAACGGGAAAAGCCATCCACAATTTTTATTAAATTCCCAAAAAAACGGGAAATTTAAAATCATAAGCACTTTGAAGAAAACACTGGTTGCTATCAAATGTTTTGATTGTGACATTTAAAAATTTTCAAATATCTCGTTTCATGTAAACTCTAACACATATCTTTACTTAAAATATACTTATTTTGCCAATTTTGATGTTGCTGTAGATAGTAATCGATATGGAATACAAAACACCTATTTTTAGAATTTTTGTTACTAATTTGTTTGATAAGGAATTTGAGTTATTCGAAGCCACTAACGTTTGAAACACGACCATGGACATTGTTGACAACAAAACCTATGTCAGTAGAAAGTGAAAGTTTTTTTTCTATTGTTGGAAATTTTGCAACGAAAACAAGTAAGAGTATGTCTAGTAAATTGTTAAATGCAGTTTTAAAATCATGTTACTCAAAAAATAAGTAATAAAATACTTTTTCAGTATTTTTATCTTTGTTATATCTTGTTATTGAGTACAAATATACATAAGTATGGCGTGTCACCAGGGCCAAATTACGGCATTCGATATCGATCGAAATTTCAATAGAATATAAATGGAAATTTCGTTCGATATCGGTTGCCGTAATTTGGCCATGGAATCGCTTTTAAGTTTTATAAACTGTTAAAACTATTATTGATAATTATTTTTATTGTTTGTTTATGCTTTAATAAAACTATAAACTTTTCAATATTATTTCATTAAATAAACTTGTTTTCTTCCGTTTTATAATATTTGGTTGGCCAGAAAGAACATGTGTCGTGTATGGAAAAAACATACATTATATTTACGTTTTAGAGTTCTTGTAGGTGTATCGAACACACGATTGGTGTACGATGCGCACGATTGATGGTATATAAAATTAAAACTTTTTTCGCTAAAATAACAGTATATTTATAGAAACTATTTTGTAATTTATACAAAATAGAAATTAAATAAGATTCTATCAGTATATGAAGTCTTAAAAATAAAATATTAAATAAAAAGGTGTAACTTGGAAACCGTAGAACTTGAAATTTTTATATTGTGTATGATGATGAATAAATAAAAAATAATTTGTCTTTTTTTAATAATTGTCTTATTGAATATTGAATTTTAAACAAGTTGAGTCTCAATGTAAGTTTTTACTTGGTCTTAGTCATTAAAGAAATTAGCTTAATCTGAAGTAATTAGTAAATGCATTAATTTTCTTTTCTTTTACACTTCACTTCACCGATAGTCAGAAGCAATATTATGTAAATATGATGAACACAACAAAATATGTGAAATATGTAAGAAAAAGAAAAACAAAGAATATATAATTTACAAAAGTAAAAATAAAACAAAACAAATCTTTTAGTTAAATAAATAAGAGACGTATTTATACACGAATACAGAAATACCAACACCTTCACATTTATTAGATTCATTCTAATGTAAAATACTTAAGAATTTACAAAATATTTTTACTTTTTCTTTCTGCTGCCGCGCCTCTTCATTTAAGTTCTTATGTTTCCTCAAAATGTCAATAAAACGTGGTTTATCACTGTCAAGCCAAGTTAAGTTAAATGCTATGGGGTCACAACAGTTAGATCGGGGTTGGTTCTACACCATAACAGAAGATATTAAATAAAAAAGTAATATTACACTCACATTTACATTTAAGTAGTTCAATTTACGAGTATTCGAGTCTGCATAAGAATGAGTGTTCGCTAGAGTGTGCTTTCATTAGACAGTTTAACAATATGCTAAAAGCAATATTAATATCCTAAAAGTCTTTACTCTAAAGGTCTTTTATTAAGTATTTTGGAGTTTAAGACAAATAAAATGATTAACATTGCCAAATCAGAATAAAGGACCATAAAAATTACAAAAATAAAAAAACTCTTGTTAGGGAATATGATTATGTTTGGTTTTATTTACAAATAATCTTCTTTACAAATATCTTCACTTTCTGTATTCTCTATTTTTGGTCTGTTCTGTTTGACGTTTATTAGGACAGTTAAAATGTTTATTGTTATTATTGTATTAATGTTCTTTCTACTTGTGTTTGCCTTCAATTCCACTTAAGATGATTGTTGTTGTCATAATATTGAGCAACTTTTGTTGACTTCAAAAAAAAAAAATTCTTAATGCTTGCGGGTAGATATGTGACATTAAAAATATTTCAGCATTCAAATTGGTAGTGCGAAAATAGAAATTTTCCAATTTGCAATCAGCAATACTAAGCGACAATTTTTGCAATAATAAAAGTCGTATTTTTAAGAGTGAAATTGTAAAAAAATACATCAAAATTCTGAAAAATTTCTACCTGAAAAAAACGACTTTATGAATGTCGTAAATACACCAAGCACTTTGTTTTAATGGTTAACAGCCATCTTCGCTCGTTCGGGGCATATCGGTTTTAGATGGTTAAGATATCGAGACTTAATAGATGTATTGATTCGGCTTGCAATTTAATTTGCTAATACGTAAATATAGAAAGGTTTTTTTCTTAAAAGTTCACAATTTAATGGGAAAGACAAATTCATGCTATTAATATTACTATGTGGATTTAGCCAAAAGCTTTAATCCGGATATTAAATAGCACGCATTTTTCTAAGCAACTGTCTGCAAATAACTCGGCAAAATAGTTTTTATAGCCAATAAATATATAAAAATAACTTGACATAAACCCAAAGAAGTGAACTATTAAAATTTTCGTTTGCGTTGCTTTTAATTCAGACTGAACCCTGCAACTTTTTGGCACTGCTTAGTAATCTTGTTGTTAACCATATTAATTTTCATTTTACATTTTTTTATAGGAACTTTCGAAAATATTTTAATTCAAGTAATCAGCAACTTGTCATTAATTAATTTTTTTGAATGCATTTACGTTCATTTAATTTTGATCATTCTGTTTCCCTATCCACGTATTTACAGTATTAATATTCTATACATGAAGAAAAGTCTTTTTGGATAGTCTTAATTCAAAATTGTACTTTTTCATTATAAGATTTAAGTTTTAAGTTGATTACAAAGAAAAACCTTTCGTAAGCATCCTAATGGCATAAGTTGTGGGCGAATAAGCGATTTAAGTGTTAAGGTACCTTAATAGATTTATTTTAATTACTTTTAAGACGATGTGAGTGTTCAACGTACATGTGATATCTGAGTACTGATTACTCACGACGTAACTAATATTTTCCCTTAAAGATGCTAAATGCAACGTCTCTAATAGAAAATCATTTTGTCTCCAAAATATTTCTTGCTTTGTGTTATTTTTTTTAACCAATAAATATCCATTAGATTGAAATGTCCATTGGATTGATTGATGATTAATTCGTTTTTCTTTTACTAATTGCATATTTTTTTAAAGAAACTAAACTGAGCAAGAAAGCTGCTAGCATTTTGTTTTAATTCTCTTTTTTGTTTTTTTTTTTTACTTTTCGAACATAGTAAGTGTGAGTAAAAGCAAATCTCAAGCAAACCTAGTGAATTTTAGAATATGAACACAAAAGTTGATGTTTTTAAAATTACAGCATTTTTAAAAACATGCAAGTGTCAGAATATGCCTGAAAACTTTTCTATACTTATTCCATTCATATTTATTTTTCATATTCCAGCCCCATGTCTTACTTTAGTTGACACGCTTACCTATTTCCGTTATAATTTTAACTGAATTAAGATCTGGTTTTGGCAACAACTAATATAACTTTTCATTAACAAATTTTGTTATTAATTTTAAATGTAATATATTTTTGAAAGATGTATTTAATATATAAAACATATTAGAGTCTGCTATCTTTGTATCGTAATGCAATAGGATTAAAACTGGAGATCCCTTTTTCATTGGAAAGTTAAACTTCTAAATGAGAGTACAAATTAGTGTTTGGTTTTTTCATTAAAACTAGAAAAACATGTGTACGAACATACATCCATATGATTATTTATTATTAATTTATTCATTTTTATCATTGCTTTCATAAAACGTTCAAAATATCAGTCATAAACAATCTAAATGTCAATTGATAAAAATAACACTACGATATCGAAAACAATACAACATTGTTGCAAATTATTTCATTGTTTTCCCTGTTGCCAGCTCCCGGGCACGTTTAATTGAAGTCTGTTATTGTACCACATGGAGTTTGGTTAAGATACAGTGCATAATATTCATCACACACTTACATACACATGTGCATTATACAATGAAGGGAATCGAATCGAAACCAATGATGCATTGGGTGGGTGGGAAGATATTTAAGATTGTTTTATTGCAACAAAATAACCAATTACATCAACAGAAACACAAACACAAATACAAACTGAACCAACATGAAAGTGAAGGAAAAATATAAACAATTGTGTCTACACACATTACAAACACATCCTCATGCATCGTCTCACATATCCTTAAATATGCACGATACTAGAACATGTTTATTTTATGCACGTAACCACACATACTTGTTTATTTATTTTTAGGCACTGTGTGTATTCTGTTAGAAACGGAGAATAAAACAGAATCACTATGTGTATGTGTGTATGTGTGTGTGCCTGTATACTTAGGGACAAAATAAAGAAACGAGTACGGCTTGTTAGTTTGGTGCCTTTTCGACTTTGATTTATTGGTGTGGGTAATGTTTTTGTGGTTTTAGGCGACATAGACAATATTTACATATACAGGCGACGTTGTCAAATCACCAAATGTACACTTAAACACAGAGAAATAAACGAACTTGCTTTGGTATTTTCTATTCTATTATCAGACAAACTGACATTTTGATCGAACTAAGATAAAATAAACACATGTATTTATGTATGTACGTATGTGTGTATATGTGTATGTATGTAAATGTTAACTTCTCACCCACAATCGCATACAGAACTAATGGTCATAGGAGCAAATCCAACTAAATAAATATTTATTTAAGTTTTTATCTGACGTAAAATATTTTTGGTTTAATTTTTAATTAAAACTTACCTTCAAAAAGTGAACGTCTGAACAGTTTTTATTTCACTTAAAATGTTCGCATTAATTTGTGAATCTGTAAGATAAAAAGAAAAATTTTATACTCCGAATAAAAGAGGAGAAATTATTTATTTACAAACAAGATTTATGAAAATAGATTTAATTTATTTATCATTCCATTCGTATAAGAAGTCTATTTATTTTCAAATTTTAATATAAAGCGTTTGTTTTCTGTTTTGTTAATGAGAAATTAGGCGAGTCAGTGAAATATTTATTCTTCTTTTGTATTTAATAATGGACGGCGAAAACAAATCGATTCTCAGTGGAAACAAAAACTACATTTCGTATTAAATAATGAAGAAATGTTTATATTTCGAGCTCACATTTAACTCAAGCAAACCTTAATGAAAGGACATAAATTAACATTCCGATCCATTGAATTTAGCCCAAATGCTTGTAGTTTTAAATGTTGGTATTTGAAATATGAACAGTGAAGTATTTAATTGTAGCATCTCACTAAGTGATATATTTCGAATTAAATTTGTCGTTGTTTACATCAATGCTTAAAATGCGATGCAAATTATGGTGATATTAAACTCTAAGGTCGTGTAATCGCAAAAAGTTTTGGTGAATTATTAAAGCCCGCTGTTGCTACAACAGTAATTACTTGGAATGCATTAGATCCCATATACATTCGACGTTATAGCTGATAGTCACAAGCAGCAGAGGTGAAAGGTACGAATGCCTAACAACAGACAGTAAAATACTTCTTAGCTTCTAGAAAAAGAAGAAAAGAAGAACATTTCGAATAATAAAATGTTTAAAACAAATAAAATTTAATAACTATTGCTTAAGAAACTGGAGAAGATTCACCACCTTAGCATGGTGAATACAAAAAATAATAGAACCGAAAAACGTTAAAGTTGTACGAAATGTTGTGGAGCATTCTGTAAAATGAAGATCTGACCTATGTCTTCTACTCATCGATTATGAGAAAGCTTTTGATCATCTGAGTTGCAATTATATGTGGAATGCCCTTATTGCAAGGGACCAATGGGACCACAAATTTACAATGTTTACTTAATTAATTATTAATTAACCAATAGGTATCATTTATAAAGCAATACTCAACTATAGCAAATTTTTTCTTCTATAAAAGATAATATAATATTTAATGAATATATTCAATAAAATATTGGTTGGTTTCATTTTGTGCTTGGAAAACTATTTTGTTTTTCCAGTAAAGCATCAAATTTAGGCCAGCGGTTGGGATTCGGTCCGATTTTAATTCTATTTGTCCCACACACCAGTTGGTAATAAAAAAAAATTAATCAAGTCCACAGGAATGTTAAAATTATGAAGAATAAAAATCTATTAAGTAATTTAGTCGAGATTTTTCAGCCTATTTTTCAGGTCACTTTTTAGTAAAATAAACAAAAATATTTTGGCATCTTTATAATTTCAGTTTATTTCACGAATATCTTTTCACAATTGTGGAAATAGACATTGTGCAACAACTTTAAAAATATTAAGTTCTCATTTTCTCTCATTTACCATTCTGAGAGATTATATTAATGCGCATTCATGTTCGGGATTATCGGTCAGTAGATAAGAAATATAAACAAAAGAAACAAAAATGAAAATTTTGATGCGGTCTTAAAAACTGCAGCATTGAAATTTTTTATTTTTATTTCAATGTTTAATTTTTTTTATTTCCAGAAATGAAAAATCATCACCTTAATTTGGTTTTATTGTGTAATAATACATTGTGTAATATTTTTAATAAAACTTAAAATAAAATAAAACATTTAATTTTTAAAAAAGTGTTTTAATTTTATTTAAAAACTGATGTTATATTTTGGACCGATAAATATTTGTAAAATTTTTATTTAGCCCTCCCAAGCAAAAGTTTGCCGACCGCTGCATTCTAATAACAAATAAATAAAATTGTTCCAGAAATGGTTTCATTTTTAACAAAGTTTTTTATTTTAACAAGGTAAGGTTTTTTTATTTAAGCATTGTGGTAGAATTTAAATTTCCTTCCTTCCTTTCAAACTTTGATTGATCCTTAAAAATTTCTATTTCACATTTTCAGTAAAATTAGCTTTTCAAGGTCTAAATGATTCCAGCGTATTTAGAGAATGTGCTATAATTTTCATCTAACCAGAATTCTAAAGACACATCGATTTGCTACGGTCGTGGTATTTGCTAAATGGCAGCACCCATGAAATTTCTTAATAAAAATACCAACAAAACATCAACAGCAGCAATATAAAACACAAAACAATTATTAGGTTTTTAATCACCTGGCAAACTGCAATTACGAAGCAAATTTACTAATGTTAGTTACATTAATAAGAAAGAAGAAGAGACAAAAAATTATGTGTTTTATTTGTATTAGCAAGAAATGTTGTGGGAGTTTTTCTTTAAAGTTTTTGCCCTAAAGCAAACGAACTGTTTTCTAGAAGATCCGCATTTGCTGTTTTTCGTCTGCATTTTCACACACAGTTCTAATAATTGTTATATAATTTTTATACTACAATATAAACGTATGAACGTTCTAATGTATGAGTGTCTTAGTGTGTATCATGAAACTTATATTCGCAAAATTAAAACAACAAATTATTTATCATCATTTATTTCTATGGAACAAAAAGCCATCGTTAAGACGTTTTTACAACCTGTATTACAATTATTTGTTCGAAAGAAATTGTTGTGAGTCTTGAAAAATTTGCCGTCTAGTTTATGGTCGATAATTACATCTCATAATTTTTATTTTTTTTTATTTTGCACTTGCCACGCTTTACCAGGTTTACCTTTCATTTGTTTCGTTTGAAGCCAAAGATGCATATAAAAGAAGAAATTAAAATTAATTGTGAAAATTATAGCAACAATTTGACAATTAAAAATAATAAATTGCCAAATAATTCAAGCCGAAGAAGATCAAGTAGTCAAGACACACTTGATTAAAAATTCTTTTTTAAACAAAATAAAATATATCAAGTCCAAAATTTTGTTTTCACTTTAAGTATTCATCCTCATTATAACTGTCGATTTGTAAGTGAGAGACGAGTCACTTTATTTGTGTTTTTTTTTTTTTTGTAATTGCATCAAATTAGTGACAAATATAATAAAAATTATAAAAGAACTTCGCAATACGTCATTTTTTGGGCGTACAGAGTTATCATAATGGTCAAAATTGCTACACAAAAAATTTGCGTATGTATGTTTGTGAAAAACAATTTCAGTCTCATATGAAATGATTTTTTAATGTTTTTTCAAAGAAATTCCAAAATTCTATGTATTTTAAAAGTAAGAAAACTCAGCGCTAAATATTATTATAGTGTAACTTTGCACAAGGACTAGAATAGATATTGAAAGTAAAAAAAATGTTAATGAGAAATAAAATTCAATTATAGAAGTAATTGGATGTATGTCAACACTTTGTACTGAATGTAACATTCTGCCATAAAACTGTGATCGTTAAAAAATAAGAAGTGTAATATTTTTTACAAATTCTATAACAGAACTATAAAACTTAACTAATATTAACTCTTAAGAACTAGTTTTAATCTTAAAGCTAATTAATATTTCTTAAAAATGTGGTCTTTCATTACATTCACTTGCGTAATCATTTTCTATTAACTTAATCTGTTACAAGATGTGATATTTGCGGTAAATTTTAGTTGGAAAAAAATGGTATCGGAAGGCCAAAACTACGCGGGGTAGTGTCGATTTATTAATTGTTCAAATTAAATGATACGCAACGCGAGAATGTACAGAAAAAAAGTGAAAGCCTGTAGAAGATATCTTGCAATGACTCATTTATTGGTCAAACGTTTGATACGCGAAAACAACATGAAAAAGGCCCTCGTTCATTTATAAACGACCACCTAATGCAGAATATAATCAATTCAAAAATAGTAATTAATAAAGAGTTTCAACAAACTGATGCTTGTAAGACTTACCCTTTTATCGGACGAACCAGCAGTCTTTTTTAATATTTTTTATAATTACATTTACGCTTTTGTGCACTTGTGTGAAAAAAATCTTTTTATTCACAAATATCTAATAAAAATCTTAATTAAATGTGATGGCTTCTTAGGACATATATTTTATTTATGCATTTGAAAATATCTCTATAGTTTTTGTGGTTTATACGCTTTAAATGAATAAAAAAAATTTGACTCGAAAAGATAACTGACTGAACACAATTAACTAAACAGTAATAAAATATGAGTCTATTGGAAAAACGAATAACAAAAACATTTAAAATCAACCACTTGTCTTTGATCGTAAATCATGATTTCAAGCTAAAGGCGACATGACTCCTGTCAAGTCAAATAGCTTTGCAAGCAAGAACTCCGCTATAACGGACAGTCTCTGAAGGCTAAGCAGCAGACTACTTACTGTATGTGCAAATAGTTGTTTTGGCTTTGGAATGTAAAATGTGAAGAAAGACAACAAAAACAGCACACAATGAATGATTCAATTTGCTTGATATGGCAACAACAATAACACATTTTGCTTTTTTACGTTTCACATTTTACATTTTTCGTTTTTATTTCATTTCATTTTCTTTTTTGACAAACGGCAACAGAAACACGTAAAGATATTAGTCACTTTTCATAGTTTACGAGTACTTTTCAGACTTAAAATACTAACAGCCAGCTAACATTCATCCTTTTAGAATTTTATAAAGATAAGCAAAATGAAATTTTGCTTCAAAAAATTAAATGAGAAAACAAAACGAAAATGTGATAAATAAATAATAAAAGAAGCTGTGGCGAGGATATAAAAAGTGTTTAGCACAAAAAAAAAATAAATAAAAAAAAAGAAAATAAAGCACCAACAAAAACAAATTCAAAAGCATGAATAAAAAAGTTTTAAAAAAAGAGAATCAACCAGATAAAAATTTGCCAATTTGACAAAAAATTAGGTCAACCATGCTTTTGCATTAAGTTTAAGTCTTTGAAAGAGCATTTTGGTCATATTTGTAGTTTCGGTTATAGAATCCTTACCAACCAGAGCTCCTTATTAAATATTCGGAAAATATTGCAACAAAACTTGTGATGCTTGTTTAAAGGATATTTTTGCATATTAATTATTGAAATAACCCGAAGCGTATAAACTTTCGATTTTAAAACAAAAGTTCACTTGAATGCAAAATTTACTTTGCACAAAACTCATTTAGTTGTGCGAATAATTTCGATTTTTCTCAAATGACTTGTATATCGTCCACATTATTTTTATTACACATCGAACCTTGAAGCAACAAAAGAAATTATGTATCTTTTAAATAGCGTGTTCATCCTTACTGCTTACAGAGTGTTACCCAAATCAAATTAATTTTCGATTCACAGGAAAAGATTTTCTGGGAAACTGAAATTTGAAAGTGGCAGAAATGTATACTTTCTTTAATAATTCTCATTCGCTGGGATATCGATTGAGATCAACTATATTTAAAAATTATCTTAGTTAATGTTTTTTTTTTTTTTAACTACCACATGAAATAAATAAGCAAAAAAATTTTAATTTTATCTGCAACATAAAATTATCTAAAGTCAAAAAAATTCCTCCGCTATCACGTACGACACGTTATCTTTTAATATTTCGGGTATCGTTTTTGTTCAATATCTTTAAATGTATTACATATTCAAAAAAAAAAATTTTTAAGTGCAGTTTACTATGTGCAGATAGTGGTTACCGATTATTTTTATAATCTAGGAACCTTTAATTTCTGAAAAAAGTTATTTCGATAACGATGGACGAAGCAGAAGTCGTATTTATTGAGAATATTTAACAACAAAAAGAAAACAAATTAACTCTTGTAATTTGTTATTTTAAATATTTGTATTTTTTGTCTATTTTTCTAATGGTTTGTATGCAATGGATCAAAAAATAAGGTCATATAGGTAAAATGACATCAAATATGGGAACATCCTTTAATTTCTAAATTCATATTCGATTGGCTAGTGAACCCCACTATTCATTACAGAGAGAATTCGTTATTTATCCAAACATTTCGTATGTGCAATCATCTTCTTACAGAGGTCTTTTCTGTCACTTTTAATGTTGCAAAGTTTAAATTGAATTTCCACAAACACTTTTACCTCTATGCACCTTTCCTATTTCCTAGTTCTACCACACAGCATTGATTGAGTAGGTGTCATCCCCTGTGTGCTGGTCCGAGATAAAAAAGTTCTTTATAAATTTCAGCTGTGTGTCCATAACGGTCCAATATTTTGGGCACAGAACGCGCCGATTTTAGCCATCAATCGCTTTATTTGAATAAAAAATCACCAGATAGAACTAAACCTCTCACGAGATGATATTCGTTCACCAATTGTTGTCACTAAAAATGGTAAGTATGTTGTAAAACAATAACAATATCACATTCCTATAACAACATTAAGCAGTCCACTCGGTGAAAAATATTTAAGGCCCTTAAACAAATAAGTAGGTTTTTTATTTGGATAGAAGTGTTTTCTATTTACATTTTCATTCTTAGTTTTTATTCTATTTCGGTATAAATTGGCTTGAAGTGATAACAATTGAAGAAAATCGATTAAATTCGATGGACCTTATTTCAACAATTTTTTACCATTATTTCGTATGAATTTAGTGGCCTTTCAAATAAAAATGAATTTTTTTAAGTTAAACAATTCTTGAGCAGCGGATGGCAAAAGCAAAAGCAATAATTATTTTTTCGTGTTTTGCACACCCTTATTACCTTAAAAAAAACACAAAAAAATATTTTAAGCTTTTCAGAGTAAAAAAATTTTTGGTAACAGGAAAGTATCCGATGACATCTTGGGATGAAATCTCATGGGATATCTTGAAATCATTGCGCTTATTTCTAAGATGGGTTTTGGTAAAAATCAAGTTTTATATTTCTTTGATATGTCTAACTCGCAGTCATTATTGTTTTATTGATTTTAAAATTTTAATATGAAAATTTATTACATTTTTAGGAGAATAAAATTTATAAAGTTGTTTAGTACAAAGTATCAGCATCAGTACCTCACTACCTCTGTGCTCTGAGAGTGTTTTTTATAAAATACGGAAATTATTACATAAAATGAAATATTAGGGCGTACAAATTCATTTATTTACCATACGGAAGTGGCTGATAGTATTCATTTATTCTTGCAACTCGAAAAATATAAAAGAACAATGTTCTGTTGTTGAAATCGATGGATTTAGTTTAAGTTCGTTATGAAAGCGAAGTCAGTCTAAATATAAACAATGGAACGAGGGATGAAGAACTGAAGAAGAAACAAAATTTTTATTATTGTAAAATTAATGTTTTTTTATTTCATTTTTTTTTTTTCGTCGTCAGTCTGCCTCTGTGTCTCAGCATCAAATCACATCATATCGGATGGATATTTCATATCACGGACGAACAACCACAAAAATCCAAAACAGTATGTTTTTTATACAAACAGTTAAACTTAGATCTTTTATTTTTTTCCCTTAAAAGTATTTGTGGAGAAAAATAAAGTAGAGAAAAGAAAGCTAATTTCAACAAAAGTTTATTTGCTTTTATTCTGTAGAACAGTTTAGCTGCCATATGAATCTACTTAAAAAACGTCTTTGTATTTTTATGCTCTTGTTGTTGGCTGTGTGATAACGTTGAACTTTATTCATTTTATTTTAAAAAAATTATATATATTTCTTGTGGTTTCTAAATCTACTTCTGTTTACTTAATAGAATAAAAACTATTATGGAAATTGGATTATTAGGCGAATAAGGCATGATGTTGAAAATTTAGTGAATCAGTTGTTTGACTTTTAATAGCGCTGGCAACAAACTGGCACTAAAATATATTTAGAGGTTTTGGGTCATCTTTAGTTCATCGGCAAGATTTAGTTGCCAGTAATGAAAATTTAAGTTCTTAGTTTTTTCTTTATTTTCCAAAAAAAAAAAAAAAAAATAGCAACTTTATGAGATTTGAAATTATTTAAGGTTTCATTAACATTGCAGTTGGTAGAGGTTGTAATCCATGGTCGTGGCAAATTATGACTGCAGTCGACGCTAATGGTAGTTTAAGGATTAATGCCTCTACGAAAATGCATTAGAAATAGGACGTACACACATCATCAAAGAAGTGCAGCTACTGCTACAGCACACAAAATAGAAAAAGGTTATTGCAAGTGATTACTTAAAACTTTTGTTCATTTGCGTTTTGCTTCAACCAAATACTTTTACATACACACAGTGTGTATTAACACACATAAACTCTACATGTATACACACTTGTACATTAGTATTAACCTAACTCTATAATAGTGTTGTTGTAGGAATATTCCTCACACAGCGTTCAAACTAACTTCAGGGTTTAAGTGTCAGAAACAATTTCACCTTTTGTGCTAAAGTTTACATCGATTTTCTTATAGTTTTTCCTTGCACGAATCGTTAACACAAGTAAAAGAAATGAAGCTACTGCGTTCCAGAAAGAGATGCTCTCTATAAGTCGATGTTTTTTGTTTTGTTTTGTGTTAAAGTTTCTGCATTTTAACTTGCAAACAGTCAAAAAGCAATTAAAACGACGGACGGACTGCATTTTTTAACGTATTCTCGTAAGCCACCAGCTGTTGCCTTAAATTTATCATAATGTTTAAAACTGAATGGGAACTTTTCTTAAATGTAGTCCTTAGAGGTGTTTTTACAAGGACTCTGCTTTTCTATTTTTTTTTCATACATTTTTTTAAATTGTTTAGTTTTGCAAATACTTCGCTTACATGTAGACAGGATACAACGTCTAAATATTTTATTTAATAAAAGCAGTACTTTTACTAAACGAGTATGCGATAATTGCACGCTGATGCTTTAGTCACCGCAAGGTATTTTCAAAAAGTTTGTGTTTTTTTTTTTAATTTGCTGTTTTTTCTTTCTAGTTTAACAGACTGTCTGGCAGTCATTATGTTCTAAATCTTAAGTTCATGTTGTTGCTTCTCTTAAATGCTCAAGTATTCTTTCTTAAGTCATTTCAGGGTTTAACTTGCATCTACAGTTTGTATCTAATGGCAGCCTGTGGCAATTAAAAATTCTTATACGCCATCACCGTTTTGCACCACTAATTTAAGCAACATTATTATCATGACTGCCGAGAACAACTTAATAACTACCACAAATCACACTTTTCATATTAACTAAAATAAGTTTTTCATCCATTAAAACCATCTTTATCGTTAGAGGACTTTTAAAATTATCTACATTTCCGTTCATACTAAAGCTGACTGTCAACAACATAAATGTAAGTGTATGAGTATTTACTACGTAACTATGATATTTCGACACCGTTTTCTTAGAAATATTAGACATTTTTGCTTTGGAATTAAATTTCTCGCTTCATGACTCGCATTACACACGGTGATTTTTCTGTTTTACATTCGTCTTCTCTAATAACTGATAAAGAAAATAAAATGATATTTTTTAAATAACCAGACATCAGCGACAGAAAAGACATTAAAAAAAAAAGAAAATTCTTTGTCGCTGTAAAGATTTTAAGAAATCTAAATGCAAGAATGATTTTTGTTTAAAGAAACAGAGATAAAAGAATTTATTTTACATTGAACTTATAAAAATTCTTATTTAAATATTCTTAAATTAATTCTGATAAAAATTTTAAATACATCTACAGGTAATACATTGACTCGCTTTCCCTGAAAGAATTGACACCCCATCTGCGAATAAGAGAAAAATAAGTTTTATTTAAAAAAAAAGATCGCTTATAAAAGATTCCCCGCAATGGTTCAAATGTGATTAAAATTCGAACGGCCTGGTCGTTTTGACCTAACTTTTCATACTTTGTTTGCATTTCTGTAATATAAAATAAAAGACCCAAAAAAAAAAAACAACTAGAGAATATTGCCTTGTTTCAGAAATTTTTATTAAACAATTAATCTTTATTGTTTTTTATTGTGGTAGCTCTTTCTATTAAATGTTAATCTTGTGCTTTTGACAAGAAACACAAAAAGAACTTCTTAATTCATAACCATTTTGCGTAGAAAAGTTTTTACAAAAATATTTTTTAAACAGTTACAATCTTATTGTACAAGAAATTGTATGGAATTATTTGCTCGTGTTTTTAAAATATGGATGTGTGTGTTCTGGCTTTTTTTGTTTATATGCCATTCACACTGTAATTATGTTCAGTAACTTACGAAAAAAAACTAGCAACGATAGAGTAAAACAGAAATTTTCAAAACATTTCTTGCAAATTTAAAAATGGTAAATGAACAAATTACTAACAAAAATTATCAAGGATTAGTACGGCTATGGGAATGAAAAACTGTACGGAATGACCATTAAACAGTATCATTTTTAAAGTAAACGTACTGAAGCAAAAATATGCACATATAATATTTCAAATTTTTTAATTACTACGTAATTTTAAAAGGGTTTGTGATGTTTAAGCGCATCATAAAAATAACTTGTTTCTGCAGTTGGTCCTAGTAAACATTCTTATTTTGATTAAAAATAATCTTAACTTCATACATGTTTATAATAATTTATAATTTATAGTTGTACATACGATTATTATATTTCAGTTTGAACCAAAAAAAGTTTATTGGGTTGAGTGTTTTATCACTGGCTTGTTTACTTTAAATTCTTAAAAATAAAACACCTGCAAAGCTTTTTTTTAATTGCCAAATGTTTGCATTTTTTTAACGTTACATAAATTTCTCATATTAAATTTTTTTAAGCAAATTATTTTGTAAACAAAAGTAAAAAGCAGCTGTTTGACTGATTCTTGCAAGTAAAAATTTTACTACGCCCTCTTTTCACTATCTCCTTGCAACTTTTTCAGTACCTGAACACAGTCTAGTAAAAATTAACAACAATTAATAACAATTTTTATTAAGTGAACAGACATATAATGTGTTCAGACACACATAGTGTAATCGATATGAGAATTAGAGATGAGCGATCCCGTGATTTTTAAAGGTTAAATTAGACGTGCCATACCATAAAGCCATAGCCGTAACCATGGCCATAACCATAATCATATTTGCTGCCAGCGAATAGTGGTGCCATAGCCATTAGCAACTCGTATTTGTTTTGCCGTTTGTTAAGGAAGCAGCATAATGAAAATATCCATTAAAACTCGCCAACACAATGCAGCGAACATGAAAAAAAGGACAAAATAAAAAAAAGCAAACAGTTAATACCTAAATTCAATTGTCTACCATAAATGGTTATGGTAAAAATCAAAATTTAATTTATATCTATGGTTACGGTTATGACTATGGCATTATGGCATGTCACCAATAATCAAATATAGTGTTTCCCATAAGGTTGGTTTAAACAGCTGTTTTATATGGTTATGGTTATGGCACGTCTAATTGAACCTTAAGAAACATCGTTACCAGCGAACGTGATTTTAAAATCACCGTTACTTTTGATAGTTACCATGATCACCGTTTGCAGTTCTTTTTTTTCATATAGGAAAACATTTTTTTAAGCATACATGTTTATATAAAAATTATTTAGTACATATTTTAAATAATATAATGTAACTCATTTTGGCCAGTAATATAAAATTCGGTAACACTGAATGTAGGTTCGAATAAAAAAGCACAAAACATTGTCTTTTTGTTACATAGGTATGTATGTGTGAAGCTTGAAAAAAATAGCTTTTGTTGATGAGAAGAACCAAGAAAAAAGTATACAACAATAAAGCCGCTTTGACATATGAAAGAATGAAAGGGTCATAAGTAATAATATTTCTCTCCACAAAGTAAAATGAAATTTAAGTTTGTATGCGTGAAAATGTAGAAAAGCGTTCTTTTGCGAAACTGTTACTTGATAAACTCAGTCACTGTAATGACCAGTGATTTTAATCACAGTGATTAAATCTCAGGTATTGAAATATCGCTCATCTCTAATGAGAATAAAGTAACAATGAATTTTATTGATGTTGGCAGACCATTCTTTTAGTTTTAATAATAAAAAAGATTTTGCCAATTAATTAAATTTTCTTATAATTAATTTTATTGTTATAAGGACCGCACGAATTCATTTTGGGAATTCGGTTACCAAATGGAGTAAATAAAGATTTATAAAAACTTTTCGGGTAAACCGACAAACATATCAAGTACTTTGCAACAATAAGGTGTTTTCAAATAGAAAAGAACAAACGAAGTTTCTGCGGACAATAACACTGGAAAAATGAGTTCCTAAACTCTTCTGCAAAGGATCATAAAATATGCACTCAGTTTGTGCATGTTTGCTAGAATTTTGAAAGGAAACTTGGTTCCATTTCCTCTATGCAAATGAATGTCGTAAAAAATATATTTGCGCGTATTTATATTGTTGACGCTTCTTGACATAACGCTGAGTTTTTGATTTGTCGCACGTAAAAAACCTGTTCAGTGAAACACCAAAATCCGAAAAGTTACTGAAAACACTTCGAATATTACCGAACGCTGAATTTGACTTGTGGTGCAACACGTATCTTGAAGTGTTTTGCAGACAGGTAAATTTATAGGAAATCATCTTAAAAGCAATTTGTTTTGCACTTTTCGCTTTAAATTTGCTTAAACACAAAGTGTAAATTTTATGTTAAATTTTATTTTATTTTAGATTATTTTGTTGTTCTGTTAACTTAACAATGCATTTTGGCATTAAATTTTTAAATTAAGTTAGCCCCACACACGAAGGGTTCCGTGCTTTTTTATTTTTGTACTTTTTACAGCGGCCACAGTAAAACATACTTAAGATAAATTTTTAATAAGGACCTGGCAATACATTATAAATGTAATTTTTCCCCAAATTAAAACTGTGAAATATTTGTCACATTTTACATCAAAAAACTTTCGTTTTTTGTTACTTAAGTTTCCTATGGAATATGGAGATATTGAAAATATAAAATTAATAAAAAAAATTTTACCTAAAACTAAAATACTTAAATTAAAACACATAAAGTATATTTACACCTTGCAATAGGCCGTGGCTTAAGCGAGAGTCAAACTTATGATATATTTTCACCAACTAGGCTCAGCAAACAAGCCAACGACCAAAGCAAAATAGTGGTATTATTTTTGTTAACTTTTCTTACTCAGACTCCATATGTGAATGCATATCTTTGTATAACTATACACGCGTCTTCACCAACTCATCCTCCATGGCCACTCAAAAATTATTTTCTTTGACTTCTCGAGATTCTAATGAGTTTTAAATTGATGTTAATTATTTACTTGAACTATTGTTCTGCTAACTTTACACTTCTTGACTTCGTAGATGTTTAGTAGCTAAAAAGTGCTCAGATAATGATAATGAATGAACATACTCGTGTTCTAAAATATTTTTAGTCTTTTCAGAAATAAATTTTATTCATTCATATTTATGTTTATATTTAAATATGTTAAAGTGCGGACATAAAATAATTTTTAGTTTTAATTAAGCTCAACAAAATTATATTTTAATGCTTAAGATACTTAATAATTTTAATATTAAAAAATAAATTTTATAAAAACATATGAAGTCATAAAGTGTGTAAAACACTTCAATACTAAAAACAAGCTAACAACAAAATAGAGTCGTTTTTCGATTTAGTGTTTTTGTTTCTCACAGTTTATTTAATTGCGATAAATTAAACGAATATTTAAAAATAATCAAGTAGAGTTTGTGGATTTATTTTTTATTTCTAAACTGGTGAAACTACGGTCAGCCTCTTTGAGGAGTTTTCAAAACTAAAAACAAGTCAAAGAAAGCACAGAAGCTGAAGCTGGGAAGTCAAAAAGAACTGGACCCCTTATAACGCATCCTCGAGGACTATCAACTGGCAGCACTATTAACAACAATGTTGTTAAAATTGCTTATGTTGGCCTTTTTCTGCCATTTATATCCCAAATATTAGTATTTTTATATATTTAAAGTATTCTTCGTTATTTGTGATAACTACTCGGATTTTCTAATCCTACAGCTTGTTATTTTTATGAAATTTTTATTTTCCTCACTCAGGGATATGATAAAATATCTTAAAATAAAAAGATAGAACAACTTCAACTTTCATTGTTTTACATTAAAAAAAAGCGTGTTTATGACAGGGATTAAAATAAATATAACTGTGCATAGTAATTTAAGACAACAAATTCCCTAATATTTTGCTGACTTTTATCTTGCAATAAGGTAAAATGGCGAATTTGACAAAATAAAAGCAAACAATACAACAGCATATTTAAATTTAAAAATGTATTCAAATATGTATACACATATGTGTTTAAGTTAATGTACATACATACATATACTAAGGTAAATAAAACGTATTTTTTTTTTACCAAAAATAGTCTTGATCACTCAAAAAAAATATATATATTTTTACTGAATTTTTGAAGATATATAACCATATAATAATAACAATCAAAAAAATTATTGTAAACTAAAAATAAGACAAAACAACAGGACTTAAATTTTATTTTATTTTAATTTTATTATTTGCACCAACTCTCTTCCTTAAAAGTGCCATCCGTAAGTCCAATACAACTAAATATAACAAAATATTTCTAGGCGATGCAGCAAACTCAACATAATTTTATTCATAAAATAAGAAATAAGTTTTCACTTTAACCGTTTTACAGTTTTCAATGTGCACTAAAATTTCATTGAGCAGCCAAGAACTTATTTTGAGTAGGTGGGTATTACTTTCTTATTACTGGGTCATGGTATTTTCGAATATTATAAATTCGTTGGAAATTATTATTAATGAACCAACAGCAGAGAGAATGAATTTAAAGGTTGATACTAAGACTTGCGATCAAAGCTACAGATATTCAGAAAACAAAATAAAAAAGCTGTTTAATGAGTAACGTTAAAATATGATCAGTGCATTAATTGATGAAGCCAAGCGAAGTTGTCCAGGGTATATGCATGTGCTGTAAAATAAATGTTTAACTCACATGCTGTGTTTTCCTTTGTTATTTCCAATTGTTGCAAAATGAAAAATAAAAAAAGTGTTTTATGTTTGTGAACCTTTTTCAGAAAGAAAAATTATTTTACAAATGTACGCGGAACTTATCAAAGAAAACATGAAAAATTAGTCACCAGCAGATTGTAATGCTGCATTTTCTGGGCCACTACACTCTTAATCAGCGTTTATCACATCTATCTTCTCTTAATGTTTGTTTTAATGTTTCTTGTTTTGTATGATTTTAAATAAATAATGTTTTATATCCCTAAAAAGAATAAAGAAAAGAAAGAATAAAGAAATATTGGCCCTTTACTTCAGTTTTCCGTGTGAATTTGTAAAGGATATTTCAAAAGACAAATTATGTGTTCCTAAGCTAATTAAGTTCAGTTCATACTCTGTCAATTTTTTAAAGTTCATTAATTTAATTGATTACAGTTTGTTTTTATGTACATTTGACAAACCTAAACGAATTTACTATTAATAGCTAGAGGCTTTTACTAATTCGATTAATACTTATTCTATTATTGTGGTATTATTACCCAGCTATAAGAGCTATAAATATAAAACTAAATCATTCATAACTTTTGCGTGTTGCCGCGAATGGAAGATCATAAACCAGAACTGTTATCTACACGAAAAATAAGAATAACGTTTACTTAACGTCATATAAACCTGTCTGTAACACACTCTTGTACATTTAATAAAACTTAAGAAACGAACAAAACCAAAAAGCAACGAAAAGGATTGGAATCCTTAAAACAACAGCACCAGGTAAATTGACTCTCGATATAAAAAAAAAAAATTAAATAGCAAAAATTAATTTAAGTGTAAACATTGCTCACATTGTAATGGATGCTTTTGCTGATGTCGTTGTTAATGACTTTAAATGCAACTATGGTGTAGCTTTTTGACTTACTTACGCTATCAATGCTAAATATCAACCGATCTTACGATATTATTCATATGAAATGGCAGTTTAGTTTTTATCATAATTATGAACTGGAGCAGCCGCGGTGATATCGAGGAGAAAATTTTGATTTGGCAATAGAACTTTTGCATTAAGTATTTGCTGTATGTGAAGGTAAAAATATTAGTTCTTTAATTGTATATACAACCACTTATACGGTTAAGGAGAAAATATATGCTGAAAGCAAATTTTAAATTTTTGCATGACTTTACCATTATTGTCTCTCTCTGTCTCTATCATGATGCACACATGAATTTTTTGTAGGCAATAAGAGAATGAGGGCATTACCAAGGATCGTAACGGCCCTAAGTTTTATTCAATAAATTACTTTTCAATGATTATTTTAAAATTTTTTATTTTCTGTTCGAAAAATATTGATTGATTTTTTTTTTCTTGAAAAACAAATTATTTTTCAAATTTAATTTTTAACTTGGAAATTAATTAAAATATTTTTTAAATAATTTAACAAATAATAATTTTTGTACGAACTCAAGCACTTAAAAATTATAACGTTTATTCGATAAAAATTGGTGCATAATTATTACGAATAAATTTTAATTCATTTAATTATTATAAAACTAGGAGTTGAACTGTGGACATAAATAAATTAAATTATAGCTATTTTTGGCATAAGATTATTATTTAATTTTTAAAAACCTTTCTTGAGAAAAAAAAAAATATTTTTACAAATGTATGCAAACGTTTTTCAAAGACAAAAAGAAAAAAATGGACTTCAGCAGAATGAAATGCAGCACCATCTGGATCGCTACATCCTTCGCAGAATTCTTCGCATATTTAACCAAATAATTTTGTAAATAATAATACGAGGAGTTTTCATATTAATATTAATTTCATCAGACGAAATCGACACATACATTTGTAAATTTTTTTTTCTAAAAAAGGTTTTTAGAAATTGAAAAATGAACTTAAGCCAAAAATAAATAAATTTTAATATATTTTTATATTATTTTTAAAGCCCAATTATAAGTTTCAGTTTTTGTTTTTAAAAATTGATAATAACTATTATAGTTATCAAATTAAATTATTTCTCAGGCATAACTATTGCTATTCGATAAATATTATTTTATTATTTTCAATAATTATGAATAAGAAATAATATTACATTTATAACTGTTAAAGTTTCTTTAAACAAAATAATTTATAAAGGGGTTATTCAAAATAATTTTAATTTAATAAACATTTATTTATTTATTTAAAATGAAACATAGTTAGTACCGTAAATATAAATCAAAAAAATCTTTAATAATATTTACGGATAAAAGAGAGTTATTAATTGACTATAATAGTTTATTCCAACAAATATTTGTTTCCTTGTGTTAAATATTTAAAACCAATTTTTATAGAGTATTTCTTCAAAGCGATAAATTTTTTGGTACCTGAAACATTAGCATTTTTATTATTGGAGGTCGAAAAACGCTCTTTCTATAGTAACTTAAATTGCCATTTTCAATCAAAAAATCAAACGTAAGAAAATAGTTGTTAATTTTCAAGTAAAAGTAGAACTTGACAAATAACTTTTGTTTAAAGTTAATTTTTTTAACAAAACTCATAAAAATAAAAATTAACGAAGGCAAGAGTAGTCCGGGTAACAACGATTACTGCGTTGGTACAATCCTTTATATTGCAGTATGTCTCTTTCGTTATGATTTTTTTTTTTTGTTTAAATTTGTAAAATAATTGTTACTTGTGATCCCTGGACAGTACACATGTTATTCAAAAATAGTGTTTTCTATTATTTCTTCTTTTTATGACGTGAATAATAAAGAGAAAACTAAAAGACAGAGAATATGAAATTCCACTAAACATTTTTGATATTTCTCTGTAAATATCATCGCATAGAAAAAATGTAATAAAAAATCAATAAGGAAGCATTGCATATTGTTTTGTGTAAATTTTTAGTTTTTATTAAAACTGCATGTGATCTTTTCACGATATTTTTTTATTGTTTTTTTTTTTCGTTCATAAATTTAGAATATTTTGCAAAATTTTATTTCCATATTCTTCTTTATTTATTTTTTCTTCTGAAATTTTAAATAAACTTTAAATTTATATTCATCCATATTTAGTTTAGAAATTTGCATATTTGATATTCATTTCTCTATAACAAGAGGGTGCTGAAAAGACGTACTTTTTTTAAACAAAAATTTTTTTTGGGTTGTAAAAAATGTTAAATTTTACAATTTGTCTTCTTGTTTGGCAAAACAAGGTTTGTTTTGTTGTTGTCATTCATTTAATTAAATATAATTAAAATTCTGTTTGCGCGATTCATTTGGTGAAAAAGAAAAAAATATACAACAAGGACAGCTAATTGACTTTACTGTCTTTGTTTTATTTCTTTTTGCAAACTGAAAATGTTTATTTTCAACACCAAAATGAAAACTTGTAAACCACAAGGAGAGAAGCCAAAAACCTGTTCAACATTTGAACAGAAATTAAAAGTAAACGGTTTCCTTCTTATTTATTTCATCTGAATTTTTTTGTGTTAAACTGTAAAATGGTCATCTTCATTTTCCATTATTTACTAAACTGATTTCAATATTAAAAAATATAAATTTAAAATCTTTGTTTTTTTATATTCTGCTCAGTTTTTATCTCCATTATTTTTACCAAATCTCCCAGTGGGGAATTCAATAAAACAATTCTTTTAATATTTTAGAATTATTATATTAAAAGGATAATAATAGCGTAAAAAATAAAATTAAAAATATTTCTTATTATTACTGTCACTTTATGATACAAACAGGAAGAGATTTCAATAAGAAAATGGTGCTCTTTAAAGAATTTTGCAAAAGCGCGGAAAAATATTTTTAGTAATGTTTTTGAGGGAATTAAGTTTATTCTTAATGCTACGCAATTGTTTATTAAATGAAATTTTACTATTTCATAAAAACTTATAGCAAAATATTAAGACGGACTATTTTAAATACTATAATTCCCAAAAAAGCTTCAATGTGACGGAGCCAGCCGTTTAGAAACTGCTTATTTAATAAAGTTTTTTTTTCGAAATTCCTTACTTTGTACCAACTGCAGCTTTGAAAAAAGCTTTTAAATTTTTTCTACTATTTCTAAAACTGAATTCAGAAAAGCTGCAGTTTGAACTTAAAATTGCACAATGTAATTCTACACATGTTTCTTTATATTTTTGTATTTCATATTGTAGAACTGTAACTGTAGTCCAGTGATATCAAATAAAATAACAAAAACACTTTGATGCTGTCAGCTTATATGCAACTCTTTTGTTCTACGTCCTCTTCTGCAAAGTTCTAACTGTGATAAATTATCAAGTTGTAGCTTTAGTGACATACAAAAATTTATACCATCTTGTTCTGAACACCCTTTTTTTGGAAATCTAAATGGAATTGTGTGTTTGTTCGTTACAGAAGTTTATTTTCTTTTCATGTTCGTTGTTTTTATTGCTGTATTTGTATTCATTTTTATGTTTTTTATCTACAATTGTGTAGTTAGTTAGCCTTGGCCAATTGCAAAATTAAAAATTCATGTCGCGTCCTTATTGTGTTCTCGATTTTCAGCGCTTCAGCATTTGCGGCCAATGCAGAGAATGCGTGTAGAATCCACAACTATGTACAATCATCTAATGGAAAAGCAAAAAGGGAAAAAGTAAAAACATAAAACATTCTAAGCAAAAAGTAAACACAAAACACAAAATGTGTGCAATTCTGCCATCTTCGTCTAATATAAACTTCCATAAGATAAAAAACTTAAAACGAAAAATATATTTTAAAAATTTTAAGCACATAAAACCTTAAATATTGTCGCATTATAATCAATAAAATCATTGTTTGAAAAGAAAGAAAAGTGTTTAATAAAAAGTGCAACAAAGGAGTACGTACCACAACATACATTCTCTTGTTAAAGGGGTTTTTCAGGGGTCGTCTACCAAAAAAAAATATAATTTTTTTTTATTTTTTTTTTCAGTTTTTACTTGATCTAAATAACGAGAATATGCACAAACATGTTCGCTTTCATAACTACAGAAAATACGCTTAAGTAATTACGCTATCGAATTGTTTTCAAGAAATAATTTGACGTGTACTTGTGCTTGAGCTTTTGTCTTTTAATTAGAGAGCGGAGAAAACTGGGTGAAAATGCAGGTTCATGAGAAAAGTTTTACCCATATACGCCCATTCTCGGCCTTATTTTTTGCACATATTCATGCACGCTCATAAATCATAAAAAAATTTTATTTTATTTTAGTTATAGACGGGTTTATTGTTCTAAAGAAAAAAAAAGAAAAATTAATTCCATGAAATGAAGTATCTAAAATCTGTTTACGAAAGATGAAAAAATATCTGCAAAGCATATTTAGCAAATAGTTAATTAGCCTTTCTTCGAACAGTCTTGCAGCTGTAAAAAATACTCTTTCATTTGTAGCTGCGCTGGTTGGTACATTGTGCATTTGGTATTTGATTAGTGATTCACGCTAATTACGTGAGCGGTGCATACTTTTAAGAAATTTTCGAAAAACGGTAACTTGCTCTTCCTAAGCAGAAAGTACCAAACTTAAAACTAAATTTTACGGCACACCAAGTAAATAACTAGACATTTTCGGTGCACTTGGCAAAACTTTTGATATACAAAAGAAATTATTTATTTATTTATTTTTTTTTTTTTTTTTTTTTGTTAAGCGGCAATTAATATCCAATAATTTTTTTTTAAATAATAACTTGATGTTAAAAGTTAAATAAATACATGTGCACGAACTACAGTTTGTTTTTATCTTGAAGTAATTAAATTTTTGTAAAAAAGTAGAAATAATGAAAAAACCTTGAACACGTTGCAAAAATGAATACCAATATTGAGAACAAAGACAGACAGTGAATTAAGCTAAAATGATTGTAGGGCTCAGCATATTTTTAATCGTTAATACGTTCATAATATTTTAGTTTTTCAAAACAGGAAGAAAATATAAGTTTTTTTTCATTTCATTCAAATTTGGAAGTTCGTTAGAAAAATAAATAACAAATTTCACGTCAAATTTTCGTACGTTTTGCAAGTTCCTTAATTTAAATTGGTGTGACATTTTATCAAATAAATAAAAATTGTATACTGTTGTCATACCTTTTATTGTATTTCTGCATCGTTCTCAGTAGTGCTGTATAAAATTCCAGATATTTTAGCACGGAAATAAGACTGATTAGACATAAGTTTTTTTAATGCGATGCTTGAGGACAGGTGAATATGCAGTGCGAATTTTCTCTTTTCTTTACGTTCATTTCTTCCTATTTAAGTCTTTTTATAAGTCCATGGCTATTAGATAATAAAATCTAAAACTAGAAAGTTTTCAATAAAAATTTGTTTTTCCAAGATCCGCTTTTGTTTAGCTGGTGAACTAGCATTTTGCAAGTTACTAACATTTTTTTTTTGGCAACTGGTTCAGTGTATTCATGGTGTTTTTTTTCTAATAAGAATCGATAATTATTTTTTAAATTAAATATTTTATATTGTAAACAATAAATTACTAAATAAACATTTTTTAACTGTCAATAAATTTTATTAACATTTTACTAACAATTATTGTAAACAAATATCCTCAAAAATACAAAATACAGTAACATATACATAGATGCTAACCGCGTGCTTTTTTTGAAAGCAAACATATAATAAAAAATTTAATTTGCTTATCCCCAAAGAGATTGAATTACTATGGGCAATTTAAATTATTCAGAATGTTGAATTTATTTATAAAGTTGGTAATGTAAAACCTGTTTCGAACGCTCAATTCAAAATTTCTTGAATTTTAACACAAAGCAAGACTTAATTTCTAGGTTTTCGTATAACAAATGCAGCATTAGACATGGAAATTAATTTTCTGGGAATTTATAAAAATTGTTAGGAATTGCAATTTTTCGTTTTAGCTTTAATTTGCAAATTTTAATAAATTTTTACTTTATTAAATATTTTTTATAATAGAAAATATACATCCCACTTTGCTTATGGCTTACTAAAAAAAGCAATTTATTTTGGACGTCAAAAATATATAATGCAGACATACATTAATGCATATGGGTAAATATTTAGAAAATTTATTGTGCTTCTTAAAAACTGTTACACAGAATTATGGAATTTTTGTAAAGAGTTTTTTGTGCGCATTTTTAAACTTAACTAAGAAACTAAAGATTTATTTATTATTTCTTTTTTTTTTTTGCAAATACTACATATAGAAAAAGAACTCCCACTGATAATAATAAATAATTTTTTATCAGAATTTTAAAATTATATTCTACATGCATTTTTCGTTATTTTTATAAGTAAACTCACAAAATATTTTACTTAGAATTTTGGAATGGAAGATTATAAAAACAAAATTACAATGTTCTCTATTTCGTCTATGAGTGTCGTCACTAGAATTTTTCTCTTTTTGTTTTCTGTACAAAGGCAATGTATACGTCTGAGTTAGTGAAGTCCACAGATAATCTTCCTGCTGTAACTTTCAGGTGTTTATCTACCAAAGTGGTTGCTTTATTGGTTTTTTTTGTATACTTTCATGATCGATTTTTTACAAAAATAAAAATGGCAATTGCTTCTTGTACAACTTTGCAACGAACAATAACGACCCAAAGCAAGCATAAAGAAGCATAAAAAGGGTAAGACCGACTTCAGCGCCTCTGAGATGTCAATCACTCTTTGATGTAATTCGGGCACCACAATTAACCAGGGATGGAAAACTACATGGGTTCAGACATAAACAGGCAATGATATATTTAATGTAAAATTTTCGAGACAACTACAAAAAAAAAAAACTATAAATTCTAATTTTTAAAAAACAAAAAAAAAATTAATATTTAGTTTTAATTTCTAAACATAAATTGATATCAGTAATAAAAAAATGCAAGTCCTTAAACATTTCTATAGATGGAATTGTATTTTAAAATTAAGGTACCAGTACTGCAATTTTTGCTAGTTTCGTATTATAAGTTAAGGACCTTTTTTCCTTTTTTTAAATTAATTACTTGTCCAACTCTTTCAGCATTGCAACCAAACGAAAAGGTAATATTTTCTAAATATTTCCAAATAAACGGAAAAACTCGAAAAACAAAAGATAGCGACGCTTACGATATTTTGTATTCGTGTCTACATTTAAAGAAAGCGGGAACTAAATTTAATATTTTGTTTAAAGTTTTGCGATTAGATCTCATTCATGTTGTGATTAAATCAAGTGAAAACAAGAACATACATACACCCAAAGGGCTACTTTTTGCACTCCACAAAAAATTAAACACTAAGGACATTCATAACATTAACAATTTTTAAAAGAATAATTCATTAAAAATAACGAACTGTAATAAATAAAATATAAAAAAAAATATAAAGTCGACTCAGCAAGAACAAAATAGTCTAAGAATAATACAAACATCTGACACAAATAATAATTCAATTGTACATAAATTTATGTTTGTATTTTTGTATTGAAAAACATTTTTGCTACAAATGAATGGCTGTAAAAATTAATGCGAACTTTTCCAACGTAAGAGCAAATAGAAAAACTCTGTTAAATAAGATTGATGATATCAACATTATAAACCAATAAAGGAATATTCTGTTCGCACACACGCTCACACAATTTTATTTGCACATACATATTTATTTATACTTTTTCCTTTTTTTAAAGAACACAATCAAAGTGAGCGAACAATTCCGTAGGCAATTTAAATTTATTTATATAAATTTTTGTTTTTGTGTGACAGTAGTATATTTTTATTGTCCGTGGATTTGAGTGCTTACTTATGCTAGAAAATAAGACGTGATATTCTGCGGATCTTAAAAATAGCGATTTCATTGGGAATATAACTAGTAACTGCTGTAATTTCTGCTCACTTCAAATTTACAAACCATCCACCTTTTAAATAATGAAAAATAATACGAAAATAATAAGGACTTTCATATCTGCCTAACGTTTTCTCGGTCGCCCCATAATACATCTACTATTCAAAGAAAATAAATATAAAGATTAGTTACTATAAACGATCTGAAACACCCAATTTTTTTAATTTTTCTTTTACTTATTTTATACAATTTTGCTTCAAGTTCAGAATCCCTAGCTTTCCAAACAGGCAGCTCAATCAATGCAACCGCTACGGCTATTTATTTTTACCTTTTATTTAGTGGTTCTGCCGAGATATAAATTCACAGCCTCTTGCTCTTAAAGCAAATTGATTAATAAACCTATTTATCCATGACTGCGACACACCAAAAAATTTAACTCAACTGTGGCAAAATACATGTTCAAAGACTAAAAACTATTTCAATAAAAACCTTGAAAAGTTCTATATCATAAAAAAGCATTCCCAACTATAAATCTATATCATCGATACAAAGTTAATAATTTTTAACATGTTAATTAAAAACCTACAGGTATGGCAATATGAAAGTCTCCCTAACTTTGTGCATTTTGGTAATTTATAAACGAATATTACAATTATTATTTAATATACATATATTTTATATTGGATTGAATACTCAATCTAAAGTTTTAACTCCTGATTTCTAGATTAAGAAAAAAATAATAAGTAGAAAGATTTTTTTAGAAATAAAAAATATCTTTTACATATTTTAATGTTCACTACTAAAATATGAAATTTTGATAAACAAATTTGTCTGTTTGTTTACGTAAATTTTATAACTAATTACTTATGTTAGTCACTGTATAAATTCAAACGAATATGAATTGACATAATATTATACAAATATCTTTTTTTTTGTCATTTACGTGCCCAAATCTAAAATTTTGTTAATTTACTTAAAAGCCAAAATTATTTTCAAGTTTTTTGTTTTCGATCTTTTCTTTTTCTTTCTTTGTATATTCTTTTATTGACCTCGTTAAAAGAATTGTAAAAAAGATTTAATTCTGCTTATATAACAAGAACGTAGTTAGGACTTTATCGTTATAACTTGCGTTCATTTACAAAGTTCAAGTTTCAAATAGTGGTGACTCACTCATCTACACTTTTTGTAGTACTTCACAAGCTCCCTTTTTTGAAATATCGAAATGTTTGTACATATGCGATGATGCTAAAGGACTTATGTATATGCACAAACTTGAACTTCCTGGTTCATTTATCTAATGAATTTATACGAAAAATTTCAAAAATACTCTGTGGCATGTCATCAAGAAGTTTTTTTTTTATTTTATTTGCTTTTACATCTTCATCGCCTCAATACAAGAATGTGTATGTGTATGTGTGTATGCATCGTTAGTTTCATTTTATAAACATCACACCTTTTGGGAAAATCGACAAATTTGAGTGGAAATAAAAAAAAAATAATAAATATATTTATGCAGGCAGAAATAACCCATGAAAATTATTTGTTGAAAATTTAAAAACGAGATATTGAAATCAAGGTTTGTCAGGATCGTTAAATAAATTTTTTTAAAGAAAATTTTAAATTTAAAGTAAATTTAAGCTTTTTACAATTGTAAAAAAAATCAACCATAAAGAGAGCTTTAAATTGATACTGCAAATGAGGATTAAATCATTTAAGTCACATCCATCTTTTGTTGTAGAAAAATTTTTAATCTTAAAATCCATTTCTTTTCTCATTCATTTCTTGTTTCTTCAACATGATTTAGTTAAATGATAAATACTAAACTATGTATGGGTTTTAGAAAATACTTTATTTAATGTCTTTTATTTTAATCCTTGTACATCAGCAATGACAAAATTCACCACTTCTTGCTTGCCGTAGTGTCTCTACGTACAAAAATGCAAGAATTGTGTAAATGCTTTTTTGCAAAATATGCTCACGCTTATGTAACATTCCCTCTTTTATAAAGACCAAGAATCATATCGCAGGATAAAATGAGAGTTAAACAATAATTTTGATTGATTGATTAACCATTCTGTAATACAATAGTGGGAACTAACATTCACGAAAGTTCAACTGAACCCATGAAAATATGTTTGAGTTTTACTACAAGAATCGGGCTAACAGTGAATTACGTGAAAGCATTATGGCATATTATAAATATCGAGAGTGGAGCCTAAATGCTATTTTAAGGCCAAAAGCAGCAGCAAATATCCAACGACTTGGGTTGCCCTATTTGTACTTTAGTCTTTAACAGCAGTCTTTAACCATAAATTCGATATTTCTTTACAGCAGGAACAATATCTTCATAATGGATATTATCCTCTATTAGCGCAGACCAACAATTCGCATGATTCATAATAACTTAAAACAAATCTAACACAACCATTTGGGAAACATTAGGCGTCGCCTGTGGGGCCTTTTGACCTATTTTGTTGCAAATATTAAAAGTTTTAAAATAATTAAAATTTTTTAAAAAGTTTAAAAAGCATTTGAAAGAAGAATCCTTAGGCTTCACTGTACATGATTTGTACATATGTTCATGGGTTAGATGCGGTATTGTTTACAGTGTCCGTTTTGACTTTTAAGGCAAAATAGTGATTTAAAAAATGTATAAAGCAAATGAGTTATTTTCCCTTCCACTTACAAACAGGGACCACAAAAACACTACACACAAAATATTAATTTTTGAAATTACGAAGCTATTTCTAATGGTTAAAAATCACTTGAATTTTTTATCTCTTAGTTTCCAAATACACTGTGTAATGTACTGTGAAAAATGATATCCTTTGATTAAATAATATTCTTAAAAATAAAAAATCTTTAAAACACAACTTCTTTTGCTTCTTCTTCTCATAAATAGGTCTTGAAAAAAATACCACTTTAATAGAATACGTTTTTAATTTATACTACAGATACATTTTTTAAAATATTTTTAATATAAATGGTGTATGATATTAAGTATATATTCTTTACCAACCTACAATACTTTTTTGTGGCCGAAATTAATTAAATCATTTAAATTATTGTGTAGCAATTATGCTCAGAAAATATGGAAGGGACAATGTTTGGCCATTTTTGGATAAGCTCTATTTAGTTTGTTAAAATTACATAATTATAAGGTGTCTAAAAATGGCAACTGCCGAAAAATTAGGGCAGCCGATGAACATTTTGTTAATTTTTTTATAAAACAATACCACAAAGTTATGATCAAACAGCGTTGTTCTTTTAAATTGTATTTTTTATTTTATAAACAATTGTCAATTTTAAGCAGCTTTAGCACCAAAATTTTCATCCAACCAAGAACAAATGTGTTTGAATTTGGATCAGTAAAAACAGCAGAACATAGAAAACTTTTTATTTTCTAATACCCACGTTAGCAGATGAAGCAGCCTGTTTGATATTTTGCCTGTATGTAAGCAAACAATATTGGGTCTTACAAGCTATAAAATCAACCCTGTTGCCCCGGACCTATTCAATAACGTCAAAATAAGATCTTGCAAATGGTCGTTTTTATTTTATTTACCAAAAACACAAAATTTCTAGGTTTTTACATTTCTGTTTAGAATTTCAGCTGACGATAAGTGTAAATTAATAAAAACAAAACCAAAATATAATAAACACATGTACGGACATGTTAAGCTAAATATCCATGTTGTTTACTCAGGATGTAATTGATCTCTAGTTTTATTCACTGTTGTTTGTAGTTGGTCAAGCGTAATTTGACACTGATGTCGTTAAGTACTTCTATCAAAGAATTGTGTCCTTAGATATTTAATAATATTAGAGATTATTATTAGAGTCTAATAACATTGTCCATAATTTTTGCTTCTTTTGTATTTTAACAAAATTATCTATGAGCTGTTGTTGACAACTAATGGTTTACATACACACATGCATACGTATGTAATACACAAATTACAAATAATATTAAAATCATTAGCACTCTGTATGAGACAGCAATAATTTCAGAATACTTTATTTATTTCTATAATTCAAATTAATTGAACTAATTTAAAATTATTTAACTAACAATAAGTATTTAAAGCTTCAATCGCCAATGCTAGACAAAAAAAATTATTTCCCATGGCCAGTGCAACTTTAAATTTTCATTTCTCACAGATAATGTCTTTCGATTTTCGTCAAATGTAACTACGATCATTTAAACCTTGCATTGGCATTTCAAGATTTTTGCCCTTACCATTGGCAGGCTTGGATCTTTGTGGAGGCTACAATATTTTATATTTCAGAATATATAAATATCAAGATTCACAGTCGAGTTGTTGCCGTTTGTGTCAGCTTCACTTCTCTATGGCTTTTTAAAGTCAAGTGCCTATTAAAATATTTAACTTGCGAATATTGGTTGTTTCTCCGAATAGGAGGTATTATTCTCTATGCAACTTTAATCTTATGTACATGTTTTTATGCTAAGTTACCCTTACTTTTTGTGTTTTGTCTACTTTCCTAAATCACATATGTACTCTTGGAATGAAATAATGGAGCATTCGTGAATCCCTTGTCATACCTAAATTCAATTTGGATACATGAGTACTTAGTCATTTTTATGCTTCAGACAGTTTATGGAAGTAGCCTACCACAGTTTACGATAGTGAGTGAATGATGTGAAGAAATTTCTTACGTGGCTTTAACGCTTCTCTTAAAATACCCTTCAGAAATACAAAATTTAAACTATCAGGTTAGTTTTGTTGGTAGTAGGCCAGTAAAGGGATTGACAGAAACAGCACCAAATAAAACACCAAATTTCGAAGTGATAGTCTCGACATTCAGGATGTTTATTTTACACTGCTCTAAGGTGAAGCACTAAACTTTGAAAGTCCTCAAAGCAGATACTGGTAGCTTGGAGACAGTCTTTTTGGAACCTGTGTAATAAGTAGTGTTTTACTCTGGCCTTAATCAGTGTTGCAGAGCTGCCACAAGCCCCATCACGGTGGTCCTTTGTATCATACAACTTTTAGCCTTAGAAAGCTTCATGATATTAACAGACAACATTTTACTTGCCTGTCGATTTCGCAAAAGCAAATCAGCATTAAGTAAAAAAAGGAAATACTTCTCCTAAAATTTAGATAGCAGCTAAAATGGAAGTATGATAAATCGCGATTAATAAATCGTAAAATTAGAAAAATTGGATAATGAAAAATTGGATTATAAAGAAAATAAGAAGTATCTTCCGTTTTTGTTTTTATAGCATTAATTTTTTTTATTTCTTTTTACTTGAATATACGGGTAATTGTATAATCGAAAATAACATTGACATAAGGCAGATACTGTGAGCTAATTTTATAACAAAAGAATTATAATAAATAAATATCTTGTGTGAAAGGAAAAGTACACATTAAAAAAATGTTGGTAACAAAATCTGTCAAAATATGCAAAATTTAAATTATAATACATAATTAGCTTTTATTATAAATATAAAGTACATTGAAATTTTCTATTTCACAACTAACAATTAACCGTTGTTTATAAAAGTTGGTCGCAACAACTGTATAAAATTTTACTGACCGATTTTTGCCTTAACTAAAATCTACTCTGTTAATTGGAAATGCAGTGAAACTTTCTTCTCAGCCTATAAGAACTGAACACCAAATATGAGTAGTAAAAATTTTAAAATTCAATTGCATATGTCTTTTTAAAACGAAAAAATTATTGAGACAATAAAATAATTTGTTTGTATAATAAAAAAATGGAGCAATATTTAAATTGAAAATAAATACAAAGAATTACTAAAAGTGGCATAAAATTAAAAAATATCATCGGAAGGTATTGTCAAAAATATCTTCAAAACTCATTTGTAAATAAAAATTATTTTAAATATATTTACATCCGAACTGAAAGGAAAATGGAAGGAATTGGAAGGAAAGCAAGAAATCTAGAGACAATAGAAAGCCATAGATTTAAACAGTATAGAATTTATTTATTTTATTTTAAAAAAATAAACAGTAAAATATGTATGAAGTTGTGTTATTTTGTTTACAACAATATTTTATAGTGACTCTTGAATCGTATTTATTCTTTTATTAGCACTGTGTTCTCAAGAATATAGCCCCCATAATTTGATTGGTAACAAATTCCGTTTTATTAACAAATTTATTTTCTCTGTGTTGAAGATAACTGTGAAACGTAGAGGCGAATTGTTTTCATATCCATTTCTCTCATTTGCAAAATGTATTTTGAGCTGAGTTTACAAAATAAAATTTTTTTTATAGATAAATTAAATTAAAATAAAAAAATTTGTTTAATCTGTGGAAAATAGTTAACTGAATTTATAAAATAAATAATTAATCAAAAATAATTTTAATCATTGTAGAACGCAAAAACCAACACATACATATGTAACCATTAATAAGGAGAACAACGAAAAAGCTTTGGTTGTATTGATTGATTATGAACATTCGTCGCATTTTTGTTTTACAGATCAGTCAACCACTATAGACGGATGTAGCGATTCAGATAATGGTGGGTTACATTCTGCTAGTGTCTAATTTTTCTTGTTTTCTTCAAAAACTACCACATTATTTTGTGAATTTCTATTTAATAATTTTTTCTATAATATTTCTAAGCAAAAACGTGAATACGAAGAAGTGCAATAACAAATTCTAATTTGAGTAAATAACGAGGATATTTCAAACAACAATAGCACTTCCTAAATGTTTTCTTTCAAAGAATTTGACTGCTTGATTGATGTTTCCAATTGTGACCCCATATTCAATAATTTTAATATTTAAAAGTGCATAAAATTATTTCACTTTAACTTCTACAACATTTCTGTTGAAATAATTGGGTCACGTGATCTTTACATCTACAGCATTGATGTCCATCCATAACATAATAATTGTGCGACATAAAGTCACACTCATTTTTATAAACTAAAAGAAGATATAAAAAAAGGCGTTCATTACTGAAAATATTTTGGTATTTTTTAATTAATAATTTAAAGGAAAGCGGGGATATGTTATAAAAAGTCATTTCGAGTGTTTTTGTAACAATATTAATAAATTAACATAATAAATTTATATTATTATGTTTTTTAATTAACAATAAATTTATTAGTCAATTTTATTAAGTAAAGACCATGAAGGGAAGTCAGAAAAGAAAAAAACGGAAAAATATAGATCTTAAGCTTATATGGTGTTAAAATAATAAAGAAAAAAAAATTAACTTAAAGTTCACATGTCCAGAATATGACAAAGTTTTATAAAACTACATCGGCCAAGATTCTGTCATCTGTATATACACATTTGCATCAATAAAAACAAAAATCATTTTGTACACAAAGAGCCGAAAATGAAATAAAAATATCAACAACAAAAAGTGCCTCAATGTGTTGTACACGAAGATTAGGAAAAACAAAAAACTGTTTTCTTTTTATGTCAGGATATATATAATTTGAATACGCAAATAAATTTAACAGCTGCACAAGGATGGAAAAAGCCAAGGCGTATATAAAAAATGAATTAAAAAGTGCTAACACACAACAACAGCAGCATTCTGAGCATTCAGTTGCATCTCTAGCACGACCAGCATCAGCAAACCAACAACAGCACCAGCAGCACTTGTACTTGAATCAACCTCAATATTATCAACAGTCGCCACATGTGAGCAATAGGCAAACTCCGCCAACGTCAGCACAGACACAACATCAGGCAACAAGCATAGATAGCGCAGATGCAATACCATTGTGTTATGTTTGTGGTGGTCAAGGTGGTTACGATATAATTGAACATTTAATTTTGTAGACGCAGGTTATAATTTTCCTTTAATCAGCACTTTGTCATAACTTTTAACTAAATATTTTTTTTAAACAAATTTCACTTCCTTTAATTATGCAATACTATTCATAATGATTATTTTATCTGAATACACTTCCGCATTACCATTTTATAATTTAATTCTTATATTTTGATGTTCCGTTTTTAAGTTGTTTTTTTTTCATGAAGCAAAGATGTATAAAATTAAAAATGTTTGCTTTGAAATTAATTAAATTAGTAGACTTTTCTCCCAGTGCAACTTTACAGCTCTCGCCCATGCAACTACATTTTTACTTTTGTATATCACTTTTCTAAAGCAAATAATTATTTTCTTGGAAATTAACAATAACATTAGGTTGACCATCTTTAATGCGTAAAATCGTTCCAGCATCGCAACCAATAGAGCAGTCGGCAATGTTAAAAAAAAAACTAGAAACTAACTATTAATAAACTAAATTTTACTTGATATCTGCCAATGACATGGTTGGGCAAAGCCAGCTCTGAAAAAGATTGCGGAAGAAACGATTTAGTTGGAAATCTATATTTCAACTCAACTTTGTAAATGATCACTAAAATTTTGTAAAATGACAAATTCTTTGCAAATTAAATTATTGTAACAGTTTTTTTCTTATTAAAAAGGCGTAAATATTTGGGTCCATTTCAGTTATTTTTATATTTCACCGCCTGCGTTTGGTTTTTTCTTTTTTTTCTTTTTATTTTAAGAAATAAATCTATATACTCGTAAATAAAACATATCAAAAACTTAACCATTATAAAATGTCAAAAGGAAAAACATTATGAAAAAGGAGCAAACAGAAATGAATGTCAAAAACCCCATAAAATATGTCTTTTTTTATTTCAGCCAATAAATCAAATTTGGTATTGAAGAAAATTGTTATGCAAAGTGTGTGCGTAGCGGTGTGAGGTGCATGTTGCAAGTTCGGCTGCTTGCAAACTGAGAAGGGTAAAATTTATATATAAAAGCTTTTAGTGAAAAAGTCGAAGCCGATAACTTTTTCTGAACACGTGTATCGCCGAATTAGTTTCTACTGAAATTGAATATATCGAAACAATTTTAGTGTTTTCACAGGAAGTTTTTTGAGATTGTTAAGTGCCAAAATTGCAGTGTGATAGCTCCTTAAACAATAAATTAGCAACCTGTCATATCATTTCGTTTTTCTTTAAAAGGTTTTAACGAGATTGATTAAACGCCAAGTAACGAGGTATTGAAGAGAAGTGAATCGCTATTGTGGTATATTTATAACAAAAAAGTGATATGAACTTTAAAAGACTCGAAACAAGCAATTTTACTCAAATATTTACTTGTTTAGGAGAGTGAATAGCAATCAGTCACTCTAAATATACACTTAAATCAGTCTTTTTGTACATATTGACAGACTTATAAATATAAATTTTATACATTTTACTACATTGTTAAAATTAAAAAAAAAAAAAAAAAAAAAAAAAAAAAACAAAAAATACATTTGAGGTATAAAAGGTTGACACATTTAACAAAAATGATCATTAATAACTTTGTAATGGTAATTTTATACCACCTATTAAGCAATGTCAACTACTCAGTCAGCTATTTAGTCTGTTAGATGATTTCGTAGCTAGTGAATTGTAACTAAAGGAGTCATTCTTTGTATTATGTACCGTGTACACATACAATTCTAATAATTCACCAATACTTTTGCGCATTATGGCAAACCAAACGAAAATATTTCAAATAAGTTTGGTGAAGAAAATCCCATTGGTATTTTAGCTTCATGTCAAATAAAAAAAACAAAACTTTATTTCAATTTTCGTTTTGAATGGCACAATAACTGACAGCTTTTTATACTTAATGTTTCGCAGCGGCGGCTGCAGACTCTCTACCTATCAATCAATGTCAAATAACAAGCGGGCAAACACTTAGCCATCCCTTTCGCTAAAAATATTTTACCACATTCAATTCTACTGTGATCTGGCCCTCGAAATAATCATTTTGTAAGTTTGTTTATATTTTTGTTGAAATTATACAATAGTAAACGAATGTCATTACTTTGCTTTTGTTTAACACAACCACTAAGCGTGTTTCAGTCGGAATATTTGAACATTTTTAAACAACATTTAATAAACGTTAACTCTCATTTGAGTTTAATTCTTTTCGGTACCAATCTGTTCTGTTATTTTTTGTTCAGTTATGTTCTACTTCAGTTTATTTAACTTTTTGTTTTACGTATTTCACATTTATTTGTACGTTTATTCGTTCATTCATTTTATTTATTCATACAGTCTGTCAGTTAGTCAGTCAGTCAGTCATTCACTCACTCACTCAATATTTTTGCTTCCTTGAGAGTTGTGTGTGTTTGAATACTGATGCTTGTAGTTGTATGTTCTGCATCTAATACAACGATATTTTTGTTTTTTTTTTATTATTTTTTTTTTGCTGCTGCTGTTTTCGTTGTTGTTTTTGTATTATTTAACTATGAAGGCTTACGGAAATTGTTTGGTTTTTATGCGCTGTTGCACAGGAAAGAACTTAAACACAACGTTTTGACACTAATTTGATTTTTGTCGCAAAGAGTTTTTCCTCTTTTTCCATGTTTTTTTTTTTTTTTTGCCATTTAAAAACCATTGCGAAAATTATTTGTAAATGTTAGTCAAATTTGAAAGCTAAAAACTCAGCCACACACAAAAACAAGGACTTGTGCAGTATGTGTGTATACGTGTAAAAATGTGCGTACATAAATACAGAACTTATCGTAGTATACAATTGCATGCAAAGGAAAAATTCTAACAAACACAAACAAGATGGAAAACAGAATTTTTTAACTTCTCTATCGTACTTCATTATAGCACTCAACTCTACTCCTTCTACTCTCCGCAACTACTCATTCTGTCTTTTATTTTATTACATTTAATCCACGTTCTTTCAGGTTTCATTTCTCCATAAAGGATTGTTCAACAGAAATGTGTTAAGGTTTTGCTGCGAGCCCAGGTAAAATAACATTGGGATATTACAATTTTCTTTTCATATAATTTCTATAATGATTGCAATTTAGATAGCATCTATGAAAAGGGGGAAGTAGTAGAAATGCAAAGCGTTAAGTAGAAAGTAAAAGTTTGTACAATATTTATTTATTTTCATGCTGTATTATGTATTTTAGCTAAGCATTATGCATTTTTAAATAAACATAATAATTAATGAGTTTTATTTTATAGAATTTTCTTTAAAAAATATTTTAAGCGAATGTATTCTCTTAATCATCTGAGTAATACATTCGTTCGTATGCATCCATAAATATGCTTTACGCTTAAGTACGAGTATACATTTCGTTCCAAATATTGTTTTATATATTGATGCATGTAAGTGTGTGCACATTAGAGAGGGCATAGTTTGATTGCATGCTATTTAGCATTTTTAAATAAAATAATTTGGATTTTCATATGTTCACACTTCTTATAAATTAAAAATAAAAAATCATGGTATTAACCGGTACTCATGTAATCATTTGCAAATTGTTTAAGTTGTTTTTATAAAAATAATTAGGGGAAATAGTAAATATACATTTGTATAAGAATGTCCCATTTTAGCAAAACATAAATTTTTCATTGGAATTTGCACAAAATCTTCAGCTTCTTAATATAATATTTAATATAAACGTAGAAAACTTATTATTTTAAATCACGTTTACGTTTACCCTGCTGGACTGGACTCCTTTAAAGAACTGTTTCTTTATAACACAACGTAATGCTTGAAGTTCATAGCCGAATTTTGTTTACAAAATTTAATTTAAAATCTCATATATTGTGTGCTGCCATTCTTTTCTAGTGGTAAATTATTGAATTTATTTTTAAAAGCAGTTATACAGTTCTCACTATTTAAAATGAAATTTCAATACAAATATGCCAATTGGTGATCCGCAGATATTTGTACCTAAATACTCTGAAAATTCTTTTCTAAATATTTTTTTATTTATATACTAAATCACAAGCCACTTGTATTTAACATCTAAAAGTTAAACTATTTAAATCCTGCTAGTGCTAATCATAGTCGCAGCTATCAATTAGAACTTATCTCTCTGCTTTTTGATCGAGAAAATGATAATCCTTCTGCTTATTCGGATTAACCCTCAGGGAGCATAGTGGTGTCGTTTTCTCAAATGTCAATTTCTGCCTTAAACCATGGATTGTTCAAATTTTGATCACTTTCGTTTTTAAATAGTAAAGGGTAAAAATAGATTCTGAGCGCGTTTCCAAAATATTATACTTTTTTATTATTTAGTGACTTGCTCTAGTTCATTTATCACCCCTGATTTGTTTTACAACGTTTATTATAGTTTTCGTATTTTGCAGACAACAAAAATGTATTATAACAGAATTGAGTGAAGACTTCTATTTGCCGGTAACAAAGATTGTTGTTCATAAAAAAGCTTTCAGATCAGGATTAAAATATCAAAAGATTCTTTAAAACAAAAGATTTTCTAAATCTTGCATAAATTGTATTTTAATTTTTTGTAAGAATAATTTAGAGGCAATTAGCTTTTTTAAAAATCGGATTTAGTTACAATAAGACGTAAAAAATATTTCCATGGAAATGAAAATTTCGACAACTTTTTCTGTAAAAGGGCGAATAATGTTTGCATTTATAATCAGAAGCCATTGTAAGTACAGGACTTCTGCCGACAATACTTAATCCAGTGCCGCTTGTTTTAAGAGCATTTCCGCAAATCATCTAAAAGAGACCACACACAGCGATATAAATTGCTGGAACGATTAATGAACTGGTCCAAGATTAATAGTTTTAAATAGATGTTATTAATAAACATACTGCTCTTATAACTCAAGTAACTTAAAAGTCTAAATTTTATTATAAAGTATTGCAATTTCTGACCTTTCGTTTATTAAGTATGTATTTCGTTAAAGTTTTTTTACAAAAGATTCTAGGTGCTAAAGTTAATCAGCATTTGATGTTTTCCCTTCACTCAGCTAAATTCACTTTATATGGGTTTCCAAAAATCATTAAGTCCCTGTAAGCAATGAACATGAACTGTAAAGTCAGTTACGCTTTTTTAAAAAACATAAAGTCCGTTAAACATTTGCAGCCATCTAAGAGTATTTTAAAATAATATTTTCATAAATATAAAGTATTTTAACAAATGTATATGTAATTTTTGCCAAAACGTTTTGGGAGAGATATGATATATTTTTGGAATAAATCAGCAGTTTGTAAGCGGTTGAACTGACAGGAAAAAAACATCACACGCTGGTAGTAGTGGAGTATTTGAGCTTAAACTTGGAGTTTTTGGAAAAACAATTCTAGCTAGAAGGGTCTAGGACCTGTGATAATTATAAATTGGGTCATTTTTTAATCATATCATGAGAAGCAGAAGCAGAGATGGAGATTTTGTGATCAAAGATAAAATGTGTTGTTTTTAATATTTTTAACTTGAAGATCCCTTATTTTTAAATCTATTGAATATATTGGACTGATTTTTACTTTCGTAACCGCCTGAATAAAAAAAGGTTGTCGATCATGCAATTTGTAAGCATTTGTGGCGTGAATTGCTTAATTACGGTGGAAGCTCTTTAAGACACAAAAACAAATGGGTTAATTTCGTTGCTAGGAGAAACGCAAAGAAGATTCTAATAACGGCAAAAGAAGACTATACCCTCCAACCTTTTAGGTCAACCTTGGAGACTAAGTGCACATGGAAGACTACCAAAGGCATTGGGATTGGCACAACTCCAAAGGCAACGAAAGATGACGAGCAATATGATAGCAATGCAGTTTATAATATCGTTAATATCTATCTCTAGAACTGGTAAGGTTTTCATGTTTTAATCAATCTGAAGTATTTTAAAGTTTTTGACACAATCTCAGCTGCGTACTGATCCTGCAGTTGGCAAAATAAATTTTTTTGTTAGTTAACAAATTTTATACAACAGGCTTAAATCTTTTTTTTTTAAAGAACTCTGTTAAAGTTTGCAGAAATTGCATAACAACTTATTCTTTCCGTTTCAGAATTAGTTGGTAGTTTCAAAGCTTTGAATTATATGGAAATTTTCGTTTTTTTGCCTTTAAGTCTGTGTAGCTCAAATTATATGCAGTTGGAAAAAAACTGTTGCCAGAAGCACTTCGTAAATTTACACAAAATCAACAGAGTAGAACTTCATCAGCTTTATTTTTTATTCATTTTACACTATTTTTTGTATGGACTTTCGATGGCATTTTGCACGAAATGCTAAATAGAACATCATGCATGAGAAGAGGAGTACTACAAGGCTCGACTCTTACTGTTCTTGATCTACGTTATCCTATCGAATAACAATGTGATTATATACGCGGTTGCTGTACAATTGCACATAAGAAATCTATTGGAATCAATATCCAAAAAATAGGTAACTGAAGAATAATTAAAAAATCATTCATTCATCTGTAAATCGCCTTTGCCTCAATATTTAGAAATCCAAATGTCTGTTCAAACACAACAAAAACAACAATCTTTTCGCAGAAAGCATTGTAATATAACATGAAAGAATTAACATCGTGACATCGGCCAGAAATCTAGAATTAGTTTCAAACAACAATTTAATTTGGTCTAACTACATCCGTGCACTTGTTGTACAGCAAAAAAAGAGGTCGGGATTATTGTATTCTGTGAAAAACTTCACGTCTCTTCAAAAAAGAATTTCACTTGCAAAAGGGAATACTCGTAGTACATACAACTCAAGGAACTTATTTTAATTTTTTAATTTATTTATTAAAACCAAACATGCATTAACTCAAAACTTCCTGTACTATAATTACAAGATTTAGTGTTTTGCTATTATTTTTTGAAACAGTGACAATTTTAAACTTTCTTAATTGAGACTTGCCAACAGAGGTTCAGATGATTTGGAAACATGTGATTTATCGAAAGACTTTTCCTTACTAAAGTGTAGAAAAGAGGTAATTCAAAGAGCTCTATCAGTTGTAACATCGTGAAGCAGTTTCTGTATGGACTCCTTGAGAAGATTTTGGGTGTTTGGGCTTAATTTATTAATTAAATTTAATATCTGTGTAAAAACTGTACACTAGAACCAGCATCGGATATAATTATCAGATCAACAACCAGCTGCGAGTAATTTCATTTTAAAAGTCATTTTTTTTTTGAGCTTAAATTCCTTGTAGTCACCCATTCGTACTGTAAGTTCATGTTTATATTCATATTACGGCATTAGCAATTATACATTATTTTTCAAGTCTTAAAATAAAACTAAAGTAAGAATTACAAGAAAAAAAACTGACACATAAAATGCTAAAAACAGAAAAACGTTTTATATTCGCATAATTGTTAAAGCGTGTTAATCGTGCTCACAATAAAAATACAAAAAACGTTATAACTGAACAACTGACTGCAAAGCAAAATATCCATGAAGTAGTAAGACCTGGGAAAAATCTAGATGGTTGAGAAGAAATCAGAATAATTGAAGATGGGGTTCAACTCAAACAAGTACTCTTGAGATTCTTAAGCAAATTCTTGCAGCACTTTACGCGTATGTCACTTATTCAAAAGAACTTTTTTCATTTACACCCACATTCAACATGAATTTTCAATTTTTGTTTACTTGTGTTAGTCATTTCCTTTTTTGTTACATGTGTATAAAAGAAAAAAAAAACAGCAACGTAAGAAACACACATTTTAGCAAATTGAAATAAATCAAATTCTAAAAATATGTTGCTACTGTTTTCGCTTTGAATTATTATTATTTTTTTTTTTTTGCTTGGATATGTTTGACGTTTTACTTTTTACTTTCTTCTGCCCACAATGTCTTTTATGAAAAAGGAAAAGTTTCTTCTCTATTATTTTGCGGTTTATGTGAGTCTACCCTTTATCTAAAAGTAAAACAAATAAATTCTTGATATTATGTCAGTTTTGAAATAAAATTTATTTAAGACACATGTACGCTTAAGAGATTTATATTTGAATGTAAATGTATGTATTCGTATGTGTGTAAAAAAACTGTTATTTCCTTAAGTTGTTCAATTTTGTAAAAAGTTCTGTTTAAAACCTTAAGTGAAAAATGTTGTTAACCAAAGAAAAAACAAAAGCTTTTATTTTTTGTTTTGTTTTCCGGTTTAATTTTTAAGGAAATAAAGACAAAACAATGCGGGTTAATATTTTTTTCATTTTGCTTCTAACTTCTTTGTGACTGTATTCTTTTGTTTTAATTATTTCTTAACTTGAAAAATTACATTTTTCTTTTTATTTGCCATTTTACTTCTTGTTTTCTTCTTTATCTCTGGGGGCCAAGGTGACTTTTCTTACTGCCTCATGCTTCACACATCTGTATGACACCATCGGAATTCACAATTTGTATTTCTTGCATAAAATTATTTCATTTCTTTATTTGTACGCGCTCAACCAAATCTTATTTTCAAGCCATTAACACATAAATATATTTTCACATTTGTTCATTTCATTTCGTGGCTTTTTGGTGTTTGGGGAAAATGGTAATTTTTGAATAAAGTTTACATGCCATTTACTTTCATAAATATCATCGCTCCTAATTGTTATTATTACGAACGAGAGCTCATGACTTTTTTTAAGAAAAACTTTTTTTTTTAGTTAAGTAAACTTTTTTGAAGTGAATGTCAATGTCGTTAATACAACATTCTTCAGTAGCATCAAATTTACTTTTGCCGAAACACTTGAACTTCTGAGTTGAAATGAAGTTGTTTATAACTTAATTTTTCTCATCTAATTAATTCTTTAATATAATTAATGGTAAAAAAATTGAAATAAATTTTTTATTATTTTATACATTAAACAATCTTTTCTTTTCTTGTTATTAAAATAACAATCTAAAAATCGACATCTAAAACATATGTTTTAAAATTAAATAAGACTCTAATGTATGGATAGGTGCTGAAAAGCTTATTTTATAGTAACCCGATATCGAAAAGATTCATCGGCATCGCATAAGTAAGATTCATCCTACGAGTATTGGTTTCATTAGAAACAAATACAGCTGTTGTTCATTTTTTGGTGCCCATTATTTCTGCGATAGTATGAAAATTCTAAATTCAAATTATAACAACTTTACAAACTGATGATTATATTAAATTAAATCTTTTCTTTATTTGAATATAAGTTTAATAAAGTCCCGAGACGATAAAGTAGCAAAGCTGGGAGGAACCCTTTGTTAACAACAAGGAAAGTCAGAGGAGGAATTTTCGAAAAATAAAATGTTTTTCGCTTAGGAATTTTTTTTTCTGTGTTTTCGATTGGTTTTTTCGTTATAATTGAATACTTAAGATGAAATAATTTTTAAAGTTGTATTACAGCTTTTTGCTTATTTACACGTTTCTTATTTTATCTAAATATAATTTTGCTAATAATATCAGAGCCAGAAATAATTTTTTTTTTATAATTTTACAATGTTTGAATGGCTGTTGTTTTAGAAGAATGTATAAGTTTTAGTTGTTTGCTTTGAAGATGTTTTTTTTTTTTTGCTATTTACCTTTTTTGCCAGTAACCCAAAATTGTTAAAATCTTTGTTTTTAGAAGCTCTTATATAAATTTGTATAATTTTATTTGATTGTTGTTTTGTAAGATTGTATTGTAAGATTGTAAATTCACTAGAAGTTTTTAATAAAAGACTGTTCTGCGTAAACGTTTTATTTAGTATTTCCTTCTCATCTTTTTGTATCACAATGACACTCCGTTTATTTTTGCAAAAAATTTTTATATCATTGAACACAAAGCCATTTACACACACAAGGATGTGCTTGTGAATATTTTTCGCTTCAGATATTTCATTTTTATTACTTTTAATCAAATTTTACTGGTAAATAATGGTCACTTTTAAAAGTTCCGTTATGAGTGGCATATGTTTTACTAGCACCTGAAATAGTTTATGAGTTAAAAGGACACATTCATGTACGGAAACTATTCGTACGCGAAACTATTAACGGCAATCATTAAAACTTTAACTGAACAATTTTTATTTCCTTTTTTTGCGTACCTTATTGAGCTGTGTGTGTGTGTTAGTATGTGTGAATATTTCTTCTTGTTGGGTAAAGTTGTTTTCTTTTTTTCTGTTTTAATTTTGCTATTCACAATACAATGTTTATACTCACAAGTTTAAACGTACGTATGGAAACGAATATTATTGGCTGTCTTTATTTGTTTGTGTGTGTGTAAAAAAATAGTTTTATTCATAAAAGTATGTATGAAACATTATAATTAGCTTGCATCAAATTTTTGGAATTAATTGAGACTAAAGAACACAACATATGGATTTTATAATTTTTTAAATCCTTTATAACAAAAAATATAATTTTAGTTTTATTATTTTTTATTAAACAAATTTATTGTTTGAATTTTCGATTATCCTTTGTAGCCGTTTTATAGTATGTGAAAATAAACGATGAATTTATGAAAAATACACATGTTCCAACCGCCCGTTATGAAAGCACTTTTTAAACTGACATCTGGCAGCCAACGAACTCCATGTGTTTCAGTTTCATTTTCTCTATAAAGAGGTCGGTCTGTTTCTGAGAAGATTAAAGCAGAGTTTCAGAAAATGTAAACAATAGAAATAAGGAAAACGGCTACATAAGGGAACAACGATTCCAATAGTACAAAATATTCTTCTCAGTTACTTACGAATTCTACTCAATTATTCTTTTCAGTTCCTTTGCTACTGTTTTGCTTTGTTTTTGTTTTTTATATTTTTTAAGAAAATACGAAAAAAATAAATGTAAAATGTATGTAATGTAATCATCCTTATTCATCAAATAACGTAAACAAAAGTTTCAGCACTCTCTCGTCTGTTGCGTTTATTACGAATTGGAAAAATTTAAGAGAATTAAAAAAGGATGCTTGATGTAAGCAATTTGGGCGCTGGCGCTAATAAATTCTGCTATTTTTTCCATGGCATTTCTTTAGATTCTCTCTTAGTAGATATAACTGACTCTATATTTCTTGTAGATACATTTTGCTGCACTCAGTAGGAGTTTTACCGAGTGTGTTCTGTGTTCCAATTCTTGTTTTGTTTCTATTAGATTTGATTGCATTCTTCTTTATAGAATCTCTCTTACAAGCGTTACCACATTTGAAATTGTATTATTATTTAAAAGATTTCTTAATCTTGAACCGCTTAAAAACGCCAGTTGCTTTATTCAATAAAATGAACTTAATTCTACTTAGCTGCATCACAGATAACCGATAATACAATAAAAATTATTATTATTATACCGATTATATTGTCGCAAAGATTTTCAATAACATCTATTTCATTTATTATATTTTACATCAGTTTCAGTCGTTAACGTGAGAATAATTACGTAAAAAAAACTTTTTAAAAATGTGATGTTAAGTAAAGTCATCATCGAGATTATAACCCTTTATAAGTATTTTACAATAAATGAGATTAGAGCTGATTATTTATTAGTGTTTTATAGAATCAAACTGTATGACAATATTTCCTAGGACAATGTTTCTATAAGCTAAACGGTCTGTGATTTGCGAATCCTTATATAAATAATATTACAAAGTACAAAACAAATAGATTGAAGCATTGATACCTCCTGCTTTCATTTTATTTGACTTTATTCAGCCAATAAACCAGAGTAGTCCAAATCCTCCTGCATATGTAAATCGTTAAATAAAAGCAGCCTGCTTTTTTATTTTATTTCTTAAAATTCCAATAGATTTTGGATTTTGAGCTTTTAAAGAGATTTTCGATATTGACGATTTATTTTTCTGTTTCGCGATTTTTTAACGTCTTTTATAAATTTTGTCTGGTAACTACGCTCTTATTATACAAATTTGATTTTTAGGTAACACAATTTTTTTAAACTCTTTGATTTTCCTATTTTAGCATAATTTTGTTCTCTTTTGTTTCCGTGAAGGTTTGCTTCAAAGTGTATTGGAGTTGGTATTTTTTTCAAATACTTTGGGTTGTTTATTTTTGAGCGAGATGCTGATGGAGAGAAATAAATAAAGTGTACTGTAGTGATTAATGAAACGTGACCTACAATTTTAAATGACGTTGCACTTGCAAAATGTTAAAAAAATTTGAAAATGAAAATAAACAGTGGTTAAATTTAATAAGGCGGTGATTGAGAGGTAATAGAAACATCGGTGTAAGGCTTACAGTTTTTTAAGCTTTAAATGGATATGTTTCTAATCACAAATCTTGTACTTTCACCTTGAACTTAATGACAGAATTTCATTAATTTTTAAAACTATTATTTTAGGGTAAGCGCACCGAAATTTTGAATATATGAAATCATTAAAGAATGAATGTAAATACTAAATTATTTAAATGTTTTGTTTGAATAATTGTCAGAACGATTTTCGTAAATTAATATGTTGAATATGTACATACACAAATATATACATACATATATACAAACATATGTTTAAAGGTTGTCTTCAAATCGCCCATCATTAAGTAATTTAGGTTTGACATAAAGGGGATGATATACTATTTTAAGGTATATGATTCTAAATAATCTAAATTTTATTAAAAAAAAATTATTAGAATTTTAGCGTAATGTAAAAAATATTTCTAATTTTTATACCTTTTTAAAGCTTTCAATAAAACTTATATTAATTAGGCTTTCTCATTTACTGAATATATAATTTTTATATAAATAAACTGATTAAAAAGAAAACTGCGTTAATATCTTTATACAAGATTAATTATTTAACATGAATTTTTTATTTTTTAAAACATAATTTGTTGGCCAAACAGATGATTCTAACATTAAATAAAAAAAATTTAGACATCATTTTTACTATTTTACGAACTTTCGTATCAACCTTTAATATTTGTTATTTGGTTGTCATATGTTAAACTAAAATTAACTTGAAAGTGTTTATGTTCATGTAGCAATTTGTATTTCTGCCACGAACAAAAATCTTTTGAAATGTGGAATAACTACAAGAGACACTTATATTTATGGTCATCACATTTCTTAAGAGTGTCCTTTTGTCACATAAGACTATAAGATGAGACCTTAAAAAAGTGAAATTACTTTTGTAGCACGTGACACATCTTAGATTTAGCAAAATGCTTGGAATCAAACATGAAAAATATATTAAGAAACCGTTTTATGCTCCATCGTGCCAGTATAAGTGAAAACATAAACTTAAATCAACATCGATTGACAAACTGACAGTACATCTACACACTTTATTTATATACTTAACCCAAATGTTAATACATACATACATACATACACATGTATTTGTAACAATGATAGTAAATTTTTAAGATTAATGTTTCGTAAATCCTAACGCTTAAAATGCAAAACAACAAAATAAAAGTAAACAGCGCACAGTGGGGGTTTCGGTAAAAAAAGGGAAATAATTCTGTAGTATTAAGCTGCTGCTCCGAAAGTATTGTATAAATACTTATAAAACTGAATCTATAAAATTTCATTACAGAAGATTGATAATAAAAAAATAGCATCAAAAATAAATTTAATCCTACTAAAACTTAATTGAAAATATATCTTCTCCGTTTTAGGTAAAAGCTTCTAAAACTATTAATGCTTAAAAACCGCTTTTGGCTTTTAAATAAAGGCAAACTTTCCTAAACATTTATATACCGTTCGTCCATCTCACCTAATATAAAGTCAAAAATGTACGAAAATTGTTTCAGATTACACGCACTAGAAAATATATTGTCAATAAAAATTGACTTTTTAATTTTTTTAGACTTTTTAAAGCTTAAAAAGAGCTAGCGCCGGAAATACAAATTTTCAAAATCCGTGAATCAGTAAGAATTTGGCAAATCTTGTAATTATTAATGCACCCGAGGTGTGCTACTTTAAAGTCGCGCGGCGCCGGCCACATAAGCAGTATAATGACTAACTAACTCTTACTAAAAAGGGGAGTTCAAGTCAAAGCTATAGCCTGACATCCGTAGGCTGCACATTCCTAAATTAGAAAACTTTGAAAATATATCTAACTTAAACAATATCTTCCACTGTGCAGCGTTAATAAAACAAAACACAAATTTACAGTTATATGTTAGAATTTTATTAAATCTTGACATGTCTGGCAACTTTTTAAAGCTTTGAATGTGTATTTTAGTGTTGCAGGGTCATTAAATAAAAATGGCATAAAATCTAATAAAAAACAGAGGAACATCAGTGTATATTTAGTCGTTATAAAAATCAGAAAGGTGCTTTTAAATTATTTTTAAAAGGCCTACTTTTAGGGAAAAGCGCACGTCCAATCTTAAACTAAGTAAAGTTAAAACACGCACGCGAATGTATGTTTGTCCACTTAAAAGTTTTTTATTTCATATTTGTATCTTCTTACTTCTAATAGTCATCTGGATGTTTATAACAATGACAACAAACTATTATTTTTTATTTATTATCATTTGCTGTATGGCGCCGTTGAAATGATTGCCATAATTTACGAACTCACATGCACATACACACATTCATATTCAAATGCTTGTGTGTGTATAGAAGAGTTTGGTAAATATTGAAGGGCGTTATGTTGACAATATTGAACGCGAACATTTTTAATATTTGTAATGTGCGTTTTGGTTTATAGTTAATTTTCGAACTGTTTAACGAGCGGAAGTTAGCGCTTTGCACTGATTTCAACAAGACAAAAATATGTCTCCACTTCATTATTCTTAATATTGGCTAAAGAAATAATTTTCTCGTTGTATATCAATGTGAGGCAGAAATCTCGCCTTTGACTCTTCTTAAATATGTTTAGACAAAATTTATATGAAATCTCATTACAGCCATAAAACAGTTGTCAAGCAGATACTAAAAAGCAAATACATTAACTGTATTTACATATATGTGTATGTATGTACTGTCTTATACATTTATACATATTTATTTAAATACATTTTTCTAATTTCCAAAAATTTTCTTAACCAGCCAGACAGCTACACTCAATATGGTTAATCAGGAGGAATATGTATACATATGTGCGAATATTTAGTTGAGTTGCCAATTGTGCTTTTTTACGGACAAATATTTCTCTTCTTTAAGCCGCCATAATATGATCGAACTGCACAGTTTAAGTCAAGTCATGTTTGTGCCGTACATAATCGAAATAAATGTGAGAATAAATTTAATCTTAGGATTGAAATTGAAATAATTATTATAAAGTTGTTAAAAATAAACGTTATTGAGTCACAGTCTTTGTCTTATTAGATAGTGACGTCAGGAAACGATAGAAATTGTATCAATAAATATTTATGTTATTTGTGATCTCAAACTCGAATAATTAATTTCTCTGGTGTCAAAAGTAATTTAGGTCGTAGCAAAACTTACTGGAATTTTATTTAAAAATGGTAAAAATCAAACAAACTACCATAGGAAAGGAATTTTAAAATCGAAATCTTTTTTCGATAAATATAAAACAACTGTAAAAATTCGTAAAAGTAAAAACACAGAATGTGGTGTAATCTTGAATATATAAAAAAAAACAAAGATTATGTTCAGATGGCAACGCTGGCTGCTATTAGAATGAAAAGAGAGTCGAAATTTATCAAGGCTTATATCTCATCTATGGTCCCATGCTGTAAAGATTAGTTTGCAGTTATCCGACCACGTACAGAAGAGAGCGAAGATGCTCATAGGTAAACGTAGGATATTCAATCCTACTAGCTGTTGAAAATCGAAGCAATTTAAGTTTTTGTTTCGATTTTTACGATACTATAATGGAATGTACTCCAATGGAATTAGGGATCTCGATCCACGTTTTTAGATGCAAAATGTTGTTTATTAAGAGCTCGTTCATTTGTAATAAATCTGCCAGAGAATCACACTTTTTTTAAATAGAGAGTTGGTTTTTTGGCCGAACATTTCGTTTGTAGAATCATTTTGCCGCAGGGTCTTTTCTGTCACTTTCACTTTTATCCTCCTTCCTAAAACCCTGATTTTCCAGTTCTTGAACAAAGCATTGTTGCAGTAGGGGACATCCCGTGATTGCTAATCCGGGATAAAAAATTGATAATGGCGCGGGACTTGATGATAAATCAGAAATTCTAATATATTTAACTGCTAGGAAGTTGAATAATGACCTAAAGAGAAAAGAAATGCTATACGATTGATAATAATTTCTTTTGTCTGTATTTGTTACCTTCATTTAAGGATTTGAGTATCAAATTTAAAAATAACTTCACAATTAACAATCAGATGTTGAAGGGTTTTTTTGTCTGTTCCAAAATAGTTTTTTTTTTAATATAAATCGGTTGCTTTGATACTATTTTTCTAACATCTTATTTAATAATAAATAAGCATGATTTTAAAGCCTTTGAAGAAAAGCAAAACTCCAATTTAATTTTTTTTCAACTATGGCAACGCTATTTTTATTATGTATTCTTCAAAGCATTTGTACATACACGGATACATACATACGATTTATAAAAAATAAAGATATGAAAATCAATGACATGAAAATTATTGCTAATGAACTTGTTTACTTAATGAAACAGCACAAAAATTGTCATTAAAAAAATACTTAAATGAAATGAACAATCGAAGCGACAAAGATCTTAGTGGAGCGTTTCTTGGTTAAAGTTATTTTCGTTTCATTGCCAATTTAATTAATGTTTAAAAAGGGGTCTTGTTTGGGTATTTTTATATTTATATTGTCAACTATAAATTTTAATGTTATTAAAATGAAGACTAAGCTTAAAAGTTACAAGTGGTCAGATCATATATTTTAAATAAACATTTATATTTATGCAGTGTTAAATCTCCACAACAGGTAAAGGTTGAAGAAAAGCTGCCACGACACATTCTTCATTTCATTGACGAGAAGAAAAAACTAGGACGAATATGATGATCCAGGTAGACGGAATATTTTGAAAGCGGACGTTCGAAATTTGAACAAAATAATACAGGGGCCATAGTCACTTTTGAACGCGATCACTGGACTAATTTTCTTTAAAAATTAGACTCAATGACACGACATTTAGAAACAGAAAGTAGGGGGCGGGACTCTACAGTCGACCCGTAATTCAAAACTTGGTGGATGCTGATGGTACGATTGTGTTTAACAATGCTGGAATGGCTAACCTGTTAGCAACCCAGTTCTGGGTCATTCTGGTCCAAGTGCACACTCGGATCCATTCGGTGCGAATGCTCGGGCGGTTGTATCGTCTTTAGACAAGACAACACCAATGACATTTTCCGGCTGGACAATTACAGCTGTCGGAGAACTGATTGATTTAAACACAAACGCAAAAAGATTAGGTTCTATCAACTCTGCATCTGTAGGCAGTGCATTGAGGCGTTGATCAAGTAAAAGGTCCTGTGGTGAAAAGTACCAATGTTGTGGCACGCAGGTTTTTAGCAATAGTTTCAGTTTCAGTGTACGTGTGGGTAACATAAGGACTAACGAGGGCTAGATTTCTGCTGGAGTGCGACAGGGCTCGTTAATAGGCCCTGTGCTATACAATATTTTTGTTTCCGACATACGATAACCGCCGCGGGAGGGTGTTTTACTTATGTACGCCGATGATATTTTGATTGCCTCGTCAGGTGCTAGAGCAAAGAATTTTTATGAATGACTTAATCGATACTCAACAGAACTGATAGACTATTTTACAAAATGGGATCTTACCTTAAACATTGCGATGACCGTGGCTATAATGTTTAAAGGTAGAGGCAGATATATTTACCCAAATTGTAGAGCATATATACCATGTTTGACTATTGGATAAGAACTGATTGCGACATCGGCCAGGCTTAAGTACCTTCCATGAAAATTTTGAAAGCTATCGCCACATTGATGACATTCTTGAGAGAAGCAAGAATGTCATCAGGGAGCTCTAAAGCGTAGGGGGATCTTGATAGAAAAGTGCGTCTTTTAGTGTACCGCCAAATTATCCATCCTGTCATCTCCTACGCCTTTACGGCTTGGTTTGGGATTTCTTCTCACCAGATGGGGAGGCTGCGGCTATGGGGGAGATTGGTTTTAGTTGCTTGCCTGGGCTAAGGCCTTATAAAGTGCCAAGCGGCGAGTTTGGCAGTCCATCATGTAGATCAATCTACAGATCAATTGATTTTGCGCGGGTGGATGTCTACATGGTGGAAATGGCAGCAAAATTTTTTAGAGGGCGCACAATCCTTAGATAACTCCTTGGTGAAGGAATACTTCTCTGTGCCGAGAAATCTGAAGGCCCCAAAGAACAAAGAAGGGTGCGTTCTTTAAATATTGTGAACACAATTTATAACACTGCACAATAGTTTTATTTAATGTTAATTTTTTATCCGTTACTTTTACCTTTTTGTTTCATTTTGTTTTTATAGTTTGTGAGTTATTAGTTAGTAAGTTGTATTTGGTGTTTTTTGTAATTAAATTTTTAAGAGCTTTCCATTTTTATCCCTTTTTTGGGGAGCTAAATGTAAATTTTTTTTTTTAGACTTTATGCAAGTGATGTACATTGTAGATGTTCAATTTTTATATCAATATGAGAATCTTTAAAAAATACTTGTGTATGCGAAGAATATTTGTAAGATTTGTAAATGTTAAAGCTGTACCTTTTGATAAATTTTTTGGAAATTAAACATAGTTCACTGCTTCCTTCATTTCTCACTTTACAAAAATCACAGAAACTAAAGCAGCAAGTACCTTCCAATTTATTTTTATACTTTTATATCGGAATTTAAAGTCCTGTCGTTAATAAGAAAGTATGAAGGCGGCAGATATAAAAAGAATCTTGATCTACAACAGACGCTATTTCGTAAATTATTCAACACAAATCTTCAAGGAACTTTATCCAGAGTTTTGATAAGATCAAGTAAATACAGAGAAAAAACACTCGTTAAAATTATATTCTAAAATCACACAGAGGCAAGGTGCATTATAACTTATTTGATTAAATAATTAAATCTTGCCAATAATTATCATTTTGTTTTTACATGCTCAAAAGCTTACAATTTGTCTGCAACAGATGCGACCATAAAGTATTTTTGCCACAAACATCTGCAATATGAAACAGAATTCTATGTTTCCGTTTAATTCTTCTATGGATTTACATATCAGTATGAATTTTCTAACAAAAGCTCCCTTTTCTATTGCATTGATAATGTTACCTTAAGGATTTTATTGTTACTGCAGCCAATATTTACTTACACACAGTATTGGTTTCAAATTAATGAATAAATTAACTTACGTATCTACGAACAACCTAAATCGGATTTTAGTACAAAACATTTTCTATTTCGATGAGTCTGTTATATTTGTATAAATGGGGTGTCCTAATTAATCATATACACACCGAATGTATTGTAACATTTAAACAATACAAATATAAAATAAAAGATATGAACTCAATGTCTCTTAATAAGTTTTACACAAGATCTTATCTTGAAACAAAAAGTTAGTGGAATTTTATTTAAACACACAAATTCGTTCGTTCATTTCGTAAAGTTTTATTTACAACAAAAAAAAAAACTGCTAAAAATTTGTTTCTATAACATCGCGGGACAGACAGCTAAAATTTCAGATTGTTGCTGTGGGTAGAATCCGTGGAATACCGTAAGTTTTTATCGAAAATTTAAGTTTATTAATGTTAAACATCTTTATATTATACGACCAAATTTTTCCTCAAAGTAAAAGTAAGTGCAGAAAAAATACTAATGTCATACCTTAATTGAACTCGAGTGCCTGAAAAATCAATTTTAAAGTCGACACTTGGTCCTGCAGATAGTAAAGTTTAACTCTTATATAATTCAAATATAATAAATTAAAATAAAGTATATTTGTGTTACAAACAATTATAGTTTTAATGTTCACTCTTAACATCACTTTTAATATCCTCCTGTGAAAATGCTTAGTGTCTTGAGCGGCATAAAAAAAAATGGAAAAAACAAAGTTAATTTCAAAAGAGAGGAAAAACAGAAAGGAAGTAAAGGTTTTTTAAGTTCAGTTGCAAAAAATAAAAACACGGAAACAGTTAAGGCAACAGAACTTTCAAATGCCACTTTAATGAAAATTTTTAACACAAATAAAGAGGACACACATAAGAACATCCTCACAAATGCACATAACCACACAAACAGATAAAGATTCTTAACTCTAAGCTGTTCGCTATGCCAAACACATTTTGTATTTAAACATAAATAAAACACATGCATTTGCAATCACAAGGCAATCCTCAGGCAGGCCTCAATTATATTTCATTTCACGCAAAATCCAGAGATAAAAATTTACAAAAAAAAAAAAAAAACAAAATCCCCGTTTCGTTTCCATTTATCTCTGATACCGTACTTTCAACAAATTTAAATTTAATATTAAATATTTTTAGAACCTCGCATTTAATGTTTTCTTCTTTTTCTAATGAAAATAAAAATATCCTGTACGTTGTTATTTAAGACCTGTAATAAAAGGAAAAAAACTTAAATCTGGAAAGATTCGATCTTTAACTCCAAAGTGTTAGGGACTAATAAAGCTTGTGTTTAGCTATTAAGGCCTTTTGAAAAACTTCTTTTACCCTTTTTCACACTGGCTGGATGGTGACATTATTGTTTTGAATTTGCGTGAATGCTGAGACGTTTCATAGTGAGAGTAAGTTTGTGCTCATAAGTGAACATCCGCTTAATTCTGTTTTGTGCACAGCACAGTGGTCGTGGTTGGTTCGTTGTTGGCAGACTTGTTTTTTATGTTTATTTTTTAATGCTTTAAAAAATAAAAACTTTTAAGAAAAACAAAAAATGCACAAATGCTATCAACGTACAACTACACATTTATAAATACATACATATGCACATATTATGGCATAAATTGTTTTCTTTTCCTTCATGAAACTTGAAATTTATGACAGGATTTCATGGAATGAAAAACGCATAAAGTTAGTGCTGCATAAATACCTGAAACTCTTATATTTCCAAAATAAACACATACAAACATTTATTTCAGTTTATGTACACATGTATAAGTGTACATTATTAGGGTCCCACTATTAACCGACCCTATTTTCTTCATTTGGTTGTATCTATTTCTTAACCGGCTACAAAAAAAAATTATGACTTTGTATATTTGTAAGCACATGTTCACTTAAACGGGTATTTGTAGATGTTTAATTATCTGCCCAGTTCAAATCAGCACGGGTTTAAAATTTTCTACTTAAAACTAATTTTTCAATATGTAGAAAACACGAAATAACTTAAAGTTAGTCGGTTTAACCACAATAAATTCTATTTTCGGTTTAATATCTGTTAAATTTTTCTGATTTGGTCAAGAAATATTAGAATAATTATGGTTTTAAGTGTAATATAATAATTCCTCGATTTTTGTAGATTAAAAAAAACACTTAGTGTGAGTTAGAAAGAAGCCTTTCTAAGCTACTTACATGCTGTAAAAAGTTATGCATATGAAGGTGTGGATGTCTAAAAAAGGTACAAGCAAACGATCAGGCAAATGGATACCTATTAATGTTTTACTTGTAGACTGCAAGAGATAGCGACTATGAGGTTGACAACGATATTGTTAATGGCGTTTTTTCTAACGTCAGAGAAACCTCCCCGAGGTTAAATATACATACTTCCGAAAAAGCATTCTTGCCATATGTCTTTAACAAAAATAAAAAAAATACAATAAAGTGTCAAACATTAGCAACGTATACTTTTTCAAAGTCTAAAAAATAACATTTGAGAATATTTTATTTAAAACCAAAACCAAGAGTTTGCTTTTAAACTACTCAACGACAAATGAGTCAATGTTTTTTAATAGGTCTGTTTCTTTACTTTTTGGGTAAAGTTCGTGAAAATGAGAGCAAGTTTAATTTTCTCTCATAAAGAGACAAATTAAAACGTCATAGTGTTCTGACTGTTTTAATAAAAGAATCAATTAAAAAAAAATTAAAAAAAAAACAAATAGGAACAGTTCTTACAAATTTGTTACGTTTGTCAGCTCGCAAAGAAGCATATGTGGGGCTTTTTGCAAATTTTGCAAATAAATTTTAATATAACTCTCATATAACTATTTCATTCAAAAAATTTGAAATGCTATTCCTCTTTTGGCATTTGAAAATTTCAAAAAGAAACTACAAAACTTATTCTTCTAAGTCGAAATCATGTTCAATAAGGTCAAGGATGTTGTCACAACCACTAAAACCATTTGAACTCTCTCTACCAAATCTGCAACAATGCTTTTTAACTCGTCTTCGTTTGCCATTACGAATTGTCTTTTATATTAGAATTACTATTTTACCCTGTTTTCAATTTTGCTAGTGACTTTTTTATTTGTTTTTATTTGGTTTATGTTTTACAGCTGTTTCACAAATAAAAGTAACTTGCACGAAGAAAAAGTTTGGGCTGTTTCGTGCAAAAAGATGAAGAACTTTATTCTCTCAAAACCGCTCTCATTTGCCCAATTTTTAAGTACGGGAACGCTTTTCGTGCAACTTGGGATCCCACGGGATCCCAAAGTAGAGTAAAGAAACAGACCTAATGTTATTATAATTGCTAAAATCTGATATTTTTTGTTTTCTTTGCTGGAAATTGGAAAATCGTTAAACAAAATTTTTATTTATTTCTGATGGATGGCGAATAAAAATTTTAAGGAAAAGTTGAAACTGGAACTAAATAACTTAATTAACATTAAATAGCAAATAGTTCGATGAATATTGAAATTAAAAAAATATTTTTTTTTTTAATGTGTATGAATTCAGAACAGATTTATACGGAATTTTTGTTGAACATTCATTCAATTCATTCATTTAAGCATTTGCCTTATTATTTTTTTGTACTCTTTTTTATTTTTTCTTTAATAACTTTTTACATACTTTTTTATACTCATACGCTAATTGAACTCACAAATTTTAATAGCGCTTATGTCGGCACTCATTATGGCGTATTAACAACAATTCTTTGAGTTTTGTTTATTTGTTTCCTTAAAAAAAATACATAAATGTTGTTAAGAACTTAAATAGACCTGCGGTATTTCTCACGTAAATATTTTTAATATTTTAAAATTCAAAACTGTTGTTTGGTTTTTATTTTCAAAAGAAGAAACTTCCTTGCCTCCACACATGTGTTCAGGGACTAAGACAACAACAATTTAAGCAGTTAGTTCACAAGGAATCAAACATAGACAAAACACACGCCTTACGACTCTAAAAAACAAGACAAAAATTACCACAAAAGATACAAACGCATTGTGGCGACAAATAAGTTTATTTTCTAGCTTCTTCGTTTTTATTCTTTAATCTATTTCCCATTCATTTCCTTTTAGTTTTAAACATTTTTTATTGACCACCATAAAAACAAGTTGTTCTTAATTTTTCTTACCGCACCTTGTGGGCACCCAGAAAATACACCGTTTTAATATTTGTTTGCATCGTTTGGAACATAAAAAAATAATATTCTTTTGAAGAAAAAAGATATAAAATAAATGCAAATACATACATATATGTACATATGTATATATACAAAAAAACTGAAAAATAAAAACAATAAAGTCTTTATGACTCATATACGAGTACATACGTATGTACAAACATACAAGCACATGTACACGCATATATTTTATAAAAATAATAACTGATCCTACCACAATTTTAAAATTATTTCGTATAGATTTTCAACGGCAGCAACTTGTTTAACAAAACGTAAAAAATACATAAATTGAAACCTTTGATAATTACAACTTTAAAAAAATAAATAATTTAGATTTCTTAAATCTACCAGCCGATAAGAAAAAATTTTTATAAATTTGTTACTTTTTAAAACTTGAACGCATAAAACTATTGACAAACAAATAAAAATGAAAATGTTGCTTGGTACAATGACGAATACTAGAACTTCGTATAAATAAATTAAAAATAAAAGCAACAATTTATACAAAGGAGCCCGATATACCAATTTTACCACCTTATTTCTAGACAATCTGCCTATCGCTCTATGAAAAAGTAAAAACTACTTGTTACTTGTATATTAGATGGCAACGCGCCCTGACGCTAAGCACTAAAACGTAAATTTGTTGTTGACGAAATCGTTTTTAATTTTAATATTCGTTTCAGAAATCATCTTAAAAAATATTAATAAAAATATTTTAATGAAGCTCAAACAAACAACTATACAAGGGAGTACGGTGCTGAAGTATTACTATTTCTAAAAATCATTTAATAAAAGTTACCTCTATTCCTCCAGGATAATACAAATATAAGTCACATGACGACATCAGGTTTCGTTTTCATTTTTTTATAATAAACTGTGAAGTAATTGTTGTCTGTCATATTTCTAATTTGAACTAGAATTACAATTATGTTTTTTTATTAAGCAAAAAACACAAACAGCTTCTTGAATATTTTTAAATGCAGAATACTTACATTCCTAATTTATGGTGAGAGTAACTTTAAAGGGAAATTTTTTTATTTTATTTTGCCAGCGTTTAGTTTTTCTTGTTTTCTTCGGGAAACGTCGGTATACATTTGTAAATAATTTTTTTTCTTTCTAAAGATTTTTGGAAATTAAATTAATAAATGAACATAAGCCCCAGAAAACAATAAATTTTAATTCATTTTATTATATTTTATTTTTGGTACGGATTTCTGCTTTTTGCTTAAATAAATATAAAAAAATTATAAGAATTAAAGAAAAGAAAAACGTTTTCAATATTATTTATTAAAAACTTCTTTACTTTTTCGTTAGATTGTTTCATGAGTCTTAGCAACTGGCTCTCCTGTTCCTCTCTTCATTGCTGAACATTATACTTTTAATGTTCCCGCTAATGGCCATTAAAAAAATTTGTATATTTTCTTTTCACTTTACATTTCCTTGAATATCATAAAATTTGCACCTATTTAATCGTATCAACAAACAATCTTCAATGTTAGTGACTGTACACAATTATTATAATCATCGTCATCGTCGTCATCTTTATATTTATTCGACCATCTTTCAAATCACTTCTCACTTTTTATTAAAGAAAATTCTTATAAACACAAGTCATGTCCTGTTGAGGCTGTTCATTATATTTAAGAACACAATTTAAAATCTCATTAAAAAGAATAATACAAACAAAGAAACGAGAAATAACATCAAAACAACAACAAAATGGAATTTATGTAAAATTATAATAAGCGACGCTGTAAAAGCAAAATAAATTAGATTTAAAAAATAATTTACTTTCAACTTTATGTAATGAAATGGAATACAAGTAATTTGCACAAAATAAAATGGATACTTTTCGTCTCGGACACAACAACAAGTAAAGATTAATTGTATAAATCGCTAAGTAATTGTTACAATTTTAAATATTTATTCATTAAATATCATCGTTATATTGGTATCTTTATTATTTAATTTGACCAACAGTGCCGCGGCATGTCGGTTGAATTGTTGTCTGCAGAAAAGCTTTAATTTTCAATTACTCTTTGTATCATTTTGTGTTCCAAATCGGAAATAGCAGGCCATTTGTTACACTTCATGTAATCCATTGTCGCCATCCCACTAAATGGATACGGGTGCAATTCTTTCAAACAAATGGGGACGAAGACATTAAAATTCTATTTAGCATCATCTCCCAATAAGATATAAATATTGTCAATAAATAAACGTAAATGCTTCAAATAAAATAAAAAACTAAAGTAAAGTAAAGCAAAAAAGATACAATTAACGTACAAGTTGAAACGGTCGAAACTTAAGTTGTCCTGTTTCAAGGTGAACAGCAACCAGTAATAGCAGTTTTATAGTGGATTTGGATTTTTTAATTTTATCTAAATATTGTGATTGTTATTCTGACTTTTAATCATAATTTGACTACATTTTTTAGATAAATTTTTTAGATTAAAACAAGAAAAGTGCAAATATCGCTAAATTTCTTCTGGTAGTGACATTTTTCTTAACCTGTTATATTTCGTATATTTAAAACCAAAAACCTCTTCGTTTTTAACAAAAGAAGGCATAAGTGATTTAGATTGATCAAGCGATCTCAGTTCAACTGACAGATAGTAACCAGCTTCAAGACAAATATCAAAATAACTATTAAATAAAACTTGTTCTTTATAAAAAAAATTTGGATAAGTCATGTGAAGTGTTGCAAAAATTATCAAATTTCGTATTTTACATGGTTTTAACAAAATTTTCATTTTTTTTTTTTTGGTAAATGTATACAATCTACTAAATGTAAATAGAAAGTAATGAATATTTCTGCACTTATGTGAAACAAAAAAAAAATGTTTTCCTCACTTCCTCTCTATCGTATTTTACGTGGTTCCATGCTTTGGCATAGACTCTAGACTCTTTTCTCTTAAAATACGGAACGTTTTCGTATTATTAGCTTTTCTTGTCCCAAAACACGCTTTTATGAACTCCACGCATTTAATTGTGGACTTGCAAACTTCGGTTATAAACTTCGTGCTAAACTTTTTTAAGACTAAAAATTAAATTTCAAGCCTTCTTCTTCTTAATAACTTTAGATTTGCCTAATTTAGAAATTAGTTTTCAGATATTTAGTTCTCAACATACAAAATGTTTAAGCAAAAAAACTACTCTCCTGGATATTTCGAAATTGGCTTAGAGTTTATCTTAAATAGAACCAGTTATGTACCAGTTACAGAAAGTATAGTAAATGCAATCTCAGAAAGTACTTTGCTCAATATAATGAGCTAGATAAGCGGCCGTGGGTATGGCTAAAAAGACGATAAGATTCTAAAGAGACTTCTAGGATTTCGTTGAAACCGTGGTGTTATACCAAACACGAATTTTTTAATACATACTTTTGATTGAACGTGTCATGTTACCCTTTTATCCAGATGTATTTTTTTTTTTTTTTTTTTGTTCACGGATTATGTCAAACTTTCTCATGGACCCAATGTACAAGTTGTTCGTACCCAAGTATTCATGTTTTTAAATTACCTTTCATAAACTTCAGTTCAAACATTTTCTTTTTTAGATGAAAACATCATTATCATAAAGAGACCATAATACAAAGTTCAAATAAAGCGATTTTTTAATTCTACAAATGTATTACAAATGTGTTTGTTTGTTTTTAAAGTTTGTCAATTTAGATCTAGAAAAAATTCTCAACATCATCATGACATTTATTGAAGGAAAGAGAAAAAGGTTCTTCACGGCATTTTTCCTTTGAAATTGTATCATAACTTTTCATAAATATTAATTTCCATCAGTTTTAGTTGTGGCATAACATAGCGCTTACAAAGAATAAATCTATGCGATCAAATATGTGAATTAGAGTGTCCCAGAAGAAAACATAAGGAACGTGCGCGTCACAAAAAACATCAATTAACGAATGCTCCAATAAGACTTATCAAAGATAATAGTCAAAGCTTTTTATAAGAATAGTTTATCCTTATATTTATGAATATTTTAAGACTCCTCGTGCTCCTAAAAACCTTCCAATCGGCTGGACCGATTGTGGTAAATGTGTTTTCGTGTTTTAATGTGATTCCCTGGATGGTTTAAGTGTATCAACACATTTTTGTGACTATTCCGTTACTAAACATATTTATTAAATCTTAAAAATTTATTTTAATTATGTTACTTTCTAGAATTAGTGCCTGTAAATCTTAGCAATTTTTTTATACCCATCATTTCTTGGTGATTGATGATTTGTAACATTTTAAATTTTGAAAGTTTGAGAGAACATCAAAAAGATAATGATATTTTTCTTTTATTTTCTAAGCTCTTAAGCTGATTATATTTAGTAATTCCAGTTTTGATTTTATTTGAAATTGTATAGCTACAACAAAAAATTATAAATCTTTCTATCACTTCCAGAGTAGAGTACCATCATTAGCTTTAATAAATAAATAATAAATAAAAAATAAAAATAAATAAATCAACTCTTCTCATCTTAAATTAATTGAAAGCTTAAACCGAAGAGTTTCGGTGCTATTTACATTTTGTATGGAAAATGCTAAACATTTGCTAAGTTTTTATTTACACAACAATTTTTTCCGTCTAAATTTTATTAAACTAAAAATTAAAGGGTGTCCCCATGAAGCTTTCCCATGTATGGCCTTATCCTTTAAACTGTTACATGCACACACATTTGCAACTGATCGAAAAAAAGTATAAAAAGTTAAAAAGCAAAAATGAAGGAGCGTTCCTATAGAGTCCCTGCGGAGTCACGATGTCCTGCATGTCTTAATTTCCAACAACAAATAATAACAAATTATAATTATAAATTGAAGGTTAGCCCTTACATAGTAAGTAAGTCCAAAGCGAACGTGGCTGATTTTTGCGTTTGCAGGATACTGATATTAAAAATTAAAGTTTATTATAGCGACGTGGATTATGAGTCAGAAAGTGCTTACATTGAAAAGTTTAAAATCGAAAACCTCTCTTTCTTTCATATTTAAAAGATAAGAAAAGTGTGTCAGTCCTTGGTGTATAATAATTGCAGTAATTAAATCTGAAGTAGTTAAAAATATCTTAAAAATAAAAGGTATAAACTTTACAATTGATGTAGCGATCAGGAAAATACAAATGTTTTCGACCATTCCTCAATTTTTTACAGTTAATCACATAAAATAACGAACTTAATCCTGATATAAAAGTAAAAGTCATGTTTTTTGTCATAGTTCGTATAAAATATGTCTCGAAAAACATTTTGCGTCATTCCCATTCATTAGATATCTGAAAATATGAGACACTCTTTTATTCATAAAAATACATTAAAATTCATACACAAAGTCAGCTAAAGAGCTTTTGCATTTTCTGCTTTTTTTTAGTTTTCTACATTTAAAGTAACGACTATTAATATTGAGCCACTACAATTTTCCAATCATTTTTTGTCTGTGTTTCTTTTGGTATATTCTCTATGTAGTTGCTTTTATTTGGTGTACTGCTGCTGCCATTATTGTCGTTGATTCCAATGACATCTGTGGTATTAGCCTTTCTTAATTTATTGAAACATAAACTCTAATTCGCATGAAATAACAGTTTTATATGAGCTGAATTCAGACAGTAGTTGCAACATAAATTACGATATAAATGCCCTCACACTTTTTATTCAGCAACAGAAAAATCTTTTTTAGAGTTTTTATTTCGTGTTCTTTATTAATTAGTTCTAAAACAGAATTTAAAAATAAATTAAATTTGTACATGTGAGTGGTTCAATGAAAAAATAGAATATCGATGCTCAAGTGAAGAAAAAAAATCCATTTGCTAGTAACGTGTAAAAATAATTAACAAGGACCAATTTTATGCTTTTAAAGCTTTCTAGTCGAAATTTGATAATCTATTTTAAAATTCTATATTATATTTGTGATACTTTGCTACTTTGATGGCTAACATTGCCCCCATTATTTTTATGACGATGTGAAACAAGAGGAAGAAATGGAGTATCGAAAATAAATATAGTTTTAATTAAAGGACGGCCTTTAGCTAAAATACATAAGTAAAAAACTTTTCTACTTAAAGTCAAACATTTCTAAAACTTCCTTAACAATTTTTTTAAACTGAAATCGGACAATATTTCTATAAATGGCTGATTACTTCACAGCCCACTTATATTGCTCTATAGATTGTATTATTTTATTACACAACAATAGGAAAAGCTTAAGTAGATTATGTTCTGTTTTCATACAACTTGTTGATTTACGCGAGACCAAGCGACTAATGTAATGAATATCAAATCTCAAAAAATCTGCTAAATTATCCTCAAGTCCACTTTCGAATTTGATTAAAACTTTAAACTTTAAATTATTTGAAAGAGTTAAATTTTTGAAGTCTTTTATTATTTAGCGTCTAATTGATACAATAATTACTCTAAAGAAGAGAACGTATGCAATATTCAATATTTGAAAATGTTTCTAGATAGTTAAGCAGGTTTAGCAGTTTACACACACCTTAACTCGACTGCTTTGGATTATGATGGATTAGATCAGACCATCTAGTCTTACTTTAATAAACACGCAAATACACTTTTATTTTTGATAAAAGACTTCATTGGTTGTAGTTGGTTTCAGGACTGTTCTTGAAGTTAGTGCGTCCATTAGCAAAAGTTATCAACATTTTGTATCATGTATTTAATTAACCATCATATTGGAAGGTCTCCAAAAAGGGAGAAGGCTAGCAGTCCTGCAAATTACTTCGCAATTGCAGTTTGTTCTGCATTTTCAAAATAAATGGAAAATATGATTAGTTTTCATCTTGTAAAATATCTGGAATCCAACAGTTTAACATAGTGCTTAAAGTAAAGCTTCCATCCCTTCCATCCCTTTCGAAAAATGGTATCAATCCATTCACTATTTCGGCGGAAGGTGGATGGCCTTAGATTTTTCCAAAGCATCTGATAAAGTGTGGTGTGCTGCGCTCGTATCAGAACTTATTCTTCTGGAGTCGGTTATAGCTTCTCTCGAATTATATATTCAGGGGTACCGCAAGGTTTCGTCCTTTCTCCTTCTCAATTCCTTATTTTTCTTAACGACCTTCAATGTCAAACTTCCAAACCTACCTTTTCTTTCGCAGCTGAGAGTAAAGCACATGGACGTTACTCTTAATCGCAATCTTTTGGCAATATTCGAATGGAGTCTTCCAAACGGTTCAACTTAACACTCGTAAAACCCAGTTATATGTGATATCGAACAGACGTGCAGCTGAATATGCTACTTCATCTGTTATTAAGGGTGATATAAATATTAAGTAATCAAAAGCTCTCGATGTTCTTGACATGAAGATTCAATGCGATGTTCGGTAGAACAAGTATATTTCTCAAGTCGCAACAGAAGAACTAAAGTGGCTAAGATTTCTGAAATGTTTTTTGGAATAATTCACTTCATCTGATCTGCTCCCTATCTATGTCACATTTATCAAATTGAAAATTGAATACAACTCTCATGTATTGGCCGGTGCAAGGACTATTTTGGACTTACTCCCCCGCGTATAGGAGAGAGCAAAGAAGCTTATCGGCTACAATAGGTGTTTATTTCACCGTTTTGTAGTTATTACAACGGAATGTGCTCTTATGAAATCAGGGTACTTGTTCCTGAAAACCGTAATGTCTTACGCGCAACATGCACTATGCATTTCAGAGAAAATTCGTTTTTTTGTATGTGAAACAAAACTTCTTGTGAAAGTCTTTCCTGTCTCTTTCAGTGTTCTAAGATTCATATCAAATGACCACTAGCATTACTCCCATATCTCCCTTCCCATAACCCAATTTCCTAGTTCTGGCAGAATGCGTTGCATAAGTAGGAGTCACAAAAATTTCCGATTCAAAATTTAAAATGACTTACTATGATGAGAACAGAGAATGACACGAAAAAGATGCTTCGTTTAGTACAAGTGTTCTGGCACTGTATATATTTGAAAGTTCTTTTTTTATTTCACGCCTGTTTCTTCAAATATACAACTGAAGCGATATTAACGTACGTAAATAGTTAAATGTTCTGTAAATACAACAACTGTAACATTTATAGTCATGTGTTATGCATGCTTATGTGCACAAGTGTTAGTTTTATTTTCTTTAACGCTTGAATACTTTTATTTTTCTGCTTCGATTGTATTCTGTTCAATATGCTTTTCGGTGTCTACAACAGTAGCTCAGCATTCTCGAACTTAGTTTGTATGTTTCTTTGCAAAAATCGTTTGTTTGTATGCTCTTTCGTTTATTTGTTTGCTCCATCTGTTTGTCTTTTGTTCGTTTGTTGTTGTATCAGTTTTCTTGGCATTTCTATTCTCACGCTGTTTTTTGTATCAACATACTGAATGTAGTGACTGAATCTATTTCGAATGATTTGGTCGACTTCCTATTTTTACTTAAAATAGATGAAAATGTCGGAATGAGAAAGAAGCGAAAACCTGATCGACACCTTAAATAATGAAAGCAGCAAGATTCTATTTGCACAACTACCTTAAATCATTTCTATTTTCAGTTCTGTCTTTTATATATGATGATATGTCAGTTCTTTTGTCATTGTTCGAATAAGTGCATATTGTATCAAAAATACAGAAATAAACTCTCATGTATTGAAATGCTCTCGATAAACTACGTTTTTACACCATTTTCATTAAATATATTAAATTTAGTAAAATCAGGAAAAGAATTAAATATCAGCATTAAATTTTCGTTACTTAAAAAGGTTTAGCAAATGTATCAACTGGATTCAGTGTCTAGTGAAATCGTAGATATTGTGGTATTTGAAACGCTAATATTTATACATCCATTAAATAAAAATAAAAAAATTTAATCAAAACTAAAAGAAATTTGTGTTTCGTATTAAATTTCATAACATAAACTGAATGAATAACAACGAATATTAAATTCAACATTAAAAATATTTTTTTTATATTAAAAAAACGAAATTGTGCTCTTGGAAATCTTTAGTCAATATGTTTTCGTTTAACTTGTTTCTTGATCTGTTTAAAGTTCAATATTAATTTACACTTACACGGTTATTAAAGAAATAAAACAAAACATACTGAGCTTTAGTGAATACACAATGAACACAATGCTGTGTCTGTATGTATGAATTTTTATTTTCATATTTTTAATGATTTTTTATTATCATTTATATTTATCGCACAAAGGCCGTGGGGTATAGTGTTGCAATTTTATTCATAAAAGAAACTTTTTCGTACAAGTGTTGTGCAACTACATATAACAAGTTAATTACAAATATTTTGCGAGTATAATACTTGCTCACAATAATATCCAAACCCAAACATCCCTTGGAAGCTAAAAATAATGCTAACATAGCGTTTTTTAATTTGCAATTGACTTATTGTCTTTATTCTTACTCCCACAAAAGCTCTTTTCTAGCCTTAAAATCACATAAAAGTTTACGACAGGTATGAATGTTAAAAGTTGGTTTTTATATTAGAAATTTTGGGGTTTTGTCTTTAATTGTTTAGCATCACTGCAGAAAAATTACACAAAAACAATAAACCTGAATGCGAAAGCAAGTTATACAAAGGGACAAGAGATATTCATGTAAAAAAGGATTTATAAAACTTTTTCGATTAAAGTTCATAATTGCAATTCAAAATGTTTCATCTACGTACACACAATTATTCGTTCGTATAAACCTGTGTGCATGTTTATATTAAAAAAAAACTTACACTCTACATGTATGTGCCACTAGAAAACAACACAAGCACGCATATCCATGTGTCCACATACATGCACATGCATCCATTATCCTTCTTGCGTACACACGATATGTACTCTTGTTCCTCCAAAATGGTTAAAGTAGAAATAAAAGTTTTATTAAAGAATAAAATAAAACGCAAATGTCGATAGATGCATAATTTTGTTTCCATTCATTAATAATGGAACACATTAATTTAAGTTTTAATTAACCATTATGGTAAAGTGACAAATATGAACGGATGCTGTGACAATCTCGCTCACTATATCTCTTTGTTAACTGCAGTTAATTTATTAAATGTATTTTAAAATATATAATACTTGTTTAAACCTCTCTCTCTTTCTCTCTCTTTTAGTTTTCGTTTTTAATTCCAACGTTTTTAAAGGATGACACAATAATGGTTATCACTTCCTGCTGTCGAAGTTTCTCTAAATATGAACAAATAATCCATGGAAAATAGTTTTAGAGATAATAAATACCAATTTCCCTCTATTGTAGTTTTATTTCTTTTACTTAACTTTTTTTCAATGTATATAAAGCAAATTATTAGATTTTGAAAAAATTTTAAGAGAAGAAAACTCAGTTGAAAGTTATGTTAAGTCTGTATTCGACCAAACCCGTATATTTTTACGTATCAGAAGTCTAAAAATTTGGAAAATATCAAGAATGCTGTTATTTATCAATTAATTTCTAGTAAAAATTGTTGTTTTTATTTCAATTTCTTAATTATTTATTTTGAGGGCGAAAAACGAAAAATAAATTTCTTCTGCTTTAAAATAAAGGAAATCTAAAGAAATGCATAAGAACATCAGAGATTCGCATATACTTTTTAAGTTTACATTTTATAACAAGTACACATTTATCTTAAATACACCCTGAGTTTCTGGTTTATCCACACTGTTGGAATATTTATTTTTTGCAAGTAAAGTTTTTATACGTAAACCTTATTAAGAAAAAAGATCAGACAAACTACGGCACTTTTTTCGTCTTCTAAAATTGCAGTCGATTAACTTTTTGAATAAGGATGGGGAGGCTTATACTCGTATAAATGAAGATCGGGGTTGATCTATCCAACATATCGATTCTTATTTACAAAAACTTTGATAACCGAAACCTTAGCGATAGTTCTACAAATTGAAATGCTTTTGTTTATAGTAAATGATATGACGGTGATTTTGACTATTAGAAAAAAATCAGGAAAGTGTTATGCAATGCTTATGAACCTTTTATTGAAAAAATTAACATTTTAATCATTTTTATCAATGGAAACACGTTGCTTTCTCACATCGGATTATCAACACAAGTAAAACGTTTTTAAACTTATTTTAGTTTTGGGCATTCTTTACATACAGTGGTTGAATGCTTTTCAGCACGCCCAATAATGTATCTTGGACTCTAATTGTTGCAGAAAATCTTCTCTACTTAAGACCGTACTTACCCAAATTGAATTAACAGAAGCTAAGAAAAGCCTTTATAATGTTTTAATGTTGTTAAAAAATTAAAAAAATTTATAATATTCGTAAAAATAAAAAAATCCGAGTTGAAAATAAATCTCGTGCACATCTAAAGATAAATATTTTGATTTATTTAAAGTTGTCTTCTTACATTTAAAATCGATGTAGTAGGAGATATTATTAATTTTACATTGAAAACGCTAATACGATTGCTACAACTTCATCGTTTCTTTTTATTTCTTTATTCTGAGACCATAAATTTGCTTACAGTTATTTTTCTAATAAAAACCAAACTACTGCAGGGATTATTTCTTTGAAGTGACATTTAAAATTAATAATTTCTGCCTTTTGTTAAACATAACAAACTTTTTGTTCCGAATAGTAATCTAAATTCAAAACGAATTAAATAGAAAACGATTTTCAAGACATGTCACAAAAAAATTTCTTCGGAATGAAACCTTAACTGAAGTCCAAAGTGGAATTGGTTTTTTTTTTCGAATTGTATTTTTCGCTGTTTAAAAATTTTATTTGATTTTCTATCTTTATTTATATTATGATTAGTAGCAAGCACTTTGGTGTGACCAATGTTGCCATATTAAAATTAATAAGTGGAAAATTTGCATCTTTTTTTTTTACAAAATCAATTTGAATCTGAAAATGTGTGACATAACAAATATATCAGAAAGCAATTTTTATAATTTATTTGTTTTTAATATAATTTGATTAGAAACAAAGTAGTTTTTGAACTGGCTGCTATCAACATCCAAACTGTTTTGTAATGTACGATCTTTTACTTATAATTTGGCAAATGTTTTACTTTGAAGTTGTTACAGAAAATATAAAAATTTTAATATAAATATACTTTGGCCAACACAAAAGTGTTTATTTACTCTGACAGAAATATGAGTTGTTGATATATGTATTTTCAAATAGGCAGACATAGATTTTTGAAAAAGCATTCGACTTTAAATGCCGGAATAAGTGTTTTAAGGTATTGTAAAATAAATCTTTTTTAAACTAAAACCAAAGTATTAAAATAAATACAGTTCCATAAGCCAAAAATCCAAAATGTTGAAATAAAGGTACAGAGTAATAAATTTAAATGCGACTTACAACTATTTTATACAAATACATATTTGTTTTCTTGGTGATAACATTATAACTGACATCCCTAGGAGCATAAATGGTTCTTCGTTTCAATAACATGATTTTATTACTTCTTAATATGTAATTTTTTCTCTGCCAAAATAAGTGAAATAGATAAAAAGAATAAAAAAAAGAAAACAACCGGTAGAATCAAATGAGATTTTGGCAGTCTATAAATGCGAGTTTTCGCCTTCTTTTTCCTTTGATGGCTTTTGTTGGTAGCAGGGAATAGTCTTGCAAGCACTTTAAACAAATTAGATTTAACAATCTTGATTTATGGAAACAATGTTCTCTACGAATGAATTTGTGCAGGCATTTTGCCAGCCATAATATGGAATACATTTATTGTAAATCGAATTTGATTTTACATTACACTGCGCGTTCACTCAGAGATTTCATTACTTACTAAAAGTGTAATCAAGCTATAATCCATCCTCTCCTTTCTTACTTACTTTTATTGATGTCAACTAAACTAAAACAGATATTGTAATTTACGAATAGCGCAACAGAACTTTTCCAATGTACTTAAGAGGCATATAATTTCATTTAAGTTAATTTTACATTTACAAAATTTAGTATGAAAAAGCAATAATACGCGTTAATTACCAATGAAATCAAAATTGGAAGACAACTTCGAAAAACGAAGGTTTTGTTCAACACCGATACTTTTCTCAAGAGACTACCAAACAAAAATACTTTCCATATAGAAAGTGTAGGATGTTTTCAAATATAAATATTAAACAATTATAACATCATTAACATCAATGATTACTAATTACATCGAGATTATGTGTAAATGTTTGGTGTTAACGAAAATGTATGATTCTTGCGAAATTCAAATATTTTTTTAAAATTTGATTACTAAAATTATTTGAATTTGTATGACGAACTTACACACATGCTCTCTTACGATCTCGATGCTTTTGTAAAATTTGATGTACATTTTACGTTGATCTTTCTAACGTGCTGTGTTTCGTACAGTTAAGTACCGTCACTTTAAATTTGTCATTCATATGAATAAATAAATTTTTTATAGATTCATTTACTATGCAAGAATAAAGCACTTCGGTTTACCCTACTAAATTGTACACAAGAAGAAAAATCATATTTTTCTAAATGTTAATTATTCTAAGGGATGAATGCAACTATTTAGAAAAACATTTCTTCTGAGTTGACAGATTTAAGACAAATGTTCTCTTTTCACACAATAAGAAACTTAAAATTTGATGGACTGCAGCACGACATTAAGCTTCTTTGCGTGCCAGAGCACTTTCAAATATGAAATAATATGTCAGCAAATACAAGTTTCTAATTGGCTTTAAATTGCTATTTTACAACCACGCCAAATTGGTGAAAAAAAAATTACTGAAATTTGGCCACAGACTGACAAAACTACAGTCTCCTTACAAACATACATTTAATTGAAAATATTAGATCGAAATTATATGGCTTCTGCAAATTAAACCCTTTAAGCAAAACACATTTATCTCGTTATTTCCCCCTCCGTTGGTAGATTTAAAAACAATATTCCATTAATAAAGATATTTTTTCAAATAATTGACTTCTCTAGAGCAAATGATAAAACAATTCAATTCTATTTGAAATATTTACTGATTATTCTTTATGATTGTACTTTTAATTTATTATTGATTATAATTTGTAAGCAAAAAAGTAATGACTTACTTTCAGATAAAAAGATATATGTATTTTTTTCAGAACATTTTAATATTTAATACAGTTGTGCTGAAAACTGAAAAAATTCAACATCTAATTCATGTTTAAAATTCAAGAAAAAAAGTTTTAAAAATTCCTGTATTGCGATTCCTAACGACACCTTCAGTCACACAAAGCGTTAAAAGAAATAACTTTAAAAAAAATTACTTATCAAGTGTTTTGTTTAACACTAGATATACCAACAAATTTACATACCTATTTATACCAAAACCAGTCAATTTGACTGTATATGACAAGTTCTATTCATTTATATTATAATGCTTTATCGTTTGAGAGAATTGATGAGATATATAAAAATTGGTTCTAAGGCGAAGCAAGGGTTGTTTTTCCAATAAGCGGGGGTGTGAGGGGCAAGGCCCCCCGCATTGATAACATTGAAATTAAAAATTTAGGGATTTAATATCTCGGTTATTTATGAAATATGCCCAAAAAAATATGAAATTATATCCCAAAAATCAATTTATGTCACAGGGCAAATAAGTAATGTCAAAAAAAATTGGGGCATAACTTCCGTTTCAGTTTGAGGCATAAGTTCGTACCCCCATAAAAAATAAAAATATAAAAACTCATCAATTATATTCCAGTTTTATTCAGAATGATCATGTTTACATGCTTTACAAATACTAACTTTTTTTTCCACGCATTTTCCGCACACATATTTCTTACAGATGTCATAATTTGTAGTTGTCTTGTTGTTATTACAAAGTCCTATTTGGCACCATTTACGTACTGGCCGGGGATTCTGGGTTGCTGGACGGAGAATTTCACTTGCCCTCCCTTGGCTTGATGACTTATATTCAGATGTGAGCTCTTCAGCTAATCGAAACAAAAAGTCTTTCCTAGAAATATTCTTTCCTGTTATACTTCTATACAAAATCCAGGAATTGATGCCGGCCAAATCTAAAATATTGAAAAATACTTGAAGTGGCCACCTTCTGGATCCTGATTTCACACTATACTTTCTTGCCATTTGATCAGTTACATCAACACCGAATTTGGTTTTATTGTAAAAAGATATAGTTTCAGGTAGTTTCTTGGAACTGGTATCAATTTTGACGCCTTTGTGTTTAGTACTCAATAAAACAACCTTTTTGTTAGGCTTACTCTTATAAACAGTAAGTGTGCATTCATTTGTTTCATATATATGCGTTGAAAAACGTTCCATACCATCTTTTTTTTCTTTGCAAATTTTTGGAAGCTCCCGTTTGTTGCAACGTACTGTACCAACCAATGCAGTATTTTTAGCTAATAATTTTGAAGCCAAGGGGAGGCTGGTAAAAAAATTGTCGGTTGTCACACACCTTCCTTTCATGATATAAGGTTCTAGTAGTCTTGTTACAACAAATTCACTGAGAGGAGTTGACGAATTTCGTTTTTCGTCTTTTCCTAAATAGGGAAAGCCATTTATAACATACTTCGTTTCAACATCAGAAGCCAGCCAGAATTTTATCCCAAATTTGTCTGGTTTGTTTGGCATATACTGGGTAAATCGACATCTAGCCTTCGTTGGAAACAGTTGCTCATCTACTGTGATAAATGCTCCTGGTTTGAAAGCGTTTTGACTATTCTCGATAAATTTATCCCAAACAGTTGATACCAGCGCAAATTTATCCGTTTGCAAGCGCTGACTCCTCTCATTTCTTTTATCAAAGCGAATAAAACGTAAAATTTCCGTAAAGTCATTCCTGCTCATATTTTCGGAAAAAAAATCAGGACCCCACTTTTTGTTCCATAAATATGATAATTTCAAACCTTTTGCTTCGTATGCACCACGGCCATACAATATTCCAATAAAAGCCTTCAGGTTTTCCTGCGAAAGGGTCCACTTCTTACCTAAAACTCGAGAGGCTTCTATTTCAGTGCAATTTCTAATATGTTCTAATATATGATGATCAATCAATAGTAAGAAGGCACTGCTTATCTCTTCTTCCATAATATTTCTTCTAGCATGTGCTGTAGGCCCAGGTAAATCTTTGAAAATGCAATGACTTGGTAACCTTCCAACGGCACCCCCTTCTTGTATTTTTTTCCAAATTGTTCCATCAGCAGAAACTTCAATTTGCATATTTTGTGTGTTTTCCTCTTCAGAACTCGAGGAAAGCCGCATACATCTTCGTTTTTGCGTATTATGCTGTTGTCTTATGTTATCTTCTTCGTCACTCGATTCGCCTCCAACATTTTCATCAAATTCCTCGTTATCACTGCTTTCAATATGAACACTTTGATTACCATCATCATCCGTATCACTGTCGCATCCCAAAAACTCATATTCGCTATCACCACCATCAACGTCTGATAGATCCGAAAGTATATCTTGTATTTCTTCCAATTTCAAAATTTTTCGTTTTTTCATTATGAGCAATTTGTATGTAGCAAAAGTAATAAAATTATTTCTTACTGAACAGAACAGAACTCAATGAATAAATAATGGTTTATAACAGTTTCCTACGAAATTCTTGATAAAAAAAATAAATAGGGAGATTCCCGAAAAATATGAAATTTGAAAAATATGCTGTTATACAATACTATTTTACCAGGGATGTGCAAACATTTTTCTTTATACGCCATTTTCCAAACAAGGGAATTTCCTAAAAGTGAAGAATATAAAGCATTTGCACATAGAACTACAAAAACGTGTACCAGGTCAAAATGACTGGTTTCGGTATAAGTACCAAAAACAAAAAAAAAAAAATTTTTGTTATGAACACAAAATCAAATTAACTTATCAAATTATTTGTATTTAATTGTTGTTATAAAAGTCATATAATAGTTTCGAAAAAAAAAATAAATATACATAGTAAATATTTATGAAATAAAAGGTAAAACCAGTCATTTTGACTGGTATGGTAAATCTAGTGTTAAGGTAACAAAACTTTTTCATTAAAACACATTAACTTAATTCAGATTCTTAAATCAAATAAAATTCAAAATTAGTTTGCTGTTCAAAAAAACGTCTTCTGATCGAATCATTAAAATACAAGAAAATATAATTGAGAAGTTTCAGTTTAAGCATCACAATACAACTCTTGTTGTTATAGTGCTTTGACAGTTTAAAAGTGAGATTTAACGTAAGTCTTAATGAAAACTTCTTACTTTGCTGGTATTTGTATAATCCACCCCATATAAAACTGATTTTCTTCAATACTTGCATTGTGTTGTCTCTACTGTTTGCTATTCTAAATTATTTGTTTGGCAAACACTTAAACGAAAAAAATCCTCGTACATTTGCTCATGTAAGTGTATGCACGCAAGAGTAAAAATTTAAAACAGCAATTGATTTTTTTGTTAAAAAAAAATGCTTTTAACATGTTTTCGCTGTGGTCTGCCCAGTCAATCAATCAAACAATTTAAAGACGCATGAGAACTTAAAGGACGAGAGTTTTGTCTTTTTTTGGCATCATAAACTTGGATATCCCTCCCTTCAAATTAATTTCTATTCAATTATTTTGGTTGTTAAATTAGAGACCCAAAGCCACGTATAATTATTTAAAACTTAAAGTCTACATTTGTTTAAATTGAACTAACGATAAAAACAAACATAATTACGTTAATGTTTAAACAAAAATATTCTGAAACAGCTAAAATTTTTAATAATTTGAATTTTATTAATAATTTGAATTTTATTAATAATTAACACTTTTCGAAGAATATACAAATAAACAACCTTTCCACATCAACAGAAGATACAAATGAAATTTTATTAAAAGCAATTGGAGATCAAAATGATACAACATTAAATCAACCAAAGCCAAAAAAAAGAAACCAGGCTAAGAAACCTTTAATTTTACTTAAGACGCACATTGTCTGATTTTAATTTAATCTCAACTAAAACACAAATAAAGCAATACATTATTTAAGAAAATTTACTCAATGCACAGGGTGGCAAACTCCTCAAACACGTACTACTATCCCAGTTTAATTAAAGTCATTAAAGCTCTGGCAAACAGAGTCAAAATTGAGGAGATGATAAATATTTGGAAGAAAAACTACCACACTTTCAAAAATAACAAATTAATGAATAAAATCATTAAAACTCCTACAAGCTGCAAAACAGCAAGGAGTCCCAACGAGCTCTAATAGAGTATTTTTATAGCAAAGTTTAGGAAAGTACTAACGCTAAAGTCGATGCTAGCGATATTATCCTAAGAAGGGTAGAGGTGGAAAGTACGCCTACAAACATTGCCTGTTCAACTAGTAATCCAAATTGTATAGCTAATTAAATATTATATTTTTATTTTTTTTTTAGAAAAAGTAAAATACAAAACTATTTAATGATTTAAAAAATAATGATACCAACCGTTGAAATCTTTTATGAATAAAAGTACACCCTTATCGCGAATGTGCGATATATCTCCAGTTTATTATCATTTGACTTTATTGTTTGAATTGTTAAGAAATATTTTGTTTTTTATTTTATTTTCTTACTTTTTAAACAATGTGCACCCTTTTTTACATTTGTTTTTTTTTTTTTCATTTCACTTTCATTTATAACACACACACACACATACACATCTGTATAATTATTATTTGTAATTTGTTTAGAAAAAGAATACAGTGTTTAACTTTTACAATGAAACACATCTACTTCACCATTTACACACATGGCCGACTGTTTGTACGTGAATGTACGTGGAAGCTTTAAATTTTTAAATTTTTAATTTCAAAATATGGCTGACGATAGTGAAATGTCGTTATGAACCTGTTCACATGTGTGTGTGTGTGTATTTGTTGAAATTTTGAATGCCGGCTTAGTTAATCCAACTCTTAATGGCTGCGTGCCACTTTTTGACCCAGAAAACATAAAACAATGACAACGTCAAAAACTCTCATCTTTTTATATTTAATTTTTTTTTCTTGCAACAAAAGATAAATTTAGGTAACAAAAAAAGTAGAAAAACAATTTTTTTCCCTCAGTTTATTAAATGTAACATTTGACTTTTCATATCTTTTGGTCCGTATTCACATATTTTCATTGACTTTGTTTAATGTGAGTGTATGTGAGTGAGTTATTTAATCTAAACAAAAAGGTGAATTTTGTAAGTATCAACGCAGATTATCAACAAAATTACAACAATTATGGAAAATGTTTATGTGCGAAAGAGGGAGTACTTTGTATGTGACTCAATTGTGTCCTCATTTTGATTATGTTTTAGAAATTTTTACTTTTTTTTTCAATATCAGCATATTAACATTTTAACCTTTCAAAAAGTCCGTAAAATTATTGCCATAAAACGATACATAAATTCCACAAAGATTTTGGCGGTTAAAAAAGTATTTATATTGGAAAACTTAAGAAGTTTTCATTATTATGTATTTATGTGTGTGATTGTATTTTCGATAATGTCATATCTTTAATAAATTATTAAAAACGATACAAATTGTTATGTCTGCTTTTAATAGATGAGAAAAATAATAAGGTTTAAAGATCTTGCAAAAAGTTTAGAACAGTGACAGAATATTCAGGACCCAAAAAAACCTAACACTTGAGCAACGTTAAAGAACTCCACCGTTAAACTTATGTTGCCAATAATGAAAACAATACCTATCCTTTTAATATTAAAATATATATTTTTTGTTCAATGCATTTTTTTAAATAATGATCTCGAAACGAAACAAAAAATAATAATTATTCACATATATAAATTTAAATAAAAAGTAAGAACAATCATTAATAATTGTGTCTATTATGCGTGAAGTTAAATTCTACAAAAAAAAATTAAGCGCAAAAATACTGATGACAAAAGTATTTACTGGACCATGATTATTAGTAGCAAAATTGGGAAAAACTCTATCAGAGTGAAAGATGTGAAATAATTCAGTTTTAGAATTAAATTGATTAATTTCTTTCGGAAAAGTTTAATACTGCAAATGCTTATGTTTTCTTCAACTCTGGTTTCTTTTCTTAAAGAAATGCCTTTTTGGAATAAAAAAAGAAATACTGGTGTGTGATTGTGATTCAACAAAACAGGTCAGTTGATGTTGAAATGCTTGATCAGGTGGAAAAAACAAAACAAATTAATTGCTAGGTCAACTAAACGAATAACCATATGTTAAGTGTTTTGGCAGTATTTTATTAACACACAAACACACAGACTGACCTTCATACATTTTAAGGCATTTCGTTCTTGCAGACGAACACTAAATCAGAATGACTAATAGACGTGCAACATACAAACATATTACCAGATGAACATACCTTTCATAATTTTTCATACAGTGGCAACCAGATATTAACAATTTCACATTAAAGTGTAAAAAATTATGTTTCACAACACGATAAAATTTATGTAAAAAAGTATGAAATGAATTTAATAAATTTCGTACGTTCTGCGTAAATGCAGAAACTAATAACAATTTTAGAACTGATTGTGTGTTAAATAGTCCAGTCATTCACTCATAAATTTTGTTTATTAATCCGTACTTCAATTAATCCAGAGCATTATTAAAAATTTCATAAGGGCGAAAATCCCTAATTAAGCTACCAAATTCTGTATTTAAAAACAAACTCATCAAGCCCTGCACTCTGCGCTTCATCTTTAGTTTTGTACTTTTAATAAATTGTTGGACTTTTTGTAAATCTCGGGTTTTCTTGATTGCAGAGTCCCTTAGTGTGATTTGCACTTACATTGTTAAATACGATTTTCGCAAAAGTTAACAGAATTTATTTAAAAGAATTTTTTCTGACCGTGTAAATATTTATTTTGCAAAAACTAATAAAAATTTTAGAACTTATTGTGTGTTAGATAGTCCAGTCATACACTCATAAAATTTATTTATTAATCCGTATTTAAAGAAATGCAGAGCATGATTAAAAGTTTCATAATGGCGAAACTCCCTAGTTTAGGTACACAATTCTGCATTTAAAAACAAACTCATCAAGCTCTGCACTCTGCGCTTCATCTTTAGTTTTGCACTTTTAATAAATTGTTGGACTTTTTTTAAGTCTCAGGTTTTCTTGATTGCAGAGTCCCTTAGTGTGATTTGCACTTACATTGTTAAATACGATTTTCGCAAAAGTTAAGAGAATTTGTTAAAAAGAATTTTTTCTGACCGTGTAAATATTTATTTTTGTTTGTATTTATTCAGTTGTTCTTGAATTCGTAACTTTTTTTGGGTTATTTCTTATAGTTTTTATTACTCTTTTCAGGCATGTATGAATGTGTAAGTGCATGTGGGTGTGAGTGTGTGTGTATGACTGTGTATGTTTTTATTTTCTTTAGCTTTAGTTTTTCATAGTCTGTCCTCTTTATTGATGCTCGTGAAAAATCAACGAGGCATTACTAATTTTCTTATTGTGAGCTGCCATCGTGCACACACTTGTACAATGCTTCTTTGTATGCGTAATGCTCTTTGGTGTAAGTTTTTTTTTCTTTTTTTCTTTTTTTCTTTTCTAATTGTAAATGTGTTCATTTGTATGGACTTGTAGGTATGCACGTAGATACGTTTGCTTTTGTGTATTAGTCGGTAATACTTTCAAGTGCTCTTTTAAACTTAAGAGTTGTACAAAAGTGACGCTTCAATGATTTTAAGCCAAACCAGCTTCTTCAATAAACGTTAAGGTTGTTCAAAAAAGGTACACATTTTTAAAGTAACCATCCATTTGATTAAATCAGAAAATTAAGTCAGAATCATTTATACTTAATTTTTATTTATTAAAAGAAACTTTGAATGCCTTTTTGCCAAATAATTGTTCAAGTTAAAATTTAATAACAAAGTTACAGTTAATCGATTTTTAAAGAGAATAAAAGCACTTTTATGAGTTGTGGGTGTGCTAACAATCAAAAACTGAAAATACTACTGATATATTAACGCATCCTCTAGTTCTCGCATAGAATTATAGACGAATGTTTTTTTTTTAATTAAAGGGCTAAACATTTTTTATTTCAATTTCCGTTGCCTACTGCCCGGGTGGAAATATTAAGCCAAGTTCATCGTACAAATAAAGAAAATTTTTAATCTTGTGCGATTTTACTCTCAGCTTCATATTAAAATAAATATCCAAAACACAAAGATTAATATCTTCAATTTCTAAACTTCTGTACATATGTATATATTTACGTATGAATGTATGTATGTACAGCGCCGGTCAAAATAACAGCACCAGCTGCAATTTTCTATTCGAAAGATGTAAAAATTTCACCTATTTATTGTATTATTTTTTTGAGTGTAAAAAACAGTTAAATTTTTATGCTTTCTCAGAGTGTGTGCATTTGTTGTCAAATTACGTAATTGTTATTCAGTTATGGAAGATCTTATGTCAACACGTATCATTTTGCGCTTTATTAAAATAGCACCAGTAGGCTTTTTTAGTTTGTTTTGCAAAATATTGTGACAAAAATAAGTGAAAACGGAAGATAATAAATTTTTTTAAATATATTTTCTATTAAGTCGTGTAATAATTTTATATAAATTGTTTACTTATGGGTCGCGAAAAGCATTGTTCGCTGGAAAAAAGTGAACTAATAAAAAATTTTGCGTCCGAGGCTAAATCCTATTCCCAAATAAGGGAATTGCTAGGCTGTTCTAATAAAATGATAACAAATGCCCTAAGATATGAGCAAAAAGTAGAATCCCATGGTAGGAACCGTGTTTTGTCACCCTTAAAAATAAAACGGTCAGTACGGACGACAAAATCTTTAATGACAGCTACGGAGCTCAAAATCACATTAGATGTGCCGGTAAGCGTTGAAACTATTCGCCAAAGACCTCAAGACAACAGGCTCAATGCCTGTAGTCCTCGAAAATCGCCGCTGCTTTCTTCTAAGCACGTTGCTAAAAGGATATCTTTTGCTAAAACACATCTCAATTGGCCAAAGGAGAAGTGGAGAAAAGTGCTGTGGACTGACCAATCCAAAATTGTTCTTTTTAGTGAAAAAAGTTCCATATGTTTTGTCCGTAGGCCACCTAGCAGCGAATAAAAGCCATAATTCACATCAACAACTATCAAACATCGAGGTCATAGTATTATGGCATGGGATTTCTTCTCGTATCAAGGTGTGAGTCCTATATATTGGTTCAAAACCGTTATGGATTCATCGGTTTACGTAAAAATCCTTGATAAAATTATTCTGCCGTATGCTACTTATGAAATGCCGCTGGTGTTGGTCTTCCAACAAGACAATTACCCCAAGCAAAATGGCATAAAAAATGGTTCAACGATAACTCTGTTAACGTAGTGAAGTGGTCTGCACAGTCCTCAGATTTAAATCCTATCGAAAATCTGTGGACGGACATAAAGAAGGGTGTATCTACAATAAAATCAACGAGCGTTGAAGGACTCTGGGAGGCAGTTCAGAAAATTTGGAGTTACATCAAAGCTAAAAGATGCCAGCAGTTAGTGATTCCATGGGAAGGCGTTGTGCCACGGTAATCGCAAACAAAGGGCAGGCAACAAAGTATTGAAACCATACAATTAATTCATCTACAAGATATCTGAGTGAAATTTTGATTTATTTTAAAAAATATCACTAATTTAACTTTATTTTATATGAAACAAGCACTAGGTCAGTTTTAGAATAAAAATAAAAATTTTGTTTATTATTTTATATTATTTTTTTTTTCTTTCAATATTTGTTATTGCATACAATTTGTTTAATAATATTATTTCCTATTTCCTGAAGATGCCACCCAACGGTGTGGCGAAATATTGAAAGAAAAAAAAAAATATAAAATAATAAACAATATTTTTATTTTTATTCTAAAACTGACCTAGTGCTTGTTTCAATATAAAATAAAGTTAAATATAAGAAAAGGTCAAAAAACATTAACATTTAAATATCACTAATTTTTGTTTCAAATGAACTGAAATAATAGCACATTTTGACTATGTAGTTTTTAAGTTTTTTTTTTGTTTATATTTATTATATTAATAAGTGTATTATAAACTGTTGAAAAAACTAAATAATTTCCTTATGATAATAAACGATTAACATCAAAGAATTTATTATTTTATTTGTAGTTGAATCTGCCCAACAGTTAAACAGATGGAAACGGAGTCATTATAAATTTGTGCGTAGTGCTATTATATTGACCGCTTCTGTATATACATTTTGAAAACCATTTGAAAAAAAGAAAGTAGAAAAAAATATAACAAGACGGAATATGAAATTGCTTAAGTTTTTTTTTAACTTTGCAAATAAATTTCCGCCATACACCAATTGTTACAAAGAAAAAATGTTTGTTTAGTTCAATGGTTCCTAATATTTGAGTTAAATGGAATGTTGATTATAAATTAAAGTTATTCGGCCTAAGAAAAACTTTGAACATCAATACAGCAAGTTATTTCCGAAATCGTTTATTTCAAATCTTTCCAATTCCTTAAGAAAAAACGCAACAATTTAAGTATGGGTAATGCTTACTTAATACCTACACACATTTACATATACATATACACATACAAACATACATATATTTCTTTTTTCATAAAATTTCAAAAATTTTATCAAAGCTTTCAATATGTCATTGTCAAATAATTCGTTTTTTTACTGTTTTGTGTGGAAATGTGTGTATTGATAAATGTATTTATTGTGCGTATGTGTATGTGTACGTAAGTACGTATAAATTAACGCATGTTTTGTGTGCGCTTGTGTGTATAAAAGTATACGTCTGTGCATTGTATGTTTGTTTTCTATAAATATTTTTTTTTAATATATTAAAAGGCTGAGGAGTAGTTTAGGATATTGAAAATAAATGTTTTCTTTATGTAAACCAGATGATTTTAGGCATAAACACAAATGACTTGACATTTGTTTTCCTAGACATAAAAAATATAAACATAAATGGTCATAGTCTACGTATGTATGTACATATTTGTATGTAGCGCTTGTTACTGCCGCAAAGATGGTCATATTTATATAGGGGTATCCATATTTGATGTTTAATTTACAATACTTTGCATTAGTCAAATGTTCGTTTTAGTTTTCGCATAGCAATTTGTTCAAACAAAAATGCGACATTGTAGCAAAAGTTGTTGTGGGTAAAAAATTTACAACAAAAAGTTATCAACGAAATTAGTCGACTTATAAAATTAGTCGACTTATAAAACATACCAACGCTTTTGAATACATCAATTATAGCACCTAAATACATGCATACTAACACACATTTTGAATATTAACAAGTAGATGAAAGAAAAGTTTCAATAACAACACCAACATGCGAACACTTAAATATTTTTCTACATTATGTTAAATGGCCATATTCAATATATTTGCATTAAAACGACTTGAAGAAAAAATACTTAAGATGTGGGCACGTTAACATAAAGATTTTATCGAACATTTTTAGTCAAAGAAAAGCAGACTGAGGAAAACAAATTGTTATGATCGGGCATTGAATTTATTAGAGCCGTAAATGTTTAAATTAATTCTAATATTTCTTACGTTTTTATATGTGTGATAGAAATACATATGACAATGAGCCCATATATTTCGTAGATTATTTTACATTTTTCTTTTAAATTTTTTTAGTCCTCATTGAAAGAAAGGCTTTTAAAGAAAACGAAAAAGGCACATAAGAACTAGTTGATCATTCCCAAATATTTAACAAAACACTTTGTTAAATTTCCCTTTAACATAAAATAACACTTCATCTCAACAGTTTGCACATATTCTTGAACTTTTTTTGCATTTGTGCAAATGCTTTTTGAATATTGGTTTTTAATCGCAATTCTATGAGTTTGAAACAACGTTAGCCTTAAATTATTTTTATTTTAATCTATCAAAATAGTCAAAAATAAAAGAATCTGCTTAAAGTCAAACTACTACCACCGACATTGTCCCTATTTTCAAATAGTTCCTAATGTTTATATTACAGTTTTACTTTATTTTAACAGTTTTGGTTCAAGTCCATGTAATCTGCTAAACTATAAAAAAATGTGCGAATTTCTGTGGCCTTTTAAGTATGACTGTGCAACAAACATCTAAACATAAAAACTGTCGCAATAAGAGTATTAGTAGGATTCAACAACAATATTTAAATTATACTTTTTTTCTACTTCTCGTTCGTAACTATTAATAAACTTAAATACAGAATTGCTCTTCTTAGCCCATAAATAGATAGCGGTAAGTCCAAAAATTGTTTTCTATGTGAAACTTTGTTCAAAAAAATATTATTGTAAAAAAGATACCAGCAAAAAGGTATTCAAATTTCGTTAAAATAGGAGGAGCGATATTAAATATCTGCATCAGTGTTAAACAACGATAAATAATATTTACAATTTAATAAAATGTGTTATTATTTTTTATGGTTCAATGTTAACTTACGGGTTCGTATTTTATTTAATAGGTTTACAAATACAATTTTTTAATTAAATTTTTAGCAAATTAGTTATTAAATTAGCTTTAAGAAAATGTAATTGCGAAAATTTTCTATAGAAGAAAAGTCGTTTCTATATACAACATTAATGAACTATAATGTAGTAGATTTTTTTCATTTTGCATATTGGTGTTTAGCTGGGCTTACGTTTTTGTTGTTTTATATTTGAGCGATATTTTGTATAGATTACAGAGCCTGCTGCTGAAATCTAAAATAAAACCAGATTTTACATTAAAGTTATTAATAATAGCATCAAGACAAACAATTATTATTATTATTCTGCAGCTAAGCGGTGGCAAAGAACTTCGGTTATAATAACGCAGTGATGCACAAATGGCTCACATTGGGAGAAATTCAATGATTTTTAATTTAAATCGGAATTTTCTTAACTATTTAAGGGACAATTCGATTGCTTTCAATTTGGGAACATCAAAAAAGATAACTGTCTAAACTTTTCCATGCTCAGATACCCGTTTAGTATACGTTTTGGAAGACCCTTAAACACTTTCTTATTAACATTTTTTTTTATTGGTAACATTGCTTTTTTAATAACTCTTGAGCTTAGAAAACCAACAGAAGATTTATTAAAAAAAACTATAAATTTATGAATTTTCGATAGTTTATAGTTGATATAAAGCAAATGAAAAATAAGTTTATTTTAAAAACTGAACATGTCCTGTGCACTAATAATAAATGCTTAAACTAAATGTTTTCTAGCAACTTTTTATTCTCATGATCAAAGTTTTACTGCTCCAACTTGTACTTGAAACTTTATGTGCGATTAAATGTATTGAATCACGTAAAATTAACTAATTTTGCTAGCTGGCAAACAATACTCCATTACTCATAAAGCAATACAAAATAGATACACACATACACGTACATAAACATAAACATAAAAAAATAAGAAATAAGGGAACCCCAAGAACAAGAACAAGACAAACAGTACGTAATGTTTGTTTGTTTGTTTGATTATTTAGAAGTTTTATATTGCTTTTATTTTTATTTTTATTTTTATTTTTATTATACTCTATTGATATATTACACGAAAATGTTGCAAAATGTCTGATTTATATTTATTAACACACACTAAGCGTAGAACATGTCCAAGTTCACAACACACACTTCAACAAACGCTTAAACTCAGTCAAACTCTTAGACACACATGCGTATGGTACATGCATGGCACATTTAAGAGTTGCCAATCGAGTTGAAATAATAATGGTAACAATTTTCCATTCATTTAATGGAATCGATCAAAACAAATTAATCATAAAACAAACGTTTGTTTTAAACTTTTCGGAAGAACTTTCTTTAATAAATGTGTCACGGTTATTTAAGATGCAAGATGGGGGCAACATCATGTTTTAGAGGTATTTCAAATGAGTTTATTGTTCGAATTTGTACAACATACGAATGTATAAAATGAATGTTCTGTTCAGTTTTTTTTGCGCTTATTTTTATGTTCCTTCATTCTGTACGAACTGAAAATATGAACTTTCGCATGTTTCAATAAATATTTTCTTTTATAAGAGGTAAAAGAAAATTTACGAAATAAAAAATTAAAGTCAAACACACATAAATTTAATTAAAATCTACTACAAATAAACAAAAGTTAAAGCAACCAAGAAGCAGCAAAAAAGTAAAGAAACTTAAATATCAACTATTCAGACGTAGAGATGTTAGTATGACAGCTGTTTAAAGGGTTATTTATTGCTACAATGGTGATAACTATTCCTTTTCAAAAACATCGGACAGCTTAACAAAAATAGATATCCAACATCAGAATAAAGTGCTTTATGTATACTCTAATTAATCTAACTCGGAAAAAGTGCATTTTAACCAAAAATTTTACCAAAGAAATATGTAACGACACACAGTCTATGTTAAACATTTTATATGGTGCCTACCCCATAACCATGAAATGGCAAATCCTTTGCCCAGTCACAAGTTTTGACTCGAGAGTATAAAAATGTTTTCAGAAAACTAACATAAGACTGACTAACTAGACAGAAAACCAATGTAAGGACCGAGAAATAGGATCCTTGTAAGTGCTGAAAAGCTCATACACAACGACTTCTGTCAAGATTAATTTGAATGCGAAAATTAAAAGAAGACTTAAAAAAATCTTAACTATTACCGGCCACATGTAACGGCCAATTAGTCCTGCATGAATATTTGTCTTTCGAAGAAAATATTTTTTCAGATATTACAAAGGGCCAGTAGGACTAAATTGAGTCGACATTTTTCATACCTATTAAAATGGCGGCGTGTTTAAACTAACTTTAATCTGCAATCAATTTTAACTACAAATGTACTAAGGAATTAAATAATTAATTTTCATTAATTACAAATTATTGAACTCACCAAAGTTAATAAAACTTGGCCGAAATATGTCTTTTGATCATATGCTGTTAAAGCTAGAAAATAAAAAAAAAAACGGACCAGGAAAAAAAATTTATTCAGAAATATCCTACCTCTGAAATTCCCCCCACTTTTGTTTAGCAAAAGCAACTTTTAACGTAGCGAAAGTAAAAAAACCTAAACTTGGACCGAAAAATTTTAAAATTCCATTTTTGACCCGACCTCTTTTCTGAGCGGATATATAAAATAACAATTCTAAATTGAAATACACTCTTGATATTTCCATTAAAATTAAATTTAAATTAAGTTTTTATGGGCAGGCGGTGGTATCCACTGTTGGTATTTGCAAGTTCAATTTACAGTATACCCGCTCAGATCCTTCTTTCACCTCTAAATCTTTCGTTCCTTTCACACAACATCTCCTACGCATTTTACTTATCTACTTGCAGTATGATTAAGCAAACATCTATTTACAATTATTAAAAACCAAAAAAAAAAATTATGACTGACATAAATGTTTTTACTCGTATCTACTTAAGCAGGATGAGCAAAAGCAGAAAAAAGGTGATATTCACAAAAAATCGCAAAAAAATGATGCAAGAGTAGAATTTTAAATTTTGTTATAACTTGAATCATTTTAGGATCGCCACTTCACTCTCAAAAACCTTTTGATATTTATTTTTACAAGAAAGTGAACAAAAAAATTATTTTTATTTTAATTTCGAACAAAATGTGTTATCACTCATCATCCATTTTACTTTATTTAAAATTATAAATTAATTCATGTCAAGTTTTATGCTGTGTCAAACTATTTGATTCTATTTAGATTATTTTGTAAAAACTGATCAAATAAAATTAACTGCGTACACCCGCATAATACGAAGAGTGATTTTAATATGCGATTAACATTTATCCATTTTCCAATTCCTTCATTATACTCGTATGCATACTCGTATACATATATTTTAAACAAATTTTATAAATAAAAAATATTAAATTTTTCAGTTAAGCATGGACGTTCTTCAGTAATAAACTTTTGTTTCTGTAAGGACTAAAAAAAACTATGAATTTATTTTCAAAAGTGTGGTTTCTACAGCGAAAAATTAAACAACTTAAAACCTAAAATTTTAAAAGCATTTGTCTCGTTTTGAGCCTTAAGAGATATGTCTCTATAGCAGCAAATATGTCGGCGTCTTTAGGAACCTTTTTAAATTTAGAGAAGTTTATCGTATCTTTAACTTTTAACGGGGATGGGAGCAGTGGTGTCAGAAATTTTCATAGAAAAATCTTAATTTAGGAAAAAAAATCTTCAAATTTTTTTAATCTTTTTACTTTTGAAAATATTTGTTCAACGTTTGCTGATAAATAAGGGAGACATAAAATTTTTTGCAAATTTCGACAAAGTTGAAAAAATTAACTCACTATCCGCTCTACATATTTTTGATATTGTGTGTCAAAATTCTCCACTGTAATATTTTCTAAATTTTTAAAATATTTATTAAAGTCAGGTGGAGGAAATCCCCTAACTCATCGTCAAATTTTGTATCTCACTGTTTTTAATTTAATCTTAAAAACATTTTATTAGACTTACTAGTGAAGAAAATTTTTTATTAATAACATTTTGAGGGTCAACATAAGAAAGCTTCTTTAAAGTTACGTCGTTAAAGTCAAATTGTTTTGTTATTTATTTGCAGAGCTCAATGTAGAAGCCAATACAGTTATTAATGAATTGATTTAATTGAGTAGCATTAAAGCTTAAATCGGAAATATTAGTTTTTACAAATATATGTACCTGGTTATCATTTGTTTACATATTTATCGGCAGTGAAACAATTTTTTTTTTGTTTTTTTTTTTCTTAGTTTTAGTCCATCTTTGGTGGAATTAAATTCCAAATTGAAGAAATAAAAGAAAATAAATAAACTTTAGTAATGTTTAGTTAATTTTTCATTATTAAAAATGTATGTGTTTGCGATAAGCAAATTCATTTACAAGCAAACCGTCTTGTCAGTAATTGGTTGTGCGCGATTAATTTATTTATATTACAAGAGCAAATTATACACTGGGGAGTAACAGTGATTCTGGTCTATTAGAACCAGAGATAACAGACGTATGAAATATTGTATTTTTTTTTTTTTCTAATCTCTAAATTATTCAGTTTTACAAATTGATAAGAATTTAAATTACATTTATTTATTTTTTGTGGACAAAATAAATTTTTATGAAACAAATTTTCAAGTACAAAAAATTTACAGAAGTTGAGTGTGGAGTCTTAATCCACACGAATGGTTTTTTTTTATTTTTTTCCATATTTTTTTTATTCGTAATAGTGTAATGAATATATATGAATTTATTTATGAATTTACTTTTTTAATAAAGTTTCTTAACCACCATTTTTTAGGTTTAAATTTAAATTTTGTATTTATATCCGTAGACTATAATAATATTAAAAACAATCATACAAATAATAACGTTTTACTTTACTTTTTTCCTAAAACAAAAGCTTTATAAATTTATAAAGATTTTTTTATTTATTTTTTAAAATTTATATTTATTTGGGATCTTTTATACAAAATATAAGAGGGTTGTAGTATCCATTTGTTTTTTTTTTTTCATAATTTTAGTTAAAGTTTCTTTAAGTTAAAATTAATACGTCTGTTATTTTAGAATAATACTGACTTATTTTATCAATAACACCGGCTTATTTAAAAAAATTAATCAATAGAAAAAATTATTAATTAATTAACTGATCTTATGTATGTATATGTAACTGATCGCGATTGTGCACGGATAGTAACCGAATTTTACTATAAAATTGGGCGTGCAGAGAAACGTTACTTTTGTGAAAACAAAAAGCTTTCAAAACAATACATACGAAGTCTTTTCTTTCATTTATCTACATGTGTATATGTAAGTACAATACATGCAGTTTCATGCTAGATCATGATTTGTTTTTACTCTTAGCAGGTTTTTACGAATCAAAAGTGAGCGTAAGAGACCTAAGTCACTTTCTTATGTACAGCTTGCATACGTAAATTCATACAGTATGCAAGTAAACAAGGTTCTGCTTTGCTTGTTAAGAAAAAGTTGAAACTATTGTAACACGAAAATACAGATATGGACGAAATAATTCTTTCAAAAAAACTGATTTCAAGACAGACAAAATTAAAATCATATTTCTTAAGAACGGTAATTATACACTAAATCTATTATGTCATATTTGAGAAATATTGCGTCAGGATTTTTTACATGTCGTAGAACAAAATATGAATGCAGGTTAAACAAGAAAATTCAGCAGTTATTTGGTCACTCTTTATTTTTTACACTTTTTATTGCTGATACAGTAAAACAAATTTTGTTTGAATTCTAAGTGTTCAAAAGATTGGCCATATTCATTAAATTAAAACCATTAGGGCACACCTTTAATTTCTATCTTTAAATAATTATACTCGTTGTTATACTTGATATAGTAATGGACATTCTGTCTAATTTTTAAAAATTTCCCTGTATCCGTTTTAAAAATTACATCAGTTATAGGGACACTCTTTAATTTCTAATTTGAAGTTTGCTACTTTTCAAAAGTTTGTCATATACATCATTTAACAGTATATATTGTAACACCCTATAATTTTATATGTGTATTATTGTTGTTATAACGGTCATAGTAATCGACATCCTGACCAATTTCCAAGCGTTTGTCTACAGCGACTCAAAAGATACGCGCATAACGTCAGCTATGGGGACACCCTTTAGTTTTTAAGATTATGAACTGTTTTTAAAGCGTGACCAATTTGTAAGCATAATCTGTCAAATTACAAGAAATTTTCAAAATCGGTTCAGAAATTACTGAGTTCTGCAGGCACAAACATAAAAAAACAACATTCAGTCGAATTGATAACCTCCTTCTTTTTTTTTAAGTCGGTTAAGAGAGTGTTAATTTCTCTTTCCTTTGTATACTAACGGTAAGTCTTGTTTTCTATTAAGAAATCAACAACTACAAAACAACAGCTTTTTTATGAAATTAATATATTTTTATATTTCATTAAAACGTTCAACCGTTTCAATATATTTTTTCCTTCTGACTTTATAATCAGAACATACCCTTTATATATATTTCATTTTAATCTATTTAACAAAAGTATATTAACAGTGAATAACATATCATGTCTCACAACACCCCCTCTCAATTACATAAATTTAACAAATTTCTAATTGCAACAAAATTACATTTATCTAATGCTTTTGTAAACACATCAGCAATTTGATTCTTTGTTGAAATCTTTTGAATCTTCAGATGGCCCTTTAGTACATGATCTCTAATAAAATGGTGTTTAATGTCAATATGCTTCGATCTTTTGCATTCAGAATTTTTCGCCATAGCAATACACCCAGCATTATCTTCATACAATAGAAAAGGTTGTTCAGATGTTGTTACCTTGATGTCATCTAAGATGCCTTTCAAGCATAAGCCTTCTGAGGTAGCCAAACTTAGAGCAACATATTCAGCCTCGCTTGATGAAGTAGCTACTGTTGTTTGTTTTTTACTACACCAAGACACTGGACATCCATATACGTAATATATGAACCCACTAGTGGATTTCCGATCGTCTATGTTGGAAGCCCAGTCAGCATCTACGTAACCAGCAAGAATATCATCGCTTTCTTTAAAGTTTCCAAACTGTAATTTAAGTGACTTAGTTCCCTTAAGATATCTCAGAATTCTCTTCAGAGCTGACCAATGTACTTCACCAAAATTCTCTTGATACCGACCCATATATCCAATGGCATAACAAATATCAGGTCGAACACATAACATCAAGTACATCAAACTCCCCAACAGTTCTCGGTATGGCTTATTGCAAGATTCATTTTCAATACGTGGCAGTTGAAGCCCTTTTTCCATGGGAGTTTCAATGGAGTTACATTCTGTCATTTCAAATTTTGAGAGAATTTTGTCAATACTCGAAACCTGACTAAGATGCATAATTCCATCCTGAATTTCGTAATCAATTTTTATACCAAGAAAATAATGAAGTTTTCCACAGTCAGACATTTCAAAAACTTCAGAGAGTTTTTTCTTAACACGTTCAACTTCACAAAAATCATTACCACCAATTAAGACATCATCTACGTAAAGTAGTAGCAATATTAATTTATCCCTTATAAACTTGAAATAAAGACAATAATCATGTTGTGATCTTTTAAAGCCCAGATCCTCAAGAACTGTATTAATTTTTTGATTCCAACATCTAGGACTTTGTTTCAATCCGTATAATGACTTGATAAGCCTCAACGCTTTTCCCGACTCCGTTTTCATACCTTCTGGTACTTCCATGTAAACTTCTTCTTTAAGCTCACCGTGTAAAAATGCTGTTTTAACATCTAATTGACAAAAATTAAAACCTTTTTTCACACCAACAGCCAAAACTATACGCAATGTACTTATTTTAGCAACAGGAGAGTAAGTTTCTTCATAATCGATACCGAATTTTTGTAAGTAACCTTTTGCAACTAACCTTGCTTTATACCGAACTGGGTTTCCATTCGAATCAGACTTTATAACAAAGATCCATTTTGATTTTAGAAGTTTTTTATCAATTGGTTTATCCACCACATTCCAAACCTTATTTTTCTCCAGAGAGTCCAATTCGCTTCCGACTGCTTTTAACCATTCCTCACGGTTTGATGATTTTTTAATATCAGAATACGAATTTGGAACATTGTCATTGGAAACAGCTTCAAATATAGATCTATATAAGTCGGTAAATTTACTTGGAGGTTTTCTTTGACGAGTACTTCTTCTGAGTATGTTTTCCTCTTCAGATTCATGTTGCATAATTGTTTCAGAACTAGAGTTTGTGTTAGGTTCTTCTTCTGTTTCAATTTCAACAACACCACTATCATTTTCCCCCTCTTGTTGAATAGATTCATCAATTTGTGTGTCCAAAACATTTATGTCACCTCGTTGAATAATCGGTATTTCAGTTACCTTATTTTTAATTTGCTTAAATGGAAAACTATTTTCATCAAATTTGCAATCTCGCGCAAGAATAACTACTCTTTTATTTTTATCCCATAATCTGAAACCATTTGGACAATAACCAACCATAACATATTTCGTACTTTTGGGATCTAACTTCTTCCGTTTTTGTTTGGGAATCCAAGCATATGCAGAACATCCAAAAATCTTTAGTTTTGTTAAATCTGGTTTCTCATTAAACCACATTTCTGCTGGAGTTTTATTACACAAAAGAGATTTAGTCGGACTTCTATTTATCAAATAGGTACTTGTAAATACTGCTTCACCCCACAATGATTTTGGAGCATTAGCCTCTATCATAATGGCTCGGACTTTTTCAACTACAGTTCGATTGAACCTTTCTGCCACCCCATTTTGTTGAGGAGTGTACGCAATTGTTTGAGCAATTTGAATACCTTTACTTCTGCAATACGCTTTCATTTTATTAGAATCATATTCTTTACCCTGATCAACAGTCAACAGAGATATACCAGTACCAAACTTAGCATTTACAAGGTTATTGTATTCTTTAAATTTGTCAAAAATTTCAGATTTGTTTTTAATTAGGTACACATAAGCAAAATGGGTATAATCGTCAATAAAAGAAACAAAATAGTTTGAACCATTATACGTCGTTGGACTTATAGGACCGCATATATCAGAATGAATATGCTCAATGGGACGCAAAGATTTTGAGCGAGTTCCATGAAAAGGCTCTCTACATTGTCTACTTTGTGTGCAAACTTCGCAAAAATCGATTTGTATTTGATCTGGTACACCTATTACCATATTATGTTTAAATAAATTATCATAGGCTTGTTTACTAATGTGACCCATACGCCGGTGCCATAATAGTCCCGTTTCAAGTTTAGATAAATTTGATACTGACCTTAATATTTTAAACTTTAGTTCAAACAGGTTACCAACTCTTTTTGTTGTACCAATAACATGTCCATTTTTTTCAAGATTAGCTTCATTCTTTTTAAAGTTTACTTTAATACCAGCTTCTACAATACGGCTTACAGACAAAAGATTCTCTCGGAAATTCGAGCTATATAAAACGTTTGTTAAGTTAATGTTAACACCAGTATCACTTAAGCCGTTAACTTCTCCAATTTTATTAACTACAACAAATTCACCATCTTTTGCAACATTTATATAACGTGGTTCCACTAGTTCATTTATTTTTGAAAAAATGCTTACATCATTTACGAAATGATCTGTAGCACCCGAATCCAACGCAAAAGATATCAAATCACTATCGTTCTTATTTTTATTTCCATACGAGTCAGCCATAAAACTAATACTTGGGCTAGCAGCAACCTTTGCTTCTCTTACACGACAGTCCTTTTTAATATGTCCATAACGACCACATTTATGACATTTGCCGTTAAAATATTTGTTTTTCTTTTTCCTTGTAGAAAAAGCTGTCATATTTTCTTCAACAGTTTCTGATTCTCTTTGTTTCTTTTTTGAATCTTCAGCTATTAAACGTTGTTTTACCATCGATACATTAAGATCCTCAGTTGGTAAATTTTCCAAAGCAGTAACCACAGCGTCATATGACTCAGGAAGAGTCAAAAATAGTTGAGAAACTAAGTCTGCTTCTTCTGGTTTTGCTCCAGCAGATTTTAATTGACGAATCAATGAATCAAACTTTAATAAATGACTCGTCATATCATCACCGTTACGCAATCTTAATTTTGCTAGTTCCTTTCTTACCAGTGTTTGATTTTGAGCTGATTTCTTTGCAAACGTACCACACAACGATTCCCACATTTCCTTTGCAGTCTTTTTGTCTCTTACATATTCAATAAAGTCATCATGAATAAAAGAGACTATAATATCCTGAGCTTTAGCATCTAATTTATTAAATTCTTGAAGGCTTGTCGCATCTGTAGGTGCTGACTCATTCACAGCTTTTAAACAACCTACCGATGAAAGATGCCTCTCTACCCGGAACTTCCAATTATCAAAATTGGAACCAGCAAACTGCACGATACCAGTCGATTTCTCCGTGGGGCCCATAACCTCTTGTTTTCTATTAAGAAATCAACAACTACAAAACAACAGCTTTTTTATGAAATTAATATATTTTTATATTTCATTAAAACGTTCAACCGTTTCAATATATTTTTTCCTTCTGACTTTATAATCAGAACATACCCTTTATATATATTTCATTTTAATCTATTTAACAAAAGTATATTAACAGTGAATAACATATCATGTCTCACAACAGTAAGTAACCTTTTGATTGTTCATTTAACATTAAATTTGAGTAAATTTGCTTTCTAGCCTAAAACCCGAAATATCTTCATGGTCATTTTATAAGTTTTATTATTTATTTATTTATTTATTTTTTTTTTATTTTATTTTATTTATTTATTTTTTTTTTTATTTTTTTTTTTTTTTTTTTTGTTTGTTATTAAAGAAATCCGCATTTGAAATTTTATTATTTGAACAAAGAACTATTTGTTTAGTGGGTCAATATATTGAAAGGGAAACTTTGCCACCAGTTTTATTTGTATTTTTTTGTTTTTCCTTAAGGTAGTTTACCCGTTTTAAAGTTCACATGCCCATTTTATAATTAAATAAAAAGTAGTCTGAGTCTATTCTGGTATCCACTGTTAAAAAAAATACTCCCTGTTTAAAATACTTGTGTAGATATCATCCAGTACTCTTAAGTGCTCCTTCTTATGATTTAAGTAAACGAATAGGAGTGAAAAGAAGTAAAATAAAATAATAAAAAAAACAAACTTGTTGTCCACAGTTGTTGAAAGAGAATTGGTTTGTTGTTTTTTTCCGTAGCCGGAATTTGGTGTTTTTATTGTTTTTTAGACCTAATGATCTAAATACATACACTTTTTGTTGTTGGAAGTTTTATTTACGCTAAATGCCTTCTTGTTGAGAAAAGGTGTTTCTTTGTAAATTATTTGCAACAATATAATGGTTGTGTTAAATACCGTTAATGGCAAATGCTGTAAATAATTTTTCGTTACTTTTTGTGCGCTCATTTGCTTTTTTTATTTTCAAAGAAAAAAACATTTTAAATTTTATTAAAATTTATGATATTTTTAATTCATTTTCTTTTAAGCACTTGTGCGTTTTTGGCCATAAAATGTAAATAAATCGGACAGAAAAAATAAATGAAATAAAATTATACGTAAATAGAATTTTGAGTATTCTAATATTTATATTAACTTTATGAAAACTTAAATTAAAAATTTACCCGGTGAAAAATCTTAATCTAAGAAAAAGTTGTTCAGGCAAAAAAATGTTATCGTTAAAGTCGACTTACGAAGGTTTGATTTATAAATTTATAGTGATGGGGGAAAAATTATATTTTAAATGAAGTATTAAATACTTAATTTAAACAAAAATATATTCATTTTGTGTATTTGTGATATTTTCTTTATCTTTTATTGATTGCTAGTGCTTTACCTTGCTACTTTGGGTTGCATTTAGTAGGAGTTAGTTCGAGTTTTATTTTTCCGTAATTGTCTTTTTTTTAACGTCATTTAATTTATTTTATTTTGTTTCATGTAAATAATAATTTATATTAGTTTTTACTAAACTTTATTCTTATAATTTTGATTAAAATACATTCAGGTCTAAAAATGTATTCAATGAAATTTTAAATTAATTCACTCTCACAACCACGAATAAACAAATGTAAATATTAGAAAAAGAAAAAGCATCATAAGCAAGTAAATAAGTAAATAATTCACTCACACTGTTCGTTTCGGAATATATTCGTAAATAATCCAACTTGAAATCATTTTAAATCGAACTTTTTGTACTTTGCTTTTATTTTGTTATTATTTTTTTTTTTGTTTTTTTTTTTTGTGGCTGCCTACTGTAGGCAGCCTGTGTTATTTGCTTAATTCAGTTACCCCTCGGCCTGATAAAGTATTTTGTCAGAAAATCTACATTGCAAAAGCAAACAAGCAAGTAAAAAGAGAATTTAGACTTTTTAATAACAAAATGTACTTAGAGAAATCATTATTAACAAAATTTGAAAATACAGAAAATAGAAAATTGATTTCTATTTAATATTGAAATTGATCCGCTTTGATAAAAAACTTTACTTCGTATATTATAAAAAGAAAATTTTTTTTAATTTAACGAATTTATTTATTTCTACCTTTGCTCATAAATAAATGTGTAAGTATATTTAACACGTTCCCTGCCGTGCTATTCATTAGAAGATGTCATTTTTAGGCCACGTGTACCATTCTCGGTACTCGGCAACCACTTTAATAATGTCTATTTTTATATATTATTTTCTTGTTTTTGAGAGAACTTATATTATTTTCATAATTATAGACTTAAATAAAAAAACCAGCTTGGCGTACAAGTACAATTTAGTGTGTACTGACAACAGTACACGTGGCAGGCAACGTGTTAAAACCTAAAACAATTTTATTGCTTTTTACATAAAGAATAATAATAAAAGAAACAAAAACATAGTTTTATATTTTCTCTTTAGTTTATATAATATTTCAACGATTATGTTTTTGTATCGGATAAAATTTAGTCATGCATCGAAAAAAAAATAATTTTATCGAGAGCTCATTATGTAAAGATCTAAAAAAAACCCACTTCGTTAATATTTCTGAGTTGCAAATATAAAATTAATTTAACAAAAGAATACATTCATTTCTAAAGCAATAAATACTTGAAGATATATTTGAAATAAAAGAAATCCACGTCATTTTCAATTACTCTGAAAGTAATTTGCAGCATCCAAGTACATTTTATAAAGTCTCGATCCTACATTTATTTTCTATTCTTTTATTTTAACATTAGTTCCACAGATTTCCTCGTTGAATTTAATTTTAATTAAAAAAAGAATGTTCAATATTTATCAAGGTGTTTGAGAAAGGTTAATTGAAAAATGTTATTGTTAAAAAAGTTACTCGTTTTAAAATTCATATAAAGTTACTTTCATTCAGATAAATAGCAGTTTTAAAAATATTGTTTTGATTTGAAATACGTTATTAAAAATTCAAAAGTTAATTATTTAATATTTTATTGCTGCACTTCACTTCATGAGAGTATAGATTTCTTAATTTTCCTTAATGTATCGTCTTTAAAATGTGACATCATTTATTATTTTGAATATAATTCGAAAGACCCTCTTATAATAAAAATCATATTGCTGATAACAAAAGCTGCTGATAATAAAAGCGAATAAGCAATCACCCTTCCCCTGCTATGAAATTAAATTTTGACAATTTTATTTTTGACTGATGACAACAAGTTTGCATCTTTCAAATTTTTAATAATAATTTTCAAAGTGTGTCTTTTTTTTGGCGAAACATTTTTGATCACACAGTTTTTTTAACACATTTTGGTCGCCTTATATTTAATTAGGAAAGCTTTACTTGCAGAAAATCAAAAATTTTTTATAAAACAAATTGCAAGAAATAACAGACCTATTGACTTTTCAAAATAAAAATATGCGATTTTTTTCTTATTAATTTTATGTCTTAGAAGAAGGAATATAAAAATTACTCATATAAATCACATAACAGTTGAAACTCTAGAATGTTTTTGCTATGAAGTTAACTTTTGAATATTTCTAAACTTCTGTCTTCCCCAGATGTACTTTCATACCATCATTGTGTGACTAATTGCTAAAATAAGATCAAATAAACCGAAATAATGAGATTGTTTTTCCTTTTCACTAAACTGATTGCTCTTGCCAGATTATCTGGAAGGTCTTAAACGAAGTCAAATATAAGCGACTAGAGACTGGCAAAAGATTATAATATTTCTATAGACTACAGTTAATTAGTTCCATGTTCATATTCAGTAGAGAATTAAGAGGAATAAATATAACACCAATTTATAAAAAATTAAAAAAAAATAATTTTTATTATTTGCATTTCCATTTTGCATAGAGAGCAAATTTCGTAAATCTTAAAACAAAACGTTGAACATAGCAAAGCTTAGATCCGATTAATTAACAAAATATGATATTAAATTTAAAAAATTAAAATTATTCTTTATTCAAAATATTAACATAAATTTGCACAACTCACCTTTATCCATTATGGAAAGTTAGTTGGATAAAACATGTTTTTATTCAAATTGATGTTTGTAAAAAACGGATTTTTTACTCTACAACAAATTTCATTATTTATGAATCTGCTAACGAAACTGCGTATTACAGTTTAAAAATAATATTTTCAATAAAACCACTTATGCGAGTTAGCTTTAATTATATTTAAATCATAAGTTAAACACTCAAATATTTTCATTACAAAAAATAAGGAGAAAAGAAAATAAAATTAAATAAAAGAAATAAAAAAATGAGCAAAATGTTAAATACACACAAACTTACCTTCTGATTGTAGAATGAGGAAAAATAAAAGTCTTGTTGTGTGTAGTTTACAAACAACCCGCATACGTAATTACTTACTTCCACTCACATTCACACAAAATTGTACGTCTAGAAGCTGAAGTGAGGTCGTTAAAAGTATATTTAGAAACATTTTAGAATTAACAAACTTAAATATGAAAAGTGAAGAGATTACACTTGTAACAAGTAATTGAAATGTAAATAAAGAGATAGAAAATAATATGAAGCAGAGTAAAGGAAAAGTATTAAAATATTAAAACAAACAACGAACGCTGAAATGAAAATATCTTCTAACACTGATTCATCAGTGCACATACACACATTCGCACTCAGCCAGACACACATCCAAACAGCCATAATTTTAATTGGATTGTTATGAAGAATAATTATTCTACGAGTATAAAATTGAAACCATTAGGCATTTTTATAATTAAGTTGAAATACTTTAGTTTCATCGTATGACAATGAGAAATTTATTCAATGATTCAGAAAATGTTAAAAATGTTGGCAATTTAATATGAAGAATTTAACGTATGTTTCTGTTTGTTATGATGTTTAATAATTTTTGTTTTAATGGTTTTCCTTATTTTCGCTTTTTTTTCTTCGTTTCTGTTACAAACAGTGGTCATTGTGAAAAAGAAAAATGACTTGTTTTAGTAGCTGCAAATAACTACATTTAAACAATAAACATCAAAAAGATGGCAACGATTTATATCCCACAATAAGGAGCATAATTTTATGTACGAAATGTCACAACAACTTTAGACTTCTGTTTTTTCGTTTTGCTATGCGTATTACATTGTTAGTGTATAAGTTTGTGTACCTATTAAACCTGCTCTGACAGCTGTATCCGCATTTATAGCACTATCTTATATTAATCTTGTCTACCAAATAATTCAAAAACAAGTTCCCGGTGTTATTAATATTGTGACGGGATGAATCGCTTTTACAGAGTAAAAGCTGCATTAACCACACGATCCTTAATAAGGAACTGCATTGCTTCTCAAATATATATCACCACACTCAAATTATTAGTATTTAAAAGGTGCTATGAGACATAATATTGTAGATAGGAAACAAATAGACACTTTATTCAAAAGTTCTGTATTTGTGTGAAGCACATAAAAATCCCAGATAGGAGAAAATCGTTAGTTTTTAAATTCTATGAAAACTTCAAACCAATTACTTTAGTGGGTTTTACATTAGAAAGGAATACAATGATTATTTTTTGTAACACACAACACTTCATCGAAGATCGTAACTACCCTTTTTTCTAGATTTCGATTTGAAATATGCTCTAATAAATCGGAAAGACTTTGAATACACGAGAGAAGGACTTTGTGTTGATGAGATCATGGATGATCGTGGGTGGGTAATATTTTGGGTATTTAGTTCTTTACTTATTTTCGTTGTTATCAACTAAAACAATTGAAACTAAAAAATAAAATAAAACTGCTAAAAAGATGTGACACTTAACGAAGAAAAGAAAAAATAAGAAGTATAGCCGGACTTCGTTAACAAGGCGAATTTCGGTATATTTGAATAAGCCCGATCAATTTTTATTGCAGTGGCAGTCGTTCAAAGAAACATTACTTTATAAGAATATTTTAATTAAATTTTTTTAAAAAGTAAGTTGTGCTAAATGATACAACTGTTCTAAATATCGACTGAAAAATGTTCTTTATTTTATGCTTATAATTATTTTAATGTCTTATTTTTATACTATTTATGACACATAGGCGGTCTGCTCTCATAAATAAATTTGTTACTTAAATTTTAATACAATTTTTTTTTTTGTAGTTTCTTTGTCTTTGCTCGAAACCTTAAATTTGTACACAAACCAGTCGAATGTCGCAGCCAGTTTATAAAAAAGCATTTAGTAAATTTAACTTCATTTCTTCTGTATAACTTAACAATTTATAAATGTCGTTCAGCAAACCGTGCAACCTTCTGTCGTCTGCTTTTCTGTCCATCGCCGCTTTCATTCCTTTGTTGTTGTGATACGAAACAAAGAAGAAGAAAACAACTAACCGATCTATTTGTGTTTAGTTTGTGGAGAAACTTTTATGTTTTTCTTAATGTACTTTAAAAGACTTTGAATTTGAAAGTAAATATTATGAGCACCAACACTATCAGAGACTTGCATTCAAATACCCTGTCATGCCAGTAGTTGTACTGCAAACGTGTGTATGTAGTCAAGGAAGTTGCTGATTTTTGTCTAAAAGGAAAAATTAAAAGTTTTGTATTTTACTAACGCTTAGCATCTTTCAACCAACCACTGCAAATAAATTGTAAAAAAGCCACTACTTTATGTGGGGCAGTGGATTATAGTTTCGCTATAAAACAGCCCCCTCATTCATTGAATGCTTTTGCCTATCGCTCATAGAACGAACTAAGAAAAACAAAAGTTTCCTTGCAGATGTTGGTTGCAAAATTCCAGCTTATAGTGGCGTAGTCATATACACCCAACAACTTATAAATTTTAATACAAATGATTGAAGGGCATGTGCAACATGGAATCCCAACAGCTGTTGTCAGCTGCATTTGGGGGAACTTTTAAGTTTTATTCAATGTGGCCATCTTTTGTCAATATTTATTTTGTGCAGAGCAAAAACTTTTACCAAACGATGCAATAACTTTGTAATTTTGAAATTTTTTATTTTAGTAACTCGAGTTTCATATAAATGTGTAATAAATAAGACAAACTCTTTCTACATTATTAGAATTTAAGAAAAAGTAACTAATTATAAAATCGTGCAAGTTTGGCTTAAGGATTTACTGTAAATTAATTAAAATAAATTAATAACTTTTATTTTTTAAATTATCACTTGAACACTGTTTCGTATTTTAACAAATAACTTTAATTAAATTTGGTTTAAGTCCATTTTTATTTTACTTTCTAAAAATAAAAAAAAAATGTTTACAAATGAATGTGGACGTTTTCCAAAGAAAAAAGGAAAAATTAGACACCAACAGAGTGTAGTGTTGTATTTTCTGGATCGCTACATCCTGCATTAGCAGCATTCGCATCTATCTACCTTAAGTTGTTTACACTGTTAACAACATCTATTTAGGCAACTAATTTTGTGAATAAGAATACGAGGAGAATCCATATTCAATCAATATGAATTTGGCTGGACAAAGTCTACACACAACCCAAAGCATTTCTTCGCTGCTTTCTCTGTACCTCGTCATATAAATTTGTTATTTGTTTTTTTTTTTTGCCTTTCATTATAACAATCAATATGATATTAAACAGCATCAATAATGTTGTTTGTGTTTGTCCAATTTTCTCGCCTATTTTCAGGGATTATCATTTAAAAAAATTTTTCATGGTCTTATCACTAAACCATCATCACTGGTATAGTTCCAACCCCCACCCCTCCAAAAGAATTTCTATTGAACTTTTAATGCATGAGAAACAAATTTTTTCTGCCTGTTATAGAAAACCTCTAATCCCTAAAGATGAGCAACAAACAAGCCCGAAACATCAGAAAAATAAATTCAGTAATAAAAAAAGGCTACAAATTATTAAAAAAAAAAACTTGCTTTTGCCGAAATACTCATCTATCAGCGCTACTTTATAACAAGATGGCCAATTAAGAATTGTTCACAAATTTAAAATTGAATTAAAACAAATGCCATACTATTTTTACTTTCATCAAATTACTAAGGCTTTAATCCCATAAAATATTTGTTATTTGTAGTTCGAAAGAAAAATTAATAATACATTTCATTATTTGCTTGATTTTTTTTTTTTCTTATTTCAATATAAAACTTTATTATTTGGAATCTTTTAATATTAATCTACCTTCAAATATAAAAATTCCATAATATATTCAAGAAATAATTTTTATATAAAACTTTAAATTACAAAATGAAATGTATGGCTGTGGGGAGGGCATATCAATATTTCGAAACTGCTTATATAGCTCATGATTGCATTCTGTCAAAATTTTACCTAGAAAATTCAAGAGTCAAATATCTCCAGCAAAGCAAAAGGTAAAACTAAATTTTGTTAAGAATTGTCCTTCAAAACAATCAATTATTGATCAGAATACAACTTGCGCGCACATAAGAAAATATTTCTATTTTAGTGCGAAAAGCAGCATAGTAATTAAAATCAATGTTAAAAAGTTCACTAAAGTTAATTTAAAAAACAAAATGAATATATTTTTATTAGATGTGTCTCATGCGAAAGGATAGTTGAGATCTCTTTTTTTTTTTTGTTGTATTTGCAAACGTATAAACGAGTGAGTCAATATTCATATTCACTCTAATGTGTTCGTCCTTTATTTCATTTTTTATTTTTATTTCGTGTTTGTTTATTAGTTCGCTTGAATCTTTGTTTTACTTCCTTTAGTTCGGTAGCGTTATTGCTTCCTGTATGATGGCGGTTGGCAATGTTTGTTCCAGTATCTGCACTCCTAGGTATGTTCCAGATTCTATTGCATTCATTCATTTTTGAAAATATGTTTTATACTTTACCATTTATACTCCATTCACATATTTTTTATATTTTACAGCGCTCAAACTTGCATGTGCAAAAGTGTATTTGGTAGAGATAGAAAATAAAAACAGAACAATACAACACAAACAATGTACAATAAATATTGTTTATCTGTAAACGCCAAAGACTTGTTTTCATTAACTTTAAGTGGTTTTTGCAAATAATCAAATGAACAATATATCAAAACCATTTGTTTGACTAACGAAAGAACAACAACAGCCGCAGCAACGGCAACGGCAATGGCAGCAACAAAATATAAATAACAAGAAACAACAAAATGAAACAATCCTAAAAAAAAACAACTTTTGAACAAATTAATTTACATTGCATTTTAAAGTTTTCTTTTAAAAACTCTATAAAAATATAATTTTGTTGCAATCTTGTAAAGAAGATGCTCTTAAGCACATGAACAGTTCATACACAAGCGTTAAAACAAGCACAAACACAACTACATTTATTTACACTCATACAAAATTAAAGTAGAAACTATTTTATTTTTTAATAACATTTAACAGAAAAACAACAACTGATGCAAACTGCTCGTTCACATACAAACAGAGCAGCCATAATCATCACATGTTAAGTCCTCTTTCTCCATACATTTAAATGCAACGATAGCAAAAAAAAGAAGAGCAGACAATGAAAGAAAGTGTACGCAGACGGGAACAGGAAACAAATTCACACACAAAAAAGTTTACTCTTATTGCAAGTGTTGTCAATTTTGTTGATATAATTCACACATTTTCCAAATATCAGGAAAATTGCACATAGAAAAAAACAAATAAACTTTAGATAATTAATGTACGATTCACTTTTAATTAAGTCGTGTATGAAAGTATCATCAACTCAGTATTAAGAAGCGCTAAATGGTAAAATGTCTACACCCGTTTGTGTATTTAATGGAGTTGGCATTATTGCTAAAAACTTGCAAAATTTTATTCAAGAGATAACAATACAATTATGAATTTTTACAAACACTTTCGCACATTCATAAATACATACTTTTTGAAAATGAACTTGTGTTTGTATGTATTTATGTATTTTGTTTCTATAAAAACATTCATTTATACATAAATACTTTATGAACAAAATAAAAGAAATAAAATCAACTTACTTGTCTGCTAAATAAACAAAAAACTACAAACAATTAATATAAATAACAAAAATAACAAAAACAAAAAATATTTCCCCAAAGTTGTTCATAACAAAAACACAGAATCATTTTACTTTAAAAATGAACATAAAATGGAATTATTTTAATTTATATTCTTCTGTAAACAAAAGCAGAGTGTCAATTTCTTTCTAAAGAATTTCTAATAAACTAAATACTCGTATACGTATAATAATACGTAGATTTACTGTTACGCGTAAAATATGGCGTGTGAGAATTTTTTACGTTATTTTACAGCAGTTTACTGTAACTTTTCAACAAAAAAGAAACTATTCCACAATAATATGCATTTGTAAGACTAAGCTTAAAAGCTTGTTAATACGTGTAAGTTGAAAGGAGCAGGATTCCCTTAAAAACACCAGTCTATACTCAACCTTGAGAGGAGAGGTATGTTGACTAATATGCCACCTATACAATATCCTTTATTTTGTCTCATATTCGGTTAATGAAACAATTAATGAAAATACTGATATCATTTTCAAGACAACGCTGTTCAAATTTTCTGTAAAATCGATTTCATTTACCATCACCCATTCAGCCTAAGTTGAACATATTCAAATAAAATTGCATTTGGTGCAAATTGGCAAGTCCATTGCATTATAAACATATATCATTGACACAAGTCCTATTATTTGCTATAAAAAATTTTCCTATCTTAGAAATTGTAAAATTTGTGGGCCAAAAAAGAGGATTAAAGAAAGCGTTTCACTAGAAACGTCAGGTTTTTTAATTTAGTATTAATCAGTTGCCTGGTAGCCATAAAACACGAAAATGTCATGGATACTTTCAATTGTTACTTTGCATGCCACACAAAATAATTCATGTTTTAAAATCTATAAGATTGAATACATTAGCGAAATGTTCTCAAGATTTTTTAAAGTTAGTTAATAAATATAACACCATAAATTATTTGTGGTCTATTACCCAATGAATCATATTCTTGTAGAGGTCTTTCCTGTCGCTCTCAATGTAGAAAAATTAAAAAAGGTAATTGTTCTTCCAAAACTGAAGAGCTATTTTCTCCTAAGGATGTCTAAAGCCAGCTTTACTAAAAAAAAATTATTTGTATACACAGTTTTCAACCTGTCGTCAAGATTTTGCCTCCAGGAAATAACTAACATCGACTGGCCACCATCGACCGGCCGTAGGTAAACTTTAGTAAGCGAAGTGAAAATGTACAATTTCAAAATGAAATTACTCCGAAATTTGTAGAGAGAAGTCATTTTTAAAATTCTTAACATTGAATTGGGTGTTACCTTGCAGTACCGTCATTACTTTCTAAAATAACGTGTTCATTATTTCAAATCAAAGTAAAAAGTCTAAAGAGGATTTTACGGTTTAATTTGCCCGAACACATATTTCTTGTAAAAAAAATTAATTTACACATTATCTGCACTTTCAAAAAACTAGTTCAGATAAAAAAATAATATTTATAATTCATAAAACGCTCATAGTAACCAAAAATATGAAGGACACAACAATACAATATGATTTCATAATGTCAAATTGAAATCGACTAAGGAGTTAAACTGCCAGCAACAATTGACACCATTAGCCTGAACCACCGTTTACCATGTCAATTTTTATGGCAGGCTTTTTACCACAAATAAACAAACCAAAATTTATTACTTGTGAACTTCTTCACCGAAATATTATTAATTGAAATGGTGTCTATCAGTTGAACCCACTCTAAAGATACAAAGCAGTTGAAAAAAACCAAAATCAACAAATTGAGCAAACCAAAAAGAAAGAAAATGAATTCTTATTTAGTGAGAAAAAGTGATCTTTCATAAAGACTCATCTGCATAATTATAAATCGAGTTGAAATGTTAAAAGTACAAGATTTAAGTTTTGACTTGTTGCCAAAAAACCCTCATTTGGTTCCCAACAAATCATATTGCCTCTTAATTTAAAGTACTATTTCGAGTTAAACGCTTCGCGGATTGTTTAAAGTTGCGTGATATACTATCCGTCTAAAAGCCACATTGAAATCTAAAGAAAAGCATTTGAAAAAAAATTGGTTGAAGATTTTTATAACGACTCATTCACATTCACTCAAATGATTAGAACAGATTTTTTTAGATTTCTACTTTGCTTATTCCATTAGATGTTATTGATTAGTTTTTTTTTTTATGCCATTTGTCAACTAACTTATTAATTCAAGTCCTTTTATTTTCTAGACATGTGTTTCTAATTATTTTATTATTTTGTAACCTTAAAAAAGTAAAAACATTATTTTTTTTTGCATATCTTTTCTGTCTGCGCAGGGCTACACAACATATTCACATCTAAAATAATTTCATGGAATAAAGTCTTTTTAACAATTTTTGGTTTGCTTAAATTTAAATAGCTTAGCAATTCAATACTTACATTGCATTTTATACATATGTATGTTCAACTGTTTTTCCACACTTCTATTATTTGTGCCAATATGAAATGCTTTAGGGTTTTGAATAAAGTTTTCAACATCAATGCAAAAATAAATGATTGGCTGCACATGACGCTTTATTTAAAATTGTCGTTTCGTTTTTTAGCCAAACAAAACATGATTGTGTTTGTGCAGAGCACTTGAGGTTATTTGACGATCTATTCTCAGATAGAAAGAACATATGAAAATATCACACAAAAGTCAAAGAATCTAGAAAATGATGCCGTTTATGTAAAAAGTACAACAAGTGACGAAACATTCGTATAAAACGAAACTTGTACCTTCTTTAAGTAGTCGTTTAGGACCATCACAATTAAAAAAAAAATTTTCTGTTATTTGGCTTATATTTCGTTCGTAACAAGGGTGCCGTCTTTTTTTTTTTAATTATTATCTTGTAGCTTGGAATGCATGAAAAAAATCGTTAAAAACGGAAGAAGTTCGAATGTATTAAAAATATCTGATAGCTGTTGAATCTTTTAATTTATTAAAAATAATAGTTTAACTTTTTGATATTATAACAAATAAACTAAATAATTATTTTAATTCCTAAAACTTTTAAAAAACATAAATTATTTAAAAATACTTGCGGATGTTTTCTAAAGAAAACAGGATAAATCAGACACCAGCAGAATCCGGTGTTGCATATTTTGGATCGCTAAATCCGTTATTAGCATTCTTCGCATCTATCTATTTTAGTTTCCGTTTGTAATCTTTGTAATCATCATTTATTTAGCCAACTGATATTGTAACTTAGAATACGAGAAATATTTAAAAAATATTAACCTGTTCCATAAGGAGGGCTGTTTAAATCAAAATGAGAAGAAGTTGTGCATTCCTTTTTTAAAACGTTGTTTCTTGCGTGAAGAGTAAAGGTCAGATTAGTCAAATATTTAAACTTTCGTCATCATTACGAATGAGGGTTGACAATATAAAAAATTAGATATTATACTTTTTAAATTAAAGTATTTGTAAAAGGCAAACATTTATCTTTCCATTATTTATTGGCTTTCTGGTCAAGTATTTAACCAAGTTGAGCAAAATAAAAAGGCAGTTAAAATAAGGTTGAAAATTTTAATAAATGTTTTTTTATCTGCTCAAACATTAACCCTTTTTTTAAGCAAAATCTTAATTATGGTTCGAAATTGCTCAAACGAATAAATTTTTCTTTACACCAAAATATTTAAGATTGTGAGACAAATTATATTAAACCCATCTTGCAATGAAAGAGTTAGATGTAACAAAAAAAACAAACATAAGTTTTAAGAGGTTTTATTGTTCATGAGTTACTTAAAAAAAGTAATTAAAATTTAACTAAAGAACCATAAACAAAATCCTTGTGAGATGGTTGTGACAGATCAATGAACTGATAGATACGTAGTTGTGTTAGAAAGGTATATTGCGCTAGAACAACTTATTAGGGAAATAACCTCAAAACCTAAAGCAATGCACCCCTACCCAAGCTATAAAAAGTCGGTTCCGAATATTGGAAATCCTGAAACTGCTTCCGTACAATTTCGGCCACGTATTCATTTGTTTCGCCTTTACCGTTAAAAAAATCGGGATTCAGAGGGATTATAAGTAAATGTACTAAAGCTCGATTATGCAAATTCGAAAATATAGACACAAAACCCACGAAAGAAACTCCAAACTGAGTATTTGCCAAAATAATTAGACTAAAAATAAAACCACCTCCAATTTTTTTAATTCAATTCCAAACAAACAAAAAATAGATTTTTTAGTGACAACGAGACACATTGCACATACGTATATTACGAAACTCAAGTATCGTTAACTGGAAAAAAACGGGTGAGCAAACCTGCCGTAATACTATTCAATTTAGATGGCCTAGACTCTTACAGCTGTTATTAGCATAATTTAAATAACAATGACGTACGTATTTTAAAAGTAAACTTTAGTGGTGGCAGCGTTATGCTGTGGGCAGCATTTTCATTAAAAGACAATGCATGTTATATGTCGCACTTAAAAGTGACATTATGTTCATGGAAATTATGTCGATTTAAAAAATTTCATAATTTCCATGGACATTGTGTCATGTTTAGTATGGATATTGTGTCACTTATGAAACTGTCACATTGTTCCCACTTACAAACAGAATGGATTCCCTTACCAACGATTTCCTGCGTAGCAGGCCTTCGGACTGGCGCAAGGATTTTCTCTTTTATGGTAAAACCAAACCAACGATTTTCTGCAAGCCAGTTTACAAAATCGTTGCATCTTTCTGACATAGAATACCATAAAATGTACCAATAATATCCATGAACGTTATTACATCCACCAACGCAAATATTTGTTAATTTTTTTAAATGAAAAAAGACATTATATTAAAGACATTATATTTATGGATTAAAAGAATTTTGAAGATATAAAAAAATGGTGGACCAAACAATTATAGAAATTTAAACAAAAATGTTTCTTTTTGAAATTAAGTCAATGCGTTTGAGGGAACTGCAAAGATTTATATAACAACAACAACAACGAAAAAGGGTTTTTATACTCAGTACGAATTTCCGTTATATCTGTAAACAATATGACTTTGTGAGAAAAGAAAGAGAAAAGAGAGAGAAATGAAAAGTGCATTTGTACGAATATATATTCCAAGCCACCGTTCACATATGTATTTACTTCTATTGCAAGTAAACATTAAAGTAATGATTATAATTTTGTTGAAACATAAATGCTGCATCTAAGTTCTGAAAATATTTTTTTTATTTAGTAGAAGAAAAAGCAAATATTTCAAAAATGTAATAATCGTCTCAATGTTTATTTTCTCATTATAAACTCTAAAGAAAACTTTTAATCGATACCTTTCTCCTCTTCTATTATCTAAAGGCAAAAAAACAACCACTAATAAAAACAATTTTTCCGACCAACGTCTAAAGTTTTTAAAACAGAAACTTTTTAACCAGAAGCTGGTGATTAATTCTGTTTAAACTTTAGTTAGAAAGAGTAATGGGTTGCTTGTTTCACACTAATTTATCATGATTAAGAGGCACATAATGACACCGACTCATGAAGTGCAGGTAAGTGCGACCGGATACATTGTTTGCAGGAATATGTGTGATGCTAAACAAAGATTAAAATGTATTTGAATGGTTTTTTAGTTTTTGCTTATCTTCTATGGTTTTGTATTTAAAAAATTTTCTTTATACGTCTTTAATTGCAAGTAAATTATTTTTTGTAAAAAAAAAAACTCATGGCTTTAAAGTTTAAACAGCAGCTAACGAATATGATTTACATTAGTCGTTAAAAATGACTGTCAATGCCTTAGTTTTAAGAATTAATTAGTTACTCAGGATAAATATTCACACAATCTTTTGTAAATTTTTATAAATTGCACAAGGCTTTCTTCCTTTTAAACAAAATATCCTTTCATGAAATTTTCTATTGAAATTTTAGCTAAAAAATTCCCATTAAAAAAGAAATCTATCTGTATAAAAATTTGTATATGTGTGTATACATACTTATGCTTGTGTATGGAAATGACTCTGTACATTATATGTACAAATATGCTCTGCTGGGGTTTGTTTTTTACTTTCATTTCATCGTGATATTTTAAATGCAGAAAAGAAGTTTGTAATTAGAAATCTTTACCTTCCGGCAATCATCATGCAACTCGTTTAACTATTTACATGCTTGGCTATATATGTATGCATGTATGTATATAATGTATAAATTATAAACAAACCACATTTCTAAAATGAATGCATGTGTTAATGTATGTGTAAAATATAAAAAAACATAAAATGTTCAGTTAGCATTTCTTTAATTGATCATATTCAAGTCTCTTTTGACTCTTCTGCACGATTATATGTAAATCAATTATGCGATCGTTTATGAGTCGAAAAATATCGTTTTATCGGGAGAAAATGGTACCCAAGACGCGACTCTAGGTCCCTATCTTTTGAGACATTGAGTAAAACACCACGCCTGCCTCTAATATTTTAATATCATTTGAAACAAATCCAGTTTAGTGAAGTAACTCCAATCAAAACAAACAACAACAAAAATCTAATATATTGGGGGATAGAGGATTAAAAAGAAACATCAAGAGAACAAATTTGCGCTTACTCATATTTTCAGAGCTATGGACCTTTAGAATTTTCATAGAAAAGCACGATTGTGTGTCATATTTTTTAAAATATCAATATTGCCTTTGAAGAGATCTTTCAGGAAATGCTAAAATTTTTCAAAAATTATTAAACCAATAAGAACCGGTAAAATATTTATTTTTATTTATTTTTTGTTTCTTATTTTTCTTTGACATCTCAAGATTTGATATTTTAATTGGAATTACTTCACTAAGCAAGATTTACACATACGGAAAAGGGCACAAAGGCACTAATTAAATAAACTGACATAAATTCACAAAACTTTCTTGCCTCAAAAAAAGAAAAAAAAACTCCGTACCAAAAGTATCAAAAGCAAGCATCTTTTCATTGTCAGGCTACGCTATATACACAAACATTCACACTTCGAGCATTTGCATGATCAATTAATGATAGAAAACATTCTGTACTTTTTAATTTTGTCTTTTAAACAAATCGATTTCCTCTCGTTTGTCGGAAATGTATCAGTTTTATGTCATCTTGGGTCATCTTTACAGGCTCGTGTTGCTGATTTCTATTAAAATAAGCTGGGAAATGCTAACTGGGTATGTACATGTAAGCTAAAATGTATGTTTAAGTGTGTGTTTCTGCTTTAGATGCTGATATAAAATAAAACTTATTGTTACAAAAGTAAATACTTAGATACATACATACATATTTAGGAATAATTACTATTACAAAATTGCTTTAAATTTTTATTTCTTTACGTTAAATACATATGAAGACGCAAAAACAAAATAAGTCTCTAAATTTATTTTAAGGAATTCTTAAAAGTAAAAGTAAATATTCAACATGTGACTGACTGATAACATCTACAAATAAAAAATTAACTTCAAATCCAGAAACATTAAACCGGAAATGATTGTATTTTTAGTCAAGCTTCTTAAAACAGGCAGACTATTAAAAATGAAAAGCTTATAGTTTTCAAGTTTTGTATCCAAAATTAAACTCAGATGAAAAAATAAAAAATGAGGTCTTTGACGCACAAATATAATTAAATTGCAAAAAAAAAAAAAATATTTCATGAGAATATCATCATCAGTGACGACGGTCTTCACCGAAAGGTATGACAACAGTATATCATGAAATATTTATATTTGAGGAAATCAAGCACGCTTAAAGTAAATTATTACGAAAAAGATTTCGAATAATAAATTTTCAAATTGCAAAGAAGAATTAATACCCAGTGTTCTGTTACAACCTCAAAGTTATTTTTTCAGTGTTTTTATTTTACGTTTAGGTTTTGATTTAATTGTTAATTTACTAATTCCACAAATAATTATCTTAAGTTTATTAATCCAATAACGCCAAACTGGTTGTTTGTTGCGGACGCTAATAAATTTATAAAAATAGATGTCTAGTTAAAAAAATGCTACCAATATTTTAAAATTTCTTTGAAGTTGTTTTTATTCCTAAATAAACTGACTAATGATTAATATTTTTTAATTAAAACTATTATTTTAATGTTAATATAAAAAAGAAGAAGCAGAAATAAATTAGAAAAAACAACAAACACACATCTAACATTTATTAGCTGTCTTCTGAACTGGTTGTTGTTGCTTTTGTATTTTTACTAATTTAACTTTTAATGAAACTAAAAATGCTTGTCCTTTGAAAAGGATCAGCGTTGCCAGAAGGACAAGTTTAAAAAATACTTACTCAGTAAAAACGGGGCAAAGATTTCATTATATTCATCACAAACCATTTCTTTAAGTTCATATTTCCCAGGCTAGAAAATTCTATATAATAATTTTGTAAAAAGCGATAAGTTTGATTGTACATCCTATCGAAACAAGTGTTAAAAAAATGTAAATACTGGTGTTGAAAATATCTCTTTTATAGAAATGAGAAAGTGGAAATTTCGTAAAGCTATAGCGCATAATGATTGAGGAGGTTTCTTCAGGTCAAGGATTTCCAGTTACTTAATATCGACTTAATTACCGACATAATAGATTGAAATAAATGTATTATTTCGATGTCGAAATTTGTTTTTGCTGTGCTAAGGGCGTGGCCACAATAATAACAAAAAGCTTTAATAACTGAAGTGTACAAACTTCTTGTAGATATTCATTATCCAAAACGAAATGAAAAACTTCGTTAAAGAAAATTTATTTTTTATTGAATTCTTCAATCTTTTTGCAGAAATAGAACCAATTTCTGATTAAGACGTTAATAAAAGAAAACAAAATTCATGAAAATTCAATTTATGCACTAAAATTAAATAAATATTTAAGCGAATAAGAGTCCAAGTTAATGTGAAAGTTTCTTGTCTAGGTTCAATGTTCATTTCTATTGCACATGTTAAAAGTTGTAAATAATTGAGTTTCCCTGTTACTTCATTTTGACACTCTTTAAAACTTAAATTTTAGAGTGAACAAATTATATATTAATTTTTTGGTATTTGAAGTAAGAAAAAAAATGCATGCAAAAATATTTCTTTGGATAAAATTTATTATAGCAAATTTATGGTTGATTTATCTCAGATATAAAACACATTCCCAATGCCAGCCACAGGCAAAAGGAGGCTTATGGACCTTTGAAATTGCATTTATATTTTAGCCACCACAAATGGTGTACAAAAAAAATTCTTTCCCTGTTCACTACGTATAAGACAAAGGCACTTAAATGTACTTTTGCATTTGTGTGTATGTACACGTGCAGAAATGTAGTTATGTGTATGTGTTTCTGTAATTGTTCTGTTTTTTTTTCTTGCTTCTTTTTTTTACAGTTAACAGTTGCCAAACCTTAGACTATACTTAAACTAAATGCCACAAGTCAAAGTGCTCTTGATGCCTGCTTTTGTTCATGTAACCACTTCTTTAAGGTTGACTACCAGAAGAGGAAATCAAGAAAAGCTAAAAAGTTACACTTATTTTAGTATCTTTTTTGTCTGCTACTCAAAGCAGCTCTAGGCAATTCTTAAAGAAATCTTCTGCATTTAAAATAATTTCATTTCTTTTTCTCATGCATCATGTATTTTTTAAGGAATGTTTTTCGTATGCAATTTTTTATTTATTCTGCTTCTTCAGCTTCTGCTGTTTTTTTTTCTTATTTTTCTATTATTTGTGTGCTACATACATATTTTTTCTATGCCTTACCAATAACAATAATAATAATAGTAGTAGTAAAAACAACAATGTTAAGTCAACGAAGGAATATAATCTAAAAAGAAATCTTGCAATGAATGGTTCTTGTGGCATTTGCTACACCGTTGTTGTATATCTTCCATTTTCTGCACAAGAACTGCTTTTGATTCGCTTTTACTTCTTTACTACTTTACTGCTTTTTTATGTTTTTTTTAAAGGTTGTGTGTGTGTGTGTGTGTTTGTGGTCTTTTTTGGAACATTACTCTTTCTTTGAAAAGGCGTAAATTTTCTTAATAGTCTGAAAATTGAGCAATTTTATAGCCTCATGAATAAAATATTTACGTATGTATTCACACACACACACACACATGGAGATGTTCGAACGTTTCTATTTTACCAACAATTACTGTTAAATGCAACGAAAATAATATTCAATTTTTCTATATCCCAATTACTTTGTGTGGTGCTTCTTCTTCCACTTTAATACAAGACATATAGTTCTCTTTTAAATTTATTTAAAGAAAAATAATTTTAGCCAAAGAATAAAAAAAAACGTTTTTATGACGATTGAAGTATAGAAGAGGTGTTAAAAGTTGTTGTTTTGTTTAAGGAGTTGACATAAATTATTCTTAATTTTAAAAACTAATTCAAAGCACAAATACTTATTCAGTTTCTAAACTACAACCAGCATGAAATATGCACTTGAGTGTTCTTATGCCACACAAATCTCATATTAACATTAACAACAAACAATAAAGAAACAAAAACATAAATACAAGCAAAAAAGAAAACAAATTATTATAAGAAACACTTGAGCTAAAAAGTAGACACTTTTATTTTATTCTTCACTTTTTTTAGTTTATGAGTGAAGTAGTGGTAGCTCTGGTTGCTACAATGATTTCAAACTTATTTTTATTCAAATAACACACGCGTATGCATATGCATTTTTTAACTACACCGTCCCAAACATACATTTGTAGCTGTAAGTAAGTATGCGAAAAATACTTTAATAACAAACAACAGTGACAAAATGAAAATAAAAAAAAAATAAAATAAGTACAGGAGTGACATGGTGTAGCAACAAAAAAAAAATAAAAATAAAACAACAAGAAATTGAATTAAATCATGCTCTACATATACCACAAAAATAACGGTATTACTAAATGCCTGTATGTATGTTTGTGGGTGTAATGCTTTACAACACTACTTATGCTAACCGTGATGCTCTGTAGACTTATTATGCACAAATAGAAAAATCACAAACACATTTACTCTCTGTCACGTGTGCAGACGCAGTGGCAACTATTGAGTTCAAGATGACAAAAAAATAAGTTTGACTTAAGAATCGTGTCTAAAACAAACAAGAATTAAAGATTGCTTATAAATTGAGGCATAACGGACCGGCGTTATCCTATACTTGTAGCGACTAATTCACAATTTTAATAATATTGAATTAAATTCTCTCCAATACGTTCACAGACAAAGTATTTGTTATGTTTCTATATAAATATGATTTATTTGAAAATGTTTAGAGTTATGGATCCAGAACAGAAAGGAATCTTTGAAATTTTAATTTAAAAATACCCATTTGCACAAACTTGCATAATTATCAGTCTGAATTGACATATTCAACGGTCAGCTTCATCTTTTCTAGTACGAAATTTTTTCCACACGTCATGTCAGACTTCACCCTCATTACCCAGGTTATTTCGTATTTACTACTTAAAAATTTAATTTACTAAATATTCATTCATACCGTTTAGCATTCGTTACCATTGAATACTGAATTTTTAGTTTTTCTAATCGACTATAAAATAAGAAATTCATAAAATAACATTCGGCACTTAATTAAAGTTTACAAAGTTATATACATTTTCCAAGTCAAAATGCTGTAGTAGAAACACTCAGCAGATCTACTTTATAGCAACTAAGGAATCTTCAAATCTCAAATTAAACATACGGAAGTATAAAATTATTTATCCAATATTAAAGAAAATACATTAGATTAAAATATTATAAAAAATATTTAATCAAAGGAAATATAAGATCTTCCTATTCATTTCCGCGATCCGTAACAGTTGGACAGGAACTTCTTAAATGCTGCCAGTATGCAAAAATGTACTTGGAAAATGATTCGTTTTAAGCCTCAATAAAACAGCATTCAGAAGAATAATCAGAATTGGAGTAGTGTACGAAAGAAAAAGGGAAATAGTGACACTCTTGTCACATTACATTAAAGAAACTTCACATCCGGTGCCATACACGACCAAACGTGATTGTTGGTGGGGAAGGTTTTTCTTTCTTTTTTTTCTCAAGAATATCGTGAGTATGTTGAAAATGTATGCACAAAAAGAATATACCGACTAACTGACTGAGTGAATAAAACTGCATAAATGTGTGAGTGCACTTCATGTACGAGTAGACTGCATATAAATACACATATTTACATTTATTTGTAAACATTTAGAAACGCATGTACGAATGTATAATTTCATATTTGTTTGTCTTGAACATACTTTCAAGAAGACTAAAATAAAACATAAATGAAACATGCATAAGTGAATGTTTCACATACCGTGAAAATACTAACTCACTTACATATTTTACATATGTAAATAATAAGAAATGTTTCTATTGCACATACAAACATCCACAAAAAATATAAGGATTTAAAGGGGACATTAACTTCCACTCGGTTCATGTTTAGTTACATCCATTTCCCAAATTATTTTAAACACAACATAATGCAATTGATGAATATAACAGATGCACTTAATTCAATTTCAATTCAAATTATTAATTTTAATTCCAAAACAAGTCATAAAATGTTTTATAAGTAATCAAGTATTTTTCATATTCCCTTCGTATTCGTAAATTTATTTGTTTATGGAAATACTTTGTACAGAAAGACAAATCCGTTTACAGAATCTTTAAGTCGCGTACATGTAAATACTAATATGTCAACTAAATACGTACGCTTGACATGTTCCTATTCGTAAACGATAAACATGAGATTTTTAAATTGGAATTGGGTACTTATGGTACCCCATTCACACGTTAAATAAAATTTCCATTTTTTATATTCCTGAAAAAAAATCCATCCTATATGAAATGTCATTCAGTATTTTTTTATTAATAAATTCACGTACAAATACAGATTCGTTCTGGAAATAGTTGTGTCAGAACTTAATTTTATTCTCTTATTATTACACATTTATTTACTCTTTATTATAGTTATATATGGACAATTTCTATTAACTCTTAATTCTCAATTTTTTTTTTAACTTAACACCAACAATAAAAATAAAAATTTATTTTTGAAAACAAACATTCGGCAAAAAAAAAAAAAACAATTGATATGTTTGATGTGCTTAACTGAAATAACATTTAATACCGTCAGCAAGAAAACAAAAAAAAAAAAAACAGCAATAATATTTTGTGCAAACAAAAAGCATAAAAAAAACAATTGGTAAATGTTGCCAAAAAGTAATTAAATTTTTATTTAAATAATTCTTGCAAAAAAACGCCCGACTTTAAAACAAACAGACAAGCGAAGGTTTGCTTAAATATTAATATTCCATCTATGAAGTCACAAAAGATTCCTGTAGGTTATTCATTGTAATAAAGTTATTTATTAAATACATATGTATGTATGTACACAGAGAAAAGAAATTCATTGTGGGAATCAAATTCGTTGACAATCGAATTTCGCGGTCGTGTGTATTATCTTGAGTTCGGTTGTAATAACTGAATGAGTATGGCCCTCACAACTATTTTTTAAACGATTCTTGTGGGTGACTATAGAATATTATGTGGATTAAATAAAACAATACAATTTTTTAATATTTACTTTGGTTAAAAAAAAATAAATTACAGGAATAAGATTTTATATCATAAATTTCATGATTCGAACCATTTAATTTAATCTGCTCCTTCTTTTACATCATGATTTTTTTTCCACAGTTTCTTCAAGTTGCCATCCTTTACCGCACGTCTTGGCTGTGTAAAAAGTATTAAACATTTTTAAATTTCTTTTATTTGAATTTATGAGAAAATTTTAAACCTACAACTAAGCAATTTGTACTTTTATACTAAAATATTATTTATTTTCTTTTTGTACAATGTGTACAAATATTTATTTTTAGTACGTCAAAATTTTTTTCTATTTTAGAAGACACAATTGATTTTTATAATTCTAACTACCAAAATTTGGTTTTCAGTAGTAATGTGCTGAATAAGTTAAGTTGCATCTTCCATTTAATAAAATAGATTTTAGTAAAAATTCAAATCGGTCAGGTTAACTTTTTTAAAAGCTGTTACAACTAAATGTTGGTGGCAAATATCACATGTTACCTTTTAATATAAAAAATAAGTCAAGATTATATTTTATTAAAAATAAAAATCAAATTATTATACTTGTAATTGAATCTTGAACAAATCGATAAAATTTTTACCAGTCTTTTTTCTGTGTGTATATAAAAGGAGAACAAGCATTTAGTATATAAGTGGAATAATATTTATTCGGTTGTTCTTTTGTTATATTCAGAAATTATTTGCTTTGTAATATATGAAGATTATTTGGCTTCTGAAGGGTTTTCTATTACTCATTATATTTATGAATAAATAGATGTATAAATTTATGTCCATTTATATAAAATAAGACCCCTTTTCTTTACAAATTCACTTATGGTAGCCCCTTTAATTTCGGTTTCTATTTTGTGTTACTTTAAGTTATTTGGAGCCTTATCGATACCAATTTTACTAAATACTATACGGGTTTAGTAGACAAGTAAAAATCTTATAATGTAATGTATATAATGTGTAATGTAATAAAGGCGACCCTATATTCTTAAAATGGGACTTAATTTTTCAAAACCGGTTTAGAGTTGTCTGACTTCCGCAGGCATAAATATGTAAAAATAAAGTCGATCTGGATCATTAGGGAATATTTCAATGTGCCCGTTTATATATTCATTATTTCATTTAAAAGATTTAATTACAAATAAAATCTAAGAAATTCCTTCGCTTAAAAAAAAAATTTAGACAAAATACACCCACTTGATTATTTTTATAACGATGAAAACTTTTGAGAAAATTTTTTTTATTTTACAGGTCGTGTGCTAGTTATAAATTCTTAATTGAAAAATCTTTTTTACTTCGTTTTAGATCATCTAAAATAAGGACTTCATTTTCAAGCAACTTCAAAAAAGAAGGAACTTATCAATTCGACTAAATGTTCTTTTTTAATATAAGTGCCTCCAGTCATTTCTGGATCGAATTAATTTTTTTTTAATTGTAAGGTAATGCTTACAGATTGATCCCGTTTTAAAAACGATTCTTAATCTCAAAAATTAAAGAGTGTACCCATGCAACATTATGTGTATTTTGAACCGTAAGGGGCACCTTTTCAAAATTAAAAAAACTGAATATCACTTTAACTTACAATGGCAAAAATAATTCTAAAAACTAAAGGGTGCCCCATAGATAACGTAAATGGGCCTATTTTTTGAACTGTTATACATAAATGTTTGGCAAGTTGGATAAAATGTAAATTGTTATGACAGTTTTAATAACAAGTATTAATATTCAGAATTTTAATTTTAAGAGTGCCCCAATAGTTCAGTTAATTTGATGTCGATGGCCATACTTTTGATTAGTTATAGACAGACGCTTGAAATTTACAACGAACCTGTATTGTTGATGTAGTTTGGACAGGACCCTAAAACTTTAAAGGAACCTGAATAAATTTACGTATTTTTATCCGTTTTATATAAAAATTTTAAAACTAGAAAGAATGTCCACTACTTCTTATCTTTAATTATAAATTAAAAAGGTTTTACAATAGTTGATGTAAACTTGAGTATATTAGCCGTTATGAAAGGCAGTTAAAATTTACAAAGATGCTGATTGCTAAGTCTACTACATCAGCAAATATATAATTTGAATTTATAACTTAAAGGGTGCCCCTATAATAGCCATAATTTGATTTATATTGCCAAACTCTTGAACAGTTGAAAAACTTTGGTGATGGAATATAAGGGTGTCCCAATAGTTAGTGTTATTTAATGTATGTGGTCATACTCTTAAACCGTTATCTGTTTTGAAGTCGACTTTTTTGCAATTTTAATTTATTGCAATCATTTATAAAGGTTTCATTCGTTGTTGATACGAAATTTGTTGCTATGTTGTGCAATATTATATGAGAGAAACCTTTTTGAATAATTAACCCTCAAGAGAAACTCTATATTACTGATGCCTTTAGTTGCGATATACGAATAATATTAATTCAAAACTTAATGAAGTGAAAAAGTTATTTCAACTCAGCAGAATATTTTTAACCAAGAAAGAAAATCGTTGAGTGTCAACACTACAAGTAGATACAACAGACAGTCTTAAGTCAGTTATGCCAGTCGGTCATGTGACAAATTGTGATATTGGCAATATTTCTTTAAAAGTTTCTATACATTTGTTTTTAAATCATCAAGTATAGATCTAACGACTTTTACGTATATAAAAATAAAAATCACTTCGCCAATCAATTAGTGTTGCTATTGATTGTTGCCTTTTATTCTTGTTAATAAAATCATTTTTATTAGTTTTTGTTTTATGCAAGCAATTGGCAACTAAATGTCTTGATAGCATCTTAATTGGCAAATAGTTATATTTAAGCAATTTGTGACAATAAATTGCTCGAAGCAACATATACGAGTACAACAATGGCTCTGATAATTTCTTAACAATGAAAATTGTAGAAAACTTTTAACGTGTAACATATTTTTTTGTCATTGTTTGTATTTGTACAGTATTGAAGCACTTGAAAAATGCAATTATAAACACATCAAAAACATTTACGCGATGCCATTCATTCAATTATTTAGTTATACGTTTGTTCTTTCGCACATATACAAACACAGCCATAGATACAGTTAAAGCTACAGCTACACACAACTAATGCAATTATTAGTATCCTAAAGAAACAGCAAATGTTATTTTCATTATTATTTTCATTGAGAACATTTATGTCATCATCACTATCAGTAGCATCATCAGATTCATAGTTGTCGTCCTTAAACATCGCATCTGGCTTAAACTCTTTTGCCATTTTGTTAAATTAAATTGATGATGTTGATATCGCAGACAACATCCAGGAACCTACAATCAGTACGTTATAAGTAAGTTGTACCAGAAGTAAAAGGGAGTTGAAGTCTGTTAATATAAAAGAGATCTACTTGAAATTCCATGCCCGCCATAACAACACAACGCAACAAAAAGGATTATTTTCTTACTTTAACTTTGTTCATTTATTTTTAAATACTTGCAATTACAAGTAAGTATACGTCTTAATATGTAGTAGTATGTGTGTGCGCTAGTAAGTGTGTATGGCCATGTCCTCGTGAGTGTGTGTTTTTCTACAGATGTTTTCTTAGTTGTATGACATGTTTTTATATGGGAGTTATTGTCATTTATCTCTACTTTTAAACACTATTAAAAGAATATAAATTTAAAAAGAAATAAATAAAAAAATATATGAATAAAACTATTTTGGCAATGATAACTTCTTTTAATAATTATTCTTATTAAAGTTTTATCGCATACGAATATTTAAAATTTTAATTTTTCTACATTTTTAAAAAACTGTTTAATATTATTTTTTTATTGTAACATCAATATTGCGTACATTGGGAACATTTGCATTCAAAACAGCTTGAGTAAATATTGAGTAAAAATATTCTTAAATCATTCAATAACATCAAATAATCGTACATGCTAAATCTTCATGAAGAATTTGGCAATAACATGAATAGAATATAAACTTTTAACCACAAATTCAACGACACCCACGAGTGCATACTGTAACTTCACACACTATGGCAAATAAATTTATACTGAGTGCTTACGTTTAGATGTAAACTCGTCATGTTGCTTCTATTTAAGAGGATTGAAAAAACAAATACTGTTTTTAAACCAACAACGTCAATATTTTGAATCATGTGTATTTTTATTTGTCAAAAATTGTAATATGAATCAAGTCACGCCATATTTGATTTGTTGTGGAAAATTCAAATTTTTTGGATGTCAATGTGTGTCTATGGATAAACCTCACATTTCTCTATGATAAACAAACACACACACGCTCGCGCATACATGTATTAATTCCCTTATGAATAAGATTGCCGCAAAGAAACAAAATTTGCATCTCTCTTTACTGGCTTTTTTGTGACATCCCGTTACATGTGTCGTCAATTGTTCACTTTCTTTTTTTAATCTCTTCTGTTATAAACCTTATAAAGGAGTAAAAGAAGAAATTTTGCAGTTAAAAAAGAACTTTCTAATTAGTCACATTTCTTAGAAATAAAACACAAAATAGTTGCAATATTTTCAAACCAAAATTAGTTTCAATCTTATATTTTAAAGCGAGAAATAAAGTTAAACTTCATTAGAGTGTTAAGCCTTTAAGTTTTTTACATTCTGTTTGCTTTTTGTTTTGTTTTTATATTTCGTTAATTCTTTCTGAAAGAATTTTGTTGGTTCCCAATGCTGACGTAAAAATTTATTTGTTTTTCAAATTGTTATGTTTTGCAGTTATTGACCATTATTCTTCGATTATAATTCTCATTTAGTCAATTTAGCTTTAGACAAAAATACTCATTTACAATTTCCTAACAAAACTTGGAGGAAAAGCACAAATTAACTACACGGTGTCACGAGTTTGGCCGAAAATGTTTGAAGCCGTTGTAGAATTTTTTTTTACTTTTTAATTCTTTTCATAAAAAACCTCAATTAAGAAATACATAAATGTAAAATATTATTTACAAGTCCTGCCCAGTTTTTTAATTATTGTAGCTATAATTTTAGGAGGGAACGCAACTTCAATAGAGAAATCTTAAATTTCACAAATGTTTGTTAGAAATAAAATTAAAATCTGTTTTCGTTGCTCTTGATATATTTGTACTGAAATTTGTGATAAATTTAGCTAGGGATGTAAAGATACGCAATTTCGCCGAGACGATACTTAAAAATAAATATCGCCGATACCATTTGCGATACTGATCTGCATATTGAAATCGAGCTCAAGTAAAAATTAACAAAACTCAAGTAGAGTAACTATTCTATTATACAAAATAACAGTGTTTATTAATAAGCCATTCAAATCATCAAAATTTTCAAAACATTTCAGTTTCTAAAATTCAAATTTTTAAACTACAAATCGTCTGCAATATTTATGATTTTACAAAATAAACCATGACATTCAGTTTAGATTGGCTCAAGATTTAAAATTGAGATCATGTTAAAATTAAATTAAAATTATTTAAACAACATTGCAAAATATTAATATTTAAAATAGATATTAATAAGAGTTTTGTTTAAAAAACAAAGTGTTCTCAAATTTTGCGGAGTAAGACGATTTTTCAAATCCGTTTGAAGCAGACGTGCAGTAGAAAATAATCTCTCAGATCCAATAGAACTCATTTGAATTTTATGTTCTTCTTTTAATATGTTATTTCTCATAGTTGTCATGCAAAAAAGAACAAGAGTTAAAAATTTAATATTTTGTTCAAAAAACTCTAAAGAAGTATCGGCATATCGACAGTAAAATATCGCCGATATCGATATATCGGAAAACTAGAAGTATCGCCAATATATCGTTATCGGTATCGGTTGCATCCCTTATTTTAGCAGTGACTGCAGTTATTAAAAAATAATAATACAAATATTTGTTGCATCGTAGTGGACGCAGATAGAAAAATTAAAATTCACACCTTTAAAAATTAGCAACAGCTGGGCTACACACAAACATGGAAAAAGTAGGTTCGAAAGTAGTAAGATATTTACCTAAGGCTTCTGTGTTAGAAGTTTTCCTTAGATCTTAGTTTCTTTAACTAAACTTAAATGAGTTTAGATACCAGAATAAGAAGAAATGAATCAAATAGTGGAAAAGGTTGAGACGAAGTATGGTACATCGAACAGTGGATAAACAATTGGGAGCTTCATTTAAAAAAAAGAGCTTGTGGTTAAAAACCTGAGACATTTTGAAAGAAACTACTCTGTTTTACTTCATATTTTACCTTATAACTATCCGAGAGTTTTACAACAGTATAAGTGATAACGTTTAAAATATTGAAGCTTTCTTGGTGTTTATTTATCTTTGTCACTCAAATTTTGTGTTTTCAGTTTTATTCACTAAATTCTAACCACACGATTTGTTAACTTTAAGTAATTTTTCATTTATATTAATTTATATTCATTATATTAAAGTCAAATTAAGGATAAACAGAAGGTGGGAACAAATTACTTTGCATTGGACAAAAAAGTTAAGAATTTATAGTTGCATCATTCTAAATGAATTGTGTTAAATTAATTAAGCTTTTGCTTTAATTGGATTCTTCTAGGTAGACGTACTGTTATTCCCTAGTAAATTGACTTTTTTCTCCATTATTAACATTTTTAATTTCAGGACATATGAGAAGAACACGAATGTTTGAAATTGAAAAAACTAAATTATATGTTTGAATATATCTTATCAACTAAAACTCACGTGCAAGGTTTCAATACTAAATGACAAATGACCACATTTATTATTTTACTATTGTCTTTTTTTAATGTAAAGCTAACAACTATACGATGAGTGGTAAAACCAAACAACTGATTTACACTTTACACAACCGTATGTTAATGTATACATACACAAATATGTAGAAATTGTTCGTTTTCTTCTAATTTTAGACACATGTATGTGCAAAATAAACATTATTTTTAATGTTATAAACATTTCAACTTAAACGGTTCATAATTTGGGGAAACATTTTAAGCGTTAAGTCTTGCGTAATTCTTCATAAAAGTTAAAACAATTAATCAAATCTCTCTTGAAATAATAAAACAACAACGCCGTTGGCATCTCCAAGCAAAACCCTTAACAAAAAATATTAGAAAAAATAAACACGCATAAAACATCGTCCATTTCATTGCATATATAAAATATTTTATGACAAAAGGTGATTTAAAGCACTGACACGCTCTTACTTACAAGTAAACGATTACTTGTACACAGAGAAAAAAGATTGTTGAAAATCGATTGAAGTATTTAAACTTTAATTTTATTATTAACAAAATATAATCTTTATATTAAAAACAAGCGACATTTGTTACCTAAGAATAGTTGCTATAACTCTAAAAACCGATTGTAACTAGAATCCTTTCTATTAATTGGGAGATATCACAAAATTTATTCAAAACATTGGCGAGAAAATACAAAAATATTGAAAGCCAAATTTAAAATAATTTAAAAAAAGGATATTTGCCAAAAAAAATTTCAAATGTAAGTTTTTTCTTTTCCATTGGTCTCGTGCAGGAAGCTGGACTTATAGTTTTCATCATGCAATTCTGAAAAATCTTTCTCCAGGAAATACTATTTTATTTATTTATTTATTTTTTTTTTTTTTTTTTTTGATAATAATTGCAAATGTTAAAATATTAAGTTGTTTTATTTAAAGCAAAATAATTTTTTATAGTGAATTCCAAATCATTTTTTAAAATAGTCAGGAGGGCCATTTTATTTAGTTATTTCAACTAAATAATCCGCAAAACTGAATTAATCCAATTGGCAACAAACTTGGTTCTCTTAACGAATCTCTTTTCGTTGTGTAAAGACATTTGCATAAATTTTTTCAACTTAGTTTTGTATCGATGAACTTGCAAAAACATCTATGTGTTTAAATGTATGTGAATGACCATCTTATAGCTTTTGTCTTATAGTTTACCGCATATCAAGCTTTCACTGTCATAAGATATTTTCTATCTCTTTTTCTCAGTCTGGTTTACAAGTTTTGGATATTTCATTTAAAAACAAAAAACACTTCATTTTTGTCATTCTGATATTTTTACATTACGAAATTGACATCAACATCATCAGCATCAACACATTACTTTCAACAGCAACGACATTAAGGAAAACTTAAGCAGGGTTTAGTCGCAAATGCTGATGACGGCGGTATTTTAACCTTTCATTTGCCTTAAATAAATATTCAACTGTTTCGCGTACGTGTTAAATTTAACCAAATTAAACTAAAACAAAAAAAAATCAATCAGCCATGAATTTAATAATTTTGATCGGGATTATAGGAAGATTTAATTTAAATTTAATTAATTTATAACAAATACTTTGTTTTATCCGCCAGGCACATTGAAGTTTAATTATGTTTAGTAATGTCTGCTTGTGGAGAAAAACCTTATCAGTGTTACGAGTATCAGTCCACTTTAATATGGCTTTCCTACGATACAGGGTCCATAAATTAATATTGCGTTTAGGTTTGTGTCAGCTTGAAAAGAGTTTAAATTAAAAATTAAGATAGTGCGAAAGTCATTTGGAAAAAATAGAATTAAGAAGCATAAAAAATAACATGTCATTATTGTTAATGCTACGGTGTATCTGTACCAAATCAGGTTTAAGAAATAAACACACATTCCATCAAAAACAAACAAAAATTATACTAAGCTCATTAGAACAAAATTTACGATTAAGTTTTTGTTTTCTACTTGCTTAAGATAGTTTCGTAGAAAGTGTGAATGGGGGCCTTGTTACGTGTATGCTGCGTGTGGACAAAATTCTTTATTTAAAAAATCCTAAACCTTATGAAAAGTTTCCTGAAGAACTAAGTAAGCGGTTCCGGGAATTAATTTAACTTAAGTTTAATTGACATAAAAAACGACGAAAAGATTTTACTTAACCAAGAGACTTATGGACATTTTATTTCTAATTTGTACTTGAAATTTATTCTACTCTTCTTGAAACATTTTTGTTTGACAAATGAATTAAACGAAAGAAGTTAATTTCAGTTTGAGTAGAAATTCAGGCAAACGGGCGAAGTAGCGCTATTTTTAATATTTCTGTTTCGGATATCAAAAAACTAAAACCAAAAAAAAAAAAAAAAGAATTTTATTTTTTCTTGAACGGGCTGTTGTAAATTATTTATAAACTTAAGTTTAATAACACAGTATAAGTAAATTAAAAACCAATTTAAAAAGTATTTATTACAAAAAAAAAACATTTACAAATATTATTTAAGTTTTTCAATAAAAGATTCTTTCGTATTTCAGTTTGTGTTGTGGCTAATTTAATTTATATTCAAGCAGCTGAACTTTCAACATGTTATAAAACTTACAAAACTTTACAAAAAAAGCTAATAAAAACACAATATGAAAGACAACAAAAAATTAAATAGTTCACAAAAGTAATTTTCCATGTCATTCACCTTAAAGGCGTTTACGTATGTGATTCGCACAACGCCTTCTCATAATAGAAGAGAATAAATAATAAAATAAAATACCCTTTTAAGTGGATATGTGCATTACGAGTTGGTTAAAGACTCCACAGCAAAATACTGTAATACAATTTAAACAAAACGAAACAAAAAATTAGAAAATAATTTACCCAAGTTTTTCCTTACGAGTTGTGTTCAAAAATTATGGAGATCTTTAACATCCGTTTGAAAAGTTTTTGTTCTTTTTTTGATGTGCTTGCTGTTCTGATGTAGTGCTCAGAGCTTTGTTTTTAAAACATTCAAAAATTTTAACTTTATTTTAGTGTGCTTGCTTAGTAAATAAAAAGGTTTCTGTACAAACTTTTATTAACTTTTTAATTAATTTTCATCATAAATAACAACCACCTGCATGAATACAAACGAAAGTTGAAGAAAGGATATGGTAAAATTAGAGGCAGGCACACTGCTTTGCCCAATGCCCCGAAAGACATGCACCAATCATGTTGATTTTCAATAAGAAAATTTTTCAATAGGAAACATGTATCAGAGACGCTCACTTTAAAAGGTCAATCTAGATTGAGCTTATTTAACACTTAACACTTCGATTTACCTTAAAAAACACGTATTTTATCTACAATTTTGCCCAGAGCCTTCTTCAACTGTTATCATTTCTCCCATTGTTGACTCTAATGTGCAAATGACATATATAATAAATTTTTTGATTAAACGATCGCTATTCGAAACAATAATATTAAGTTAACTTAAACAATGCAAAACTTTGACATCAAGTTCCATTGCCTCTTAAATATAAATGAAATTCGACCTTTACCCAGATCAAAAAACCATACTTTGTCGCAAAAACAGGGATTCATTATTATTGTGTGAAATTTAAGGTACAAGAATAATTAAAAAAAATAAATAACATTTCACCGATTACCTGTCAGTTCTTAAAAAAATTAAGACAAAAGCGAAAGAAATTTTGGATTTAAACTCATCAGTTGTTTAAATAACTTTCGCTTCTTCTCAAAAGTCCCAACTACCAAACAAAGTTTATAAAGAGTCAAAATTTTTAACAAATTATGTATTTTTTGCATTTAAATAAATACTATTCTTGCCAGTCATCAAGCGACTTTTTCTTTAAACACATCTGATACACTTTATATTTTTCTTTTAAATTTTCTATTTGCTTCAGCCAAATTTTTTCGCGTTTGCATCCAAATTCAAGGCATCATTTAAAACATAGAAGTGGGTGCACAGTTAAACACACACTTGGCTTTTCTATGTGTTTCAATACTAAAAAAGTAAAATTTTGTTTTAATAATTAATTCTTTAAATAAAAAATTCAAAAACTCTTCAAAATTTGTACTTTATTTGATTTGTCATTTAAAAGCATAAATTAAAAGGAAAATGAATTTAAAATTTATTGCTTGATTTTTGAGGAAAGAAAGATTTCAAGAACGACTCGTAAAAGATTTACAAAAGAATATTTGCACAAAACACATGTGTACAGACAAATAACTTTGTGTCTGCTATTTCGGATAATTGCTTGATTGTTCATTTTTTATTTCTTCCAAATGTCTGCATATATGTATGTATGTACCTATAAACTTATGTATGGATTTATGCAAGTGAGATGGTGTGTATGGTGTGTCCGTGTGTATTGAACTTGTTTGCATTTTTTTTACTTTTTATTTACTTATTTGAGTTTTTACATTATTTTTTTTAATAACTATTAATAAATAGTAAAAAATTTACATAAAAGAAAAAATTTATACGCATTTATTATTTTAAAGATATTTATGTGTGTGTGTCAATTATTTAATATGTGTTAAATTTTCCTTAAATAAGTTCGGTTCATACATTTTAAATATGTTAATAAAACTATATTGTTTTAAATCAAATATTTATTTAAATTTACCTTAAAATAAACAGAGTCATAGAGTTAAACACACACACACAGTTGTATGAATAATGCAGAACAGGTTAAGGACAAATAAATTTAAATACATAAATTATTATTATTATTTTTTTTTGCTGGAATATGCAATTCTTAGCCTACATATATATATATATACATACATACATACATACATACATACATACATACATACATACATATTATACATACATACATATATATGTTATTATTTATTTATGTATAAAAAAATTTTCTGTTTTTCGCTGTGCTGCCTGGGTCGGCTCGTTAGCTTTTTTTTTAGCAGGGCTTAATAAACAATTATTCGTGGTATTTTTTATAATTTGCTATTGTTCTCAAAACAATAGAAATTATTTTTAAATTAAAAATTTAAATTTAAATTTAAATTTTAAACAAAATAATCCTTTTTTTTTCCATATTTCACTCCTCTTGATACAATATTTTTTAACGGACATGGATGCATCAAAATTTTAAATTAAGTTTCGAAAACTAACAAATTAATTTTGTAAATTAGACTGAATTAAATCACATATGATTGAAGCCTGCACAAACATGACAACTTATGTATCACACACCTAAAAAGTTAAAAAAAAAGCTGCAACAATAACAACGAAAACCATAGCAAGCTGGCAAATAGAAATATGCGTCACGGAAGTCCGACATTTCAATGCCATTCAATGAGCTGTCAAGAAAACCCTGTTGCTACTTAAAATGCTTTTACTAAATTAAGTTTCATAAAATGAATTTATTTATTTCTGCTAATTAATGTTAATGAATGGATGTTAAGAACAACAAGTTTTTAAATCATGTTGTTGTCTTAATTGCATTTATTTTTAAATTTTTTTTTTATAAATATTTTTATGTATGTGAGTATATATTTGTTATTTTTGTATTATTACCTGGCTACAATGTCATTGTTTATGCAGCTTAACAAATATTGTTAATTTATGAAAAAAAGTACTTTATAAAAAACGCATAATAATTTAACTTTTGTTCAATGTTGTGGTTGACCATATAAAATTGTAACTTTAATATGAAAATAAAACAAATTGGCATTACTTGCATTTCATAAGCCCAAACATATTTACAAATACAACACATACATACATATGTATTTAAAGCGTTCTTTCGCGAACATGGTAAAAACTATTGAAACTAGATGAATCTTTTTTAATATTTAAATTTACTTAAAACAGGGAAGCAGTACAAGCAGATATTTATTAATTTAAAAACTACTCGTAGGCCTCTTAAATGAAAAAAAAATATAGTTAAATAAAATATTCTTCAATTTATATCAAATCTCATTACAAATATCAATTGTTGATATCCAGACATTTGCTGGTGTTAAACGTTTTACATCTATCTCGTTTAAAATTATTATGATATTGAAATGTTAAAATTTGGATTTATGTGCCAAAGAGTTGAGGTTTTCTAATCGTTATCTGTAATTTAAAAATTCCATTACAATATCACTAGCGGTAGTTAAAACAATTATAATTGAAAAAATTCAGTGGCATTAAATGACTGTTAAGATTTTTTTTAATTTTAACTACATATTTTTAAATGGAATTTTATTGATGGAATTTTAAAAAGCTAAAGTACGATATAAAAACAAACATTTCTTGTTCATTTTATTTGCGTCTTTAAAACTAAAAATAAATAAAAACAAATTCAGCTGTAGACTAATTTAAAATGAATTATTACAACTAAAAAGGAAAAGTTTAGTGCATTCACTCATAATTGAATTCAATAAACTCATTGAATAAAATAAAAAACAAACCGAAAAGACGAAACTAATTAAAGTAATTTCTTTGTCTGAAAAAAAAAACAATTTTGGGGTGTAATGACAACCAGCCTAAAAGTCCTCATTTTACTTTTCTCATTAAAATGCTTCTAAATGTTAATTAAATAACTTTTTTTTTTATAAGCGAAAAAAAAACAAGTTAAAATAAATAAAAATAAACCTAAGAGAAGATTATCATTGTAAAGCGAATAATAAGCTAAAAAATTGCGTAAAGTCGATTTAAAACTGTTTTCGTGAGACCCTTTTTTGTGCGTTTGTTACCGTCTCACCTAATCATTCTTTTATCAACTTGAGGCAACGCAATTATCCAAGCGAACAAAAAAAGGTCATACCGGTCAGCTTAGAATCTTTAATAATTGAAACTCTAAAAAGGACTCCTCCGGAAAACAGAAAATAAAAAACAAAACGGAAATTATTGTTAAAATAAAAGAAGAAAAGCAATCAAGACAAAACAATAAATAAAGTTTACTTTCAACAGAGTGTGCGGCGCGGTGCGGTGTGCACGAACAAAAGATATAAAATTTATTTTATCATTTTAAATAAACTAAACTTGAAGCTAAGCGGAAGAGAATTTCAAAATTTATAAACCATAATGAGATGAAACATTATAAATAAAGAAGAAACCGAAGAAAGCAGCTATAAAAATAAAATCAATTCATTTTTATTATACGTCCATTGAATTTTATAATGCAACCATTAAATAAATAATGGAAAATTTCCCGTTATGCGTTCTGACACACGCACAAACTCAAAACATTTCGATTGCATGCGTATCAGCAACATTTTCATACGCACATACGAGCGAACTGATAAACGAAGGCTAATGCTTTATCCACTCGATAATAAATCATACAAAATGCCTACAATAACAACTACATACGTATAAATTGTTGAGTAAAATTTTGCATTTGTATCAATGAACCTGCTCTGCTGCTCATATTTACCACTCGAAACCATCTTTGGCCATAAGCGTTTAGTAAATACAAATAAGCAGCGACTTAGTTTTTGTTTTTTAAATGAATTTATTCTTCATGGGAGTTAAATAAAATATCTAACAACAACAACAAGAACCACAAAAATAAAGTGAAATAAAAGAAAATAAAGTGATTTAGAGGCAGCATTCAATTTAATTCATTGAAATTTTAAAATAAAGAAATCAATAAAATACGTGAAAGATTATTTGAATTTGGCTACAGTTCATTTCTAAATAGCCATCATCATTCAAAGCACGTAACAGTTTGTTCTTCTTTATTATCTACACTTTTTATTTTATCGTTGTTTTTTTTTTCTTTATTTGGCCTTAAAATTCGAATATTTTTTTTTGTATTTAAAAAAAAAAAAACATGATTCTTGCTGCTTTTTAGGTTCTTTGCTATTTTGTTATCAATGGGGTTACCAAATAGAATATCAAATTCCTATAAAAATATAAAAAATCAAACATTAAAGTTTTTGAGGATTTTTCTTCTTTTACCTAAAACGCAAATTGACTGTGTTAAAATATAAAGCTTGTAGAGAGGGAAATACAGTTTCCACACTATTTTTGGTCCTCTTCATCATACTCCATATTAAAATAAGTAATTTTTATTTTCAATAATATTTAGGTTTAACAAAACAGCTCTAACAGCATTTAAGAGGTTCAACAACAAAAAAATTTGTTGCGATAGTTTTTCAACTTTTCGAATCTTTAAAATAAATATGCAAAGTGTGATGAAATTAATAATGAAAGCTTTTTATTTTTAAAAAATCACATTGCAAATACGAGAATGTTAAGATCTGAAGTCATTCAAATCCCCAATCTTTGAATAAATCAATGTGGACTAGAATCCCCTTTTACTACACATCAACATTAAACAGTGTCGGACCTTTAAATTTTTTTAACGGTTTGTAATTTTGAGTAATTTTTAAAAAATACTTTAAAAATCTTTAAAACGGTTATTATACTATTCTGCACTTGATAAAAGTATGACTTCAGTTTCCATTTTTTATTACATATCGACAATAAAACAGTCACATATATTTCATTATAACTCGACAACGGCTTATCCGATCAAAAATATTGTAAATTGAATGCCACAATCTCTTCGCTTTTAATAAGTTAAAATAAACTATTTATTTTTAAATAAGCGGTCGTTAAAAATTTTGACAAAATTTAAATGAATTGAAAAAATAATTCTTCCATGTTTTAAAGCGTTAAAAGGTAAAGGATGTGCAATAAAACAGAGACGAGAATACTGCATATTCACTTTTATTGCCCATTCATATGTTCATTGCTTTTGCCATTCATTGAACTGCCTAAAATGATCAATGCACTTGCTTGTGTTCAACTCTCCATTTGCTTTGACTGTTTTTTTCGCACTACTTTTATTATGCCAACACAAGTTAATCAACCATTTCATTCATGCCATTTAAAATTTTTGAAAACTGCTCGAGACTTTGGTACCTATTCATTGCTAACCATCATATTTCATAGTATTCACCATGGTATTCATAGTATTCATGCATATATAAAGAAAATAAGAAATGAAAAAATCTGTGCGTATGTACATACATATATATGTATGTATATTGTACATACACAGAAATATAGACAGTGTTGCCAATTTAACTGATTTGTTTTTAAATACAAGCAAGCCTAATGTAATACGCTATTTATGTATCTAATTTTTTATTAAACCTTGTTTTTAAACCTATTTTGTATAATCGCACTTATTTTCTGAAATACATTTGACAGTTGACAACACTCATCCTACGTACAATACTAAAATTCTCTTTTATGTGTTATAATTTAGTTTTTAGTACCCTTCATTCATGGTATTCACAAATGATTCATGAATACAGCGCGGTATTCATGAATCTTTGTGAATGTTTCTTGTCATTTAGGTAACACATGCAATACACACATCATATTTCATCATACGATCTCTGTGTGAATGTGTTTTCATTCGCTTCATTAGCCTAGTGTGTAGTAATGTCAACAACATTATATTTGTGTGAATGTATTCAAAGCAATAAAACCAAAGCAATTTCTTTTCTCTGCAATAAAACATAAACCGAATCACGCCAACTTCCCAAAGTTTTTATGAGTTGCTATACATGAGAATTTGTGAACTTGTTAGCTGCCGTTAACCGTTTTACTTTCGGTTCTGTTATTCATTTCAATTCCGATGAGTACACTGATGTCACCCCCTTTCTGTTTTTTTTTTTCTTTTTGCCCAGTAGAACGTTTAACAAATATTCTTTTCCTTTGTTTTACCGTGCTTCAAAATTCTAACACCCATTTAAAATTTAAATTGACTGTAAAGATAATAAGAAGCTTCAGTTTGATAATGTTGTATAGGTGTAATAGCTATAAGTCAGTATTGGCTTCTCCTCTTAAAACCCCATAATTATTCTTATAAAATAAACTTCCGACAGATTATAAAAATAAACATAAATCAATTAAGGAGTAACTTAAAGGTGCTTATCAAATATATAATTCTGAAATCTACGTATTGTTCTTTATTCGTTATCCATTTCCATATTTCTCATTATGTTCGTGCTACTGTTCATTTGTTTGTGGCCTCCTTTATTTTCATTCTTCCATTCATGAAGTGCTAACAGGTCATTTTGGACAGAGTGTGGAATTGAAATTTATGTTTTTCGTATTATTTATCAGCATATTTTGACTTGAAATTTTTGAAGAACAGCTTGTATTTAAATCCATTAAACCACAATTTATCTTTATTTCTACCTTTTTGTTTTTATATTAATTTTTTAGTTGTCCATTCCCTTTTAAGGTGAAAAAAACATCAATTTCAAGCCGACTTTATTTTGATTAAGTGTTTTCAACAATGAAATGGTTTTAATAATAATTTCAACATGATCTTAAATTAAACTTGATATCTGCTTCATTATTTTCTTAATGTTGTTTTAAAGAAAATATAAAATGTTAACAGACATTTGATTAATGCTTTGACATGACTCCATTATTGAAGGTATATTTTAAGGTTTACTTTATGTACACAACCTCTACTAGACGCTAAAGGATCATTTTATTTTTACTTTTTGCTAAGAACAAAAACAAAATAAGCCAGTAACATGGCAAAGAATAAACAGTGTCAAGGTTAAATAGCATCAGCAAGTAAATTGAAAACCGACATTGTTTTTTCCTTAAGGGAGTTAAAATTTTCCAATGCTTCTGGATATTAAATGGTATTTAACAATGAAGGGAAGAGTTGACAACGTAAAAAAAATAAACAAAACAAAAAACGAAATCGAAAGACATATAAATTAACTTAAAACATCCATAATCACAACCAACTTTAGCAAAATATAATTTTAATAAATTTCTTGTAAACTTTTTGATAAATTGAGTGTAAGGTAAAAACTTTATAAAGATCCATCTCTGTGAAATTTGTGTTTAGAAATAAATATAAAAAGTAAAATGGCGTTGACTGAAAAGATGGCACTGCCCTCAAAAAATGTCACCTCACTGTGAAATCATTTAATTGGTTTCTACCGATTTTCTAAAAAATAAACCAAATTGTAAATTTTGTGTTACAGTTTTTTTTCTTTTAATTCTTTTTGGTTCTTATAAAATAACGAAATTTTTTCATCATTTACATTATTTTCAATGCCTGAATATTTAAACATTTTCACTAAAATTCATAATTTTAAGAGGAAACGCATTTAATACTTATATATCATTTTTAATAGATGCCCTGAAAATGTATAGACAGCCTCCAATAAAGTAATTACAGCACCAATGACAGTGTACACACGGACAATACAGGTTACAAAGGCGGTTTGAGTTATATGTTCTTTTAGCAATTTTTTCTCATAAAGTTGTAAAAATAAATTTAAAACAAGTTCGTAAAAAAATTAAAAATATACTCTCCCCGACCATTTAATAGGAACTCCGAAAAAAGGCTTACAATGAATCCGTCTACAAAGCTTTTCTAAGCACTCAATAAAATGTCTCACGCTATGATTCAGAAGTTATATCTAATTGTATGTACCCATGAAGCGCTGTTTTTTATGACTCAGATATTTAACTTGTAATTTATGATTTTTATGGAGCAATAAACTTTGTTGGTTTTGATATGCACTCACGAAAATTATGCAAAAAGCCAAAAAAGGAATAAACAGATGAAATTGCATCACATGTTATCTATGAGGCCAACATCCATCGTAAGAGGAAGCTCAAAACATTTTAAGAAATAAGAATAATCATTTAAAAATATACACACCGCAAGTAGTGCAAAATAGTTTCAGTCACTTAACGACAGGATGGAATATCCAGAAAATGTATATAACTTTTCAAAGTTTTTGTTTTTTGTAAACAATAATTTTGAAATAAATAAATAGCTCTAGCAGAGCTTGGAAGAACCATCAGAAAAAGAATATTTGCTGAAATCACTTCGAAGCACTTTAAGACGAATGGAAAAAAATGTGAACTTCTCTCCAGTTTTTAAATCAATTTTCTTCTGTATTTTGTTTAAAAAAAATTTTGTTTCAAACATCCTTTAGTTCTTTAATAAAACAAGAAAAACGATAAAATATTAGTGAATGTATATTTCGATAAATAAATATAAAAATGATTTTTTTTAAGAAATTGAATCATTGTTTCTTCTCGAGCTTATTGCAGTAAATTCTTTACTATTGATATATTAAATAATAAGCATCATTATTGCTTGTTGGTGACATTTATTGCGTTCAATAACTATAATCATTGTTGTTGTTCATGTCATATTTTATCATGTAATAATGAGTTTTATGTCGTTTACATACGAGACGTGTTCTAAAAATAACGGAAAAAGTCAACAAAAATTGACGAAACGTCGGGACAAAATGTTATTAAAATATTGGCTTTATTTACATTAAAGATGAGAGGCCCAATTAGCTCATAAAGAAAATACAAGGAAATTAAAATGTTTTGGAGAAATGTTTGACACAATTCTATTAAAACTTAAACACTTATGCCAGTGCGCTCTTGTCGGTCTCGAGAGCATGTCGAAATAATTTTTTTTTAATTACCATTAAGTAATTCAATAATTTAACGTTGTAACATTTAACATAAAACGGAGTACAAACATATATTGAACTTTTTGAGAGCACCTCGTGTATATAAATATATGATTTTGTGTATGTATGCGTATGACCATACTGCTGCTTAAGGCAAATAAATGATGTAAAACAAAAAAAAAGTAAATTTATATGTTTTTGTCAGAAGAATATAACAGCAAACTTGGATGTTATAAATCTTTTAACGTATAAATTTACACAGACAGACTCCCATGCTAAAAAAAAAGTTCACATGCTCATGCAATTACCCAAAGAAAACAAACACAATTTGATTTTTATAAACAATAACCCATATTATTTCTTCTTCTATTTTTTTAAATAAAACAAAAAGGAATAAAATTTATATATATGTACGCTGCGTCTTCAATGGCGCCATATAAATTACATTCAATTTCCATTATATGCACCAAATGAAGTATATAAATGAACACGTGAAATAAACAAAAACAATTTTAACTGCTTGGTCCAACTCAAATGGATGCAGAGTTTGGTTAAAAGATGGGTTAGACTTACACGATGATTTTTAAGTCATGTCTTTTTGAATTACGTTTCAAGATTCAATTAAAAATCATTTAATCTCACAAGATCGATGCAACAAAGTTAAACAAGATAATAATTTTAAATATTTATGTTTTTCAAAATTAAATGAATCTGTATTTGTTAAACAAAATTTGTTTTCTTTTATTGAAAGTATTTTGTGTTGTCGTTCTACCAGGAATAAAAATGTTGTCCAACAAAAGTTGTTCAGATTTGCCAGTTGTAAAATGTAATACATTTTTCGCTAATCACTCCATATCCTTTTTACCTAAAAGAGATTATTTGTTTTGATGTTGCACCATTTGAGAAAGAAATAATTTTAAATTTGAATCTTTTGTTTCTTAATTTTAAAGATCTTTTTGAAAGATCTTTTGAAATCCATACATTGTGACTTAGGAAAATTTTACTAGGCATGAATTACGCAAGAATAAAATTAATATGTAATGACACGTTTACCCTCATCTTAAAGTTAAAAATGTGATAAAAACAAACAACCCTACCTCCTTTACCACACGTTTTTATTTATTCAATAAAACTCTGTTACATACTTCCATTAAAAGTTTCTTAGCTTAATATGCACACACAAGCACAAACACAAACATAACACACACTTTTAAAGATCGAAGTGTAAAGAGTAAAAGACTATAAAAATGCTTGTATCATGTAATAAGTTTGAAGAGATGAAATGTTAATATGTTGCCACACATTAATGTCAAAAGTCATAAAGTCACGTAAACGTACAGCGACAAAAATCTCATAAATTAATTTTAAATACCAATTAAATCAGGCGATAAAAAATCTTTGACAAATAAATTAGAATGATATTAAATTTTATCGCTAAATAAATTAAAAAAATTATTAAACAAACGCAAAAAAACGCACACATGCACAACCTGCCCTTTATGTAAGATTAATTTGAAAAACCATAAAATATCTAAACACATTTAATTTTTATTTCCTTAGCATCAAAACCCTTTCAACAATTAAGTTTAATAATAATAATAATCATTAAAATTTAAAAATAAAATGCCTTCTAAGACTCAATTATAAATATAAATTATTTTTAATTATAAATAAATTAAATTGTATTAAAGTATTGTGAATGGTATTAATGGAAATGTATACTCAAGTTTAAATGTAAATTTTATTTGCTCTTAAACAAGAAATGTTTAACAGTTGAATAAAATAAACTACTTTCTATGGCATCTTGATCTTTTTTTATTTATTTTAATTTCCGTAAGGAAAACATTTAAATATTTTATTCTAATAAAAGAAAAATACTCATATAAGCACACATTCTATTAACTGTTTTTGTCGACCAATATACATATGTATGTTTGTATGTATTTATGTATGCGTGTAAGTCTGTCTGTCTTTACATCTTTTTATAGTTTGTGTTTTTATGTGATTGTATTTATATAAACAAACAACCACAAAATACAATCATTGTGTGGTCACTCACTTCTTGAATGACCAACAAAATGTCATCGTTTATCTGTGAATGGATCTAAACATCTACAACTTAGACTCATACAACAACAAACATATAAAGAAGAAAAAACATGTCTCCTTGTTTTTATGTGTTGTATGTTGGTGTACTTGTTACATGTATGAGTATGTCGGTTGTAACCACTTGTATGTTTTAATTGATGTGACAAGTGTCTGGTGGATGACCTCCTAGAACAAGAGAATGCTTATATGTGACAATTTTAGACGTTTCGAGCAACAGGGAAAAAAGGAAATCAGGAAAAAGCAAAATATACAAAGATTTCAGCTACAACAACAATCATATTTAAAAAGAAAAGGAAAAACAATCGAAAAAATAACTCATCGGAGACTTGTTATTATCATCCACTTTTCAAGTTCTAAGACATTTAATTTTTCTTTTTAAATGGTTTTGACAAAAACTTTGATATTTTATGTTAAATCGAAATCTGGAAAATTTTTCACGTATTCACAATTACAGCACATAAAAACCTCATCTTTGTGGTTGCCAAATAAATTTTAGTATCTTCACGTATTTAAAGCGATTTCGCTTGCAGTCACTATTGAAGTTTTATTTTTAGTATATGGAAAATAATTTATTAAATAATCTACTAATCTAATTGAAGAAGAAGAATCCAATCAATTACAATATTGATGTAGACTGTATTTTGGATTCAGTACAAAATTCAAAATTCGTTTTCAATTAGAACATTAGGCAAATTATACAGTAATGGCCACAACAATTAAATGCAAAATGTATTTGACCAAAGTTTATTAAGCAATTAAATGGTAAATTAACAGAACATAAAGAAAACAAAATTATATCCTATGTATTTGTATTTTAAATAAAATTTTAATTTTATTGTATTTTAAAGTAAAAGTATAATTGTAGTTTTTTTATTTTGATCAATAAACAGGGCAGAAATCTGTAATTAACAAAAAATATATTTTTACAAGCGAAACGGTTATAACTTTAATTCAAAAAATTACTTTTTAATGATTATTTTACAATTTTTATTTTCTGTTTATAAAATAATTATTATTTTCCAAGTTGTATTTTTTGCTTGGAATATAAACAGTTATTTTTAAGTTTTATAGTTTGATTCAGGAATAAAAGTAATTTTTTTACCTTAAATTTTTCAAGGTAGTGTTTTTTTTTTTTTTTTTTTGCTTGAAATTTGATAAAAATATTTTTAACTTAATTTAACAAATAAGGGTTAATGTACGGACTCGGGAGATGATTTTGCCCGTAAATCAATCAGCATTAGAAAACGCTCCAAGCGCTTGAACAATAATTTTTACTTGTGAAGAATAAATAAAACTTGGAAAATAATTGTTATTTTTCAAGTAAAAAAAAAAAAAAGAACTTCAAAAATAACTATTATTTTCTAAGCAAAAATAGATCTTCGTTATTTGCAATCCCTGATTTTTCATTAAGTTACTTTATCCGTAAAATATTTGTCTCTTGTAAAACGTAGTTAAATTAGATTCTTAAGCTCACGGCTGACAGCAGCTTAAAGGATAGAAATTTCTGATCACTTATAAACTTAAAAAAAATGTAATCTTGTAACAAACTGAAAGACTATTGTTTTTATGTAATAACACGTTAAATAGTACTTAGCTGCACACTATTTAACAATTTTTATGTTATGGTTACTTTAGAATTTTTTTGTTTTAACTTTTTAAATCGAATTGCCGGCTATAAAGTCGGTTTTTATAAACTAAAAACTGTAACCCATAAATATTCATTTAAAGTAAGAGTTGATCTTAACAAATTTCATTTGCTATGGATGTAAAAAGTAAAAGAAAGCGTAAGCTACAAATCAGTTTTCGGTTCGTAAATAAATGAAACTCTGCGCAGCCACACGTTCATAAATAGAATAATTATTACATTCCAATAGCACAAACAACTGAAGGCTTTTTATAAAGCCCTGCAATTTAGAAACACTACGTAAATAATTATTTTATGATCACATTTCGATTGTCTAAATAAAATTCGAGCACTAGAAATTCATTTGGTATTCAATGGGACAATTTAGAGCGTTGATTTTTCTTCGCTTAAAGGACTTTCTGATTGTGAGAGTTTGTTTTTCTATTTTGCAGTTTAAAATAAATTTAATTTAACTAAAAAAAAGGTGCTAAAAAGCAACAATCTGCCATTAAAGGTAATTCTTTTCTGCTTTTTATTTTAAACAAGTCAATCCTTTGTGATTTTCACAAATGCAAAAAATAACGTTCCAGCTACTGTTGTATAGAAAAATGTAGCAACAGAGAAAAGCGATAAAAAATTAAGAAGAAAAAACTCTCATTTTATTTATAGGATTAGAGCAGGAAATGACTTTATGCAACATTAATTAAAGGAAATTGTAGCCACACTTTCTGTGCTCAAATTGAATTGAAATTCATGGGTTCAGTAAATGGATGAAAAAGAAGCCAGTGAAAACCAAAATTAAAACTAAAATATCTGTGTTTTCTTTTTCTCGAACCTTTACCACACAATAAAAAGCAAGACTATTTAATACATTGTTTTGTTTCTGTATAAAAACTAATCAAAAAAAATATCTATTGTAAAGTGACTACTTTTGCTAAGCCACGTTTTGTGACGCGACGTCTGGGAGTCCAAAAGTTACGAAAGATTTTTTTCTTTGCTGTCTAATACGTTTGTAAAATTTGCAATGACAAAGAAAAAACAAAGAAAAGAAAGACAAAAATAGAAGCAGTTTTTGCGAAAACAAAATCCACGCAAATTAAAGTTATAAAAATGAGCTTGTAATGGGAAATGGAAATTTATTTGCTCCGGCAACAACTTTAGAGAATTTAATATTGTTCTGCTTTTTCGATACGTTAAGTAAAGAACTGACACCCATTAATATAAAAAATATAATAAAAAAACACCCTTACGCACCTTATATTTCGTTAGAGATGTGTGTATAAATGTGTGTGTGTGTGTTTGTGTGTGAGCTTGTAAATGAGTACTTGCATATGTATGCTATCATTATGCAATTAGTCTCATTAAATAAATTGCAAAATTACACACATGTAAAGCTAATGGGAAAATCATACCCTGTGTAGACCAATCATAATAACCATGATGATAATAATGATGATTACACACTCATGCAATTATCATGGAGGTGCCACGCACACATATATACACACACACGCGTGAACAGTAAACGTGAATGCGTCTGTAACTAAAAATGCATTCATACATTAAACGTGATGAACGAAAATTACGCACATATGAACTGAAACAGTTAACAAAAACCAAAAATACACGCGACATTACAGCCTTCAATGTTTATGCAAACGTATTGTGGTAAATAAAAACCACTACATACAAAAAATACACAAACATACACATGTAGACTGCATATTATGTGTTAACGACTTAAATTCATGCTGTTATTTGCGATTGTTTTTTTTTATAATTTATTTGGTTCATGTGACAAAAATAAGTGAATAATTTCGTAAATTTCGTTCTTCCTGTGTGTGTGTGTGTGTGTGTGTGCATAAGAATATTTTTAAATTTCTTTATTCGGTAATCGAAATTTATCCACTATCACATATTAGAATGTCTTAATATTTAAGAGTGCGACTGTATGCATGTGTGTGTCTTAATAAGTATTTTTGTGCCAATCGATACGAATGCTTAACATAACCTCATTTATATAATTCATTATTTATTATAAGTTTTGTACGCTTTTTATTATGTGCGTGTGCTTGGCTGTGTGTGAGTGTGGTTTATTTGATTGTGTATGCATTCAGTTATGTTTACATTAAAATTTTAATTTTCCCATTAATTTAATTGTTAATATTGACATTATAATCAGTGTTTAATTAATATTGGAACATAATCCTATTAAACTGATTTTATGAAGGGATTTAAATTATGTAAATGACAACGATTATAATCGCTTGTTTTTATTTCACGTATTATCTTCTTCTCTTTAGTTGTTGTTGTTTTTTATTTTTTATTTTTTTTTTTTTTGCTTTTGAATATTTAATGATAAAAAATAGACAAATACTGAATGGCACTGAGAAAAAGTTATAAAAGTATAATTAATTCAAACAATATTATTTTTTATAAGCTTTAATCGTATTTTTTTAATTGCAAGGAATATTTCAAAGATTTGAATTTTAGCGCCCAATATCTCTAATACCAAAAAAGGTTGCATGTTTATAAGAGATTCAATTTAGTCTTTGTTTTTTTTTTTCAAAAAAAATATTGATTTAAAATTAATAAAACTACACACAAAATCACAGTGCAATTGAAAGTGCAATTTATTGCAGTGGCTTCAAAAACTATAAAAAAATAAACAGACACTCATAGTTGGATTTTGTTTTTCTTTAACTGTGTGCAGCGTACTAAGTGCTGCTTTTTAATAATAACGCAGTTACCTTTATGTCTTTTTAAGGTCATTAAGGAGATTTGGTAATCATTCGATACAGTTTTAAAAAAATATATATATTACAAATTGTAGTAATAAATTGAGTAATAGAGTAATATGAACACAGCTAGACTTCATTTCGTGCTAATTAAAAAGGTATATGTTTTGCTGGTTCTTATTAATTATTAAATATCTAACAAATAGTTCTTTAGAACTTTTCTCTTTTTATTAAATAATAATTATTTAATCTAGAAGTCGTACATAATATGTTGCCTATTGATTCTCTAAGAACTTAAATCCTTGATTAACAAATAAAGACTAAAAAAAATTTTCATTATGATTTTCTTTTTTTTTAATTGACAAAAACGTTTTTTATTTAAAAGCATTACCATTTTTTAACAATGGCAATGCCAGAAAAGAGATTAGCATTATTATCATTAAATTGTAATTCAATTTAAAATTTATACGTCGATCTAATGAGGGACTTCAATGAATGATAGCACTTTATAATATAAAAATAAAGCCCTTATTGCCTACGAATAAGCAACTCATTTCTGTCTAATGCCTACTAATGAAATGAAAATTATTAATAAATTCATGCTCTCAGAGATCTCCTCTAGCTCATAAACTTGTCACATAATAGTTAACAAATTTTAGATAAAAAAAAATTCAGCTAATTGATGATTGACGAATTAAGCACAAGAACTCAGCGAATCTCTAGCTGATGTTTTTTCACTTATTATATGTTGCATCCTGCTTACCACGAGGACTCTTAACTGCTGGTTTTTACTCCTGGTCCGTTGCGCCCTTCCTTAACCAACCAGAATACCTTGGACTCCTCCATGATACCCATATTTAAGCTTTTTAGGCAAGTTTTCTTAAACATGGGAAATTTGAAAGAGTTACACATTTTATTATATTTGCTATAAATAAATATTTTTTCAAACAAGTACATTTAATGCAACAAAAGATATTCAATTATAAATCTAAAGTCAGTAAAAAACCCCATCAGCATTTTCAACGAAAAAAGTAATAGTCATCTCCCTAAATGATTTTTTTTTTTAATATATATGCGAGTATATACAATTTATGGATTTATTTATTCATAAAATTTATTAAAAAGTTCTGAATTCCTATGCGTCGATTTGTTAATGCAAAATACATTTTTAAAACTTACAAAAAAATATCTATTTTTTTTTTTTTTAATTTGAATATTGTTAGTTTACATTTTTATTTTTTGTAGCTATAGCTGCATAACTTTATAGGAATTTATATTTATATTTTCTTTCTATAAACATATGGATAAATAAATTGAAAAAGGAAAAGCAACTGGACAAACTACCAAAGGCAGCAGACTAATATTCGCTTGAAGCCAAATAACCGACAAAGTCATAAATCACTATTTTGCTTTGACTGGACTCGTATATAATAAGTTTATATCTGTATTATCAACTTAGTATTGGTGTGTGTGTGTGTGTGTGTGTGTGTGTGTGTGTGTAAACGAAATGGAACTATGACAAGACTTAATTAAACCATTGTAAAATAATACTAAAAGAATTTATAATAGAAACATAAAATACCACAGCAAACATGTCACATAAACGAACAAAACAATTTTAAAATATAAAATAAACTTCTCACTAACAATTGTACAAAATTTTACATTAAACATACAGATCTACATTTTCGATCTTTTTGCACAAGTGCTTACACTTACACCGTCACATACACGTTGGTTGAAAATATTAAACTTTTATCCTTCAGCAAAACCTGTCAACTTAAATTTTATCATTCACACAAAATTTAATGCAGCATTTTTGGGCTCAAGCTTAAAGAATATAAAATTGTCATTATTTGATTACAAAACTGAATACAAAAGAAAACTAAAACTAAAAGAAAAAAAATAATAAAAGATATTCATATACAATTTCCAAATGCAAAGTACTTTTGTGGTTACACAAAAGCTGTACCCAAATATATTTAATCAAAGATACATGCTCGTACACATACATCTATATAATATGATCACCCAGTTGGCCACATCTTTAAAATATCATCGGGGGGCTACAGGAAAATGCTGATTCCTTAAATATAAGGTACAGCGAAAAGCAACCGTAAACATCAATTGAACAGGTGTCACAGATTAATTTGCAAGCATAATTCTTAAAAAATATTATTTTTTTTAATTGTCTAAGAAGGAAATATATACAAGCAAAAAAATATCGCTGATCTTGACATACATAGAGATTAAAGAAAACATGTAAGACAATGTACAATTAGGAAGACAATTCCGTGCATATTGTTCAGCAAGGAGTTTATTAGTGCTTGATAAAATATGTGAACCTTCAACTTTATTAACATCGTATTCCAAAAAAACCAAAGCGACAGAGGACATATCATAATAAAATCATCGACGACAATCTCTCAAACTACAGTCTGGCTGACTGGGTATAAAGAAATATGAACTTGCATAATTATAAACATTCATACTCAAATGCTCAGATATGAATGCATAAAAAAATGTAAAAATTTTCCCAAAAAAAGGAAGTACTCATAATTCCTCAATTAGACGCATCCGACTGACCGCTGCACCAGAGAGCAGTAGAATTAACAACAACAATATCGGCAAGTACAAAAAAACATCAGCAAGAAAAACGGATGTCACAATACAGGCGATTTGTTGCTTTTTATTTAAAAATTCCTGATTTTAATAAATCTATATAAGAATAATGATTGTGAGTGGGTGTATATGTAAGTATATGTGTGTTTGTGTGTGTGTGTGTGTGTGTGTGTGTAGAAATACGATAAAACAATGTTATAACGAATTATTCATTTAAAAATACAATTTTATCCTTTCGTCTATCACTCGCATTTAAAAATAAAATCGAAAGAATCGAAACATAAATTTGATAATTTATCAATTTCAAACTTTTCAAATTAAAAAATGCTTTGTATCTAAAAGTCACACTACATGATAACCATAACTATCTCCCACTTAAAAATGAAAAAAGAAGCAAAAGCAAAATCCGAACAAAACCAAAAATCGATGTTGGGATTTTGAATTGCAAAACCTCCATTCTTTTTTTTTTGTAAATAATTCATTTTAATTCAGTTTCCCTGTTAATCTTTCGTATGAATGGATACATTTTATACTTTCTAAAACAAGTTAAAACTTTTGGTAACACACACTCTATAACTCACATACAAATATAGTGAAACAGGCACCCGTATACGAGTATTTATAATTGTCAATGTGTTTGTGTATTACGTAATGCAAAAAGTATGTTTTGAATTTTGTCTACATTCATTGAAGTATCGGCATACTTCCGGCATTAAGCCAAACAACTACACTTTCGTTTATGCATGCATTCATCCATATTGTATGTGAGTAAGTGCCCTTTTGTATGCGAATAAACCAAAATTTAGTTCTAACTGCATACCCACAACAACAAAATTCTCAAAAAAAAAGTTATAGCCTCTTGAAATATATCGTTATATGGGTATGCACATACATATGTGGGATGTTGTGGTAAATGAACATTTGCACACAAAACACACACACACACATGTTGTTACTTATACACTCGTCCTTTAACATACATTATCCTTAGAGCACGCGACTCTAACACGTTCCATATGTTTGATGAAGCCAGACAAAATACGTACTAATGTATGGTATGTGCCGTGCCGCGCCGTGCCGCGCCGTGCCGCCGGCTTATTTGTTGCTCTTATTTTTTTTTTTTTTTTATTAAGTCCCATAACGGATGTGGTCATATTAGAACAATACCCTTTAAAAGTAGCAAAAGAGCCTGTTGATATTGGTTCGTTTTTCTATGTGACCGGCAAGTCAAGGCTGGTTTATAGTTGTTTAATTTTTTCTCGCCACTGCTTTTTGGTTACTGAGTAGGTTAATGATAACTTACGAGTATAACGAGCACAAAATTTTCCTTGTATATTAACTAAAAATAAAAAAGGGTATTAAATTTGTTTCGATAATGAAATTTCAAGTAGTCACCTGTGAACTGAAAAGTAAAGTTTTGCTACTTGGAAGACACGTTTCGCTCTCTTTTAAGGAAAAATAGTTGTATTTTGGATTAAGAATTATAATTTTTATAACTAAAACTTTATTTCTTATCATTTCTTGCTTGGATACATAGATTCAAATAGCTTTATTTTAAATGTCAGGGCATTGAAGCTTAAGAGATTGTTACATTAAATGCTACGCAAGTGATAATATTACTCGCGTGTTAAATACTTACGAGTGATTGTCATAATTTCTTCTTATTAACAACACAGTCACATGCATTTTTTTTGACTTAAAGATTTTTCCTGGATTGCTTTTTAAATGACAAAATTATATTCATATAGGAAGCCAATAAAGTTCTGAAAGCAGTTAAAATTGTAATACAAATGAACACCAGTCCTAACTAAAAAGAACACCGTGCTTCGTGGATTTGAGAAAACCAAACTGGTTAAAATTGATAAAGAACTTGACTTTGGTGTATAAGAGAATTCATTTGGGTCCAAATCATATTAAGCGCAACGTAAATAAAATGTTAGTGGAACTTAAAATTGTTAATTTTCAATGGACTTCAAGTAGATATGAATGCTATAGATATTCTTGCATTGAATTATAGGCAACGAACTGACTTCTTTTTGCAAATAATTCTTTAAAAAAAATATTAAAAATAAAAACAACAATTCAATATTTGGCAAAGTTGAAGAGACATAAATTAATTTCTTGGTGGCTTAACATTTTAATTGAACTCGTTTAAAAAAAATGCTAAAATTTAAATTAAAGGGTGTCCCAACAGGTGATGCGCCTTTTATTTTGAACCGTTATAAACAAACGCTTGGAAATCGGAAAGGATGTCGATTACTATAACCGTTATAATAACAAGTACAAGCAATCAAAATTATAGGGTATAATTATAAATTAAAATGTGCCCTAGTGGTTATAATTTGATGCATATGGCCAATCTTTTGAACAGTTATAGACTAACGCTTAAAATTTAAACAGCAGTGTCAACAACAGTGTCAGCAATAAAAAGTGTAAAAAATAAAGGGTGGCCATATAACTGTTAAATTTTCTTGTTTAATCTGCCTTTATATCTTTTCTACGACATATAAAACATCCTGACGCAATCTTTCTCGAATATAATGTCATATAATATTTGTATAATTACCGTCCTAAAGAAATATGATTTTAAGTTTGTCTGTTTTGAGTCTGTCTTTTTTTTACAAGAATTATTTTTTGTATTTTTTTTAAGCTAATAAGTTCGCGCCTTACTTTTTCTGCTAATATCACGAACAAAAATAAATGTGTAACTCTATTAATGTGACTTTTGGTAAAGCCAAAGTAAATATTTATGGTGGTATCACTAACAGGTGCACACCTTAGGTTTCAACCCTCTGATCAATAAAAGTATTGTGTTGTTTTCCAGTTCAGCAGCAAATTGTATATGAGATTACATGTGTATAAATTTTTTCGACCTGCAGCAACACTTTTTGCAACTGGCATATTTTTTCACTGTAAAGGAACGAAAATATTTTATTTAATGTTTTGTTACTTATTATATTTTTCTAAGTTTGTAAATTAATATTTTTTCTTTTTAATTTTTTCACAGCTTAAAATTTTAGTGTTTTTGCTAATCGTGTATAAGTAGATTTTGATTGAATCTATAAGGAAAAACTAGGGATTCGAAGAGTGGCAATAAAAATACTCCTCCATTTTCTCAACTAAAAATAAAATATAAAACTGCAATGTTTTTGCATTGACTCATACTCGAGTCTTACTTAAGATTAAAAACTGTGTAGTTAACAGTTATTGCAACCAAATATACAAAATTAGATAACTACAGATGTGTTTTCTCTGTGGAATATTCGAAATTCGAGCAATCATGTCATTTGGTTACGCAGCCTCCTTCAAACTACAAGCAGCAATGTTTTATTAAAACTTTCAACGTGTTTGCTTTTCAGTACAAATAAAAAAGTTTGTCTGGAATTAGCTTAGGTTAAAGAAGGTACAATTTTAGACTGCAGATATCGATGTCAGTTGTTGTTTAATGACATTCAAAACTCTGTAAGTAGTTAAAAAAAATTAATTTTTTTATTATTCTTACGTTACCAGCTGTCGAGCCCTCTTCGAAAAAATAATATATCAATTACCTAATATCAACGAAACATTTTTTTTTCCTTAAGTGATGCTACTTAATTATCTTTTTAAAAGAAAACACATGCTTTTAAAAGAAAAAAACTTTTACTGCTGTTTTACTTTTAACATTCTAATTTCTACATCAAAGGCTCTCTTTCGTTTTCAATAACATCCATCATTAATTGTTGCCGCAATGTACAATCAGGTTCGATTGATTTTGTGGTTCGAAAACAATTTGATTAAACACAAGTCTCTTAAGAAATCGTTGACATTGAAGTAACGCTTTTCATTAACGTACTCGCACGTACGCAATACATATCATCGCTCATTCAAGTGTGAATATGCGAAGATGATTAAACTGTGCAGAAACCACATATCAATTAAATACACACAATCACACATCTATATGAGTCGTTGCATTTGAAAGCTGAACATTTCAACATCTATTGAGCGTTTATGTCTCAACGGTAAATGATTGACAACATCGAATGGAAATCTCAATATAAACAAGAATTCCGATTCATTTATGTTGAATTTAAAATTATTTCAATTGAAATAACAATATTAAATGTTTAAAAAAAAAACAAATGAACAAAAATTGTCACGAACTCTTTAAAAACGTTGAATGGATTAATTGTCGATTTATTAATGTGTTTTATTACGAAAAATTAAAAAAGAACAAAAAGAAAAAAAAAAATACATACATCTCATGATGACATCTACTACTTTATTTATAACTAGAAAAGTATATAAATTTACTTTGCAACTGTGATTAATGTCACATAAATACCTGATGCCATGTGTGTCAGCCATGCAAGGGAGAACATAAGCCAACATATGAAAGGAGCATTCTGCACAAAAGAAAAGTAATTTTTGTTTTCTTTTTTTTTTGCTTCTTGCTGCAAGAAATATGTTGAATAAAAAGAACAAGCATTATAAATATTAAAGAAATACAAAAGAACAAAAAATAAAGATTATCAAGTATTTTGTAAGATTCATACGATAAAAGTTGAATTTAAGATGCATTTATTTCTTTGAAATAAAATAAATAAAAATGTGTGTGAGATTTAAATTACGATTATCCTTTAGAATTTTGTCACCCTTTGAATGGATGTGAGTGTGAGTGAATAAATGCAGATAACATAAAATTTCATAAAGCCATTATGAATGAAAATGACTTTAAATTAGATCATATATTAATACGATCCAACCCACAATAATTTACAAATGCATATGTTTGTTACTCGGTATCTTCACTTTCTACACAGATGACGTAAATGCAAACTCATACATTGACTTTCTTAAAATGTTAATAAATAATAATATGAACATAAATGACTTTAACTTAAATATTGTATGATTTACTTAAGTACTGAAAGATGTTAATTTGGGGTATTATAATTATGTGGAAAGACAATGTGGGGTGCGTCTTTTCAACAGTGTTTGACTACACCGATTAAGGTCTACGATATGTTTATAGCCAATCAACTTGCATAGGGAATGTTCATAGTCATTGTACAGTTAGCTAACTATTTCCGAGTAATTTCATTCAGTAAGTTCAAAAGTAACAGTAATTTTAAAGAAACTGCTTCCAGTTTTATCAAAATTTTTACACAAAATTTGTTGCCGTTTATAAATTTGTAGTATCTAAGATCAAAATATTCAGTGAACCATCTCGAAAGTACCTTGAGGTAATCCATATTCAGAGTCAGTAACTTTTGGAATGAATCGTGAGGCAGCTAAAAGTAAATCCAAATTTTATGGAACAAAACAAAATAAATATCGATAAAAAATTAATTTTGAAAAAATGTAGACTAAAATCTGGGCCATAAATAATTCCAAATTGATATTTTTTAAATCGAATAAATTGTAACAAAATTATGGCATTCTGTAACAAAAAGTGAAACGACTACTTTCACCAAAAATATTATTCTCATTTATGAAATTGGTTCACTAGATATAAATACGACACACATATGTCTACATACATATTTACAAATAATTTCTCCAATTGATTTACTTTGGTCAATTCGAAAAAAAGTTTAGTAACGACAATTAGAGCAACTGTGTAGACATATGTGCATAACGGTACTTGATTTTTAAAAACAAAAATAATTCCAAGACAGAGGCAGCGCCAAACTCTAATTTACAAATAGTTTTCTTAATTACGATTTGTTTTCGAAAGTTGGATACTTTTTAATAAACTATTAACTTAGTTAATCTAATGGAAATATCTTTATCTGCAAATAAAAAAGAAACTCATTCACCTTGATGCGTATGAGTTACATTCTACAACAACTATAATAAAAACATTGTTACGTTGTCTTTTTTACATTTTCTTCTTTTTTACATCTACTTAAAGGTTTTTTTTTTCCAGAGCATAAATTAAAATGTCATTAATCATTTATATTTTGTGGTGTGTTCGTTTATTCTTGTACTCGAGACACATTTAAATTTATGAACTTCCGCAAATACAGATTTTGATTAAGCATGTCTGACAGTTTTAATTACCGCTGTTGAAAACTGATTTATTATGAGATTAATTGCAGGAGATAGATGATTTTCAAACTATAATATAAACGAAAAAATAAAGAAAAAAGTTTTACATCGATGTGCTGTTCCTTATCCGCAAGATAAAAAACCAGCAGAATATTTTTGTATGTTTTTCCTTCTAAGCTTTTAGAAATGTTGTTTCACTTTTTGTTGCTTTTTCATAAGCAACATGCTATTTAATAGTCTTGTCACGTAAATTGTATAATGTCCACAGACATAATTTAATTAGTTTTGATTGGAGTTAATATCAAACAGATACAATTACAGCAACAGATAAATAAATGCAGGTTATAAGATACAGATAAAATGGTCCATAATCAAAGAACGCCTACAGCAAATTTTAAACAGCATATATGTATGTATGCGTGTAGTGCTGTGTTTACAAAAATTTAAGCAAAAATTAAATAAATCAATTGAGTTGTAAAAAAAAGGCGCAGAAAAAGAAAGAAAGGAATTTTTAAAAAGATAACAATAAATTTTATGTTTCATCATACTATCACACCCATGACAGCAATAAAAATTAAATTCATCACATATAAAGTCATACATATATAAATACAAATTGACACACACACATACACATATTTATTACATAGTTACATACATAAATAAATATTACAATGGCTCCACAAAGATGACATTCGGTGAGAATAAATACAAAAAAGGGAAGAATAATAAACAACAATACAACACAAGAACAACAATAAATACAAAATTATAAAAAAAAGCAAACAGAAAATTTTTACAATAAGCATTTTGTTTATTTAACAAAAAGTAAATAAACAAACGTGACTTAATAAGCCAAAAATTGCTTTGATTGCTTATTTTTTCAACACTTTATTGTTATTATTGTTGCTTTTTGTGATACACAGAAGCGATAAAAATTAATAGGTCTGTTCTGTTACTTTAACAGCAAGAACTAGTAGCGAGAGAGTAAAACAGAAATCTTTAAAATTATTGCTTAATGAACGCTTTACTAGTAAAAATTAGCAAGGAAAATTATTGCTGCTTTGGTAATTGTATATTATGCTTCAAAACTTTACAGAATGGCCATTAAGTAGTACCATTTTTATAGTAAATGTACTAGAAAAAAAAAAAACAATGTAAAACAAAAGACCACTAGACATAGTAAAAATATGTACTCTCAAAAGCGTTGATGATGTTTAAGCGCAACATAAATGTATTTTGTTTTAGTTTTTTTTTTTTTTGCAATTAATTAAAATAAACATTCTCATTGTTATTTAAATGTAAAAATATTTACATTTAAAATAATCGAAACTTCATTTAGATATACAGAACTTATTTTTAATGGTACAAAATAACTTTACTCTTCCTTATAAAATAGTACCGACAAAAAAAAGTACATTGAATGTTTTATCACTGGCTTGTTTACTTTTAATTCTTCAAAAACAAAAACAATTGCAAGTCTAGAATATTTTAACCTATAAACTCCTGTAGCTTAGTTAAAGAAAAATAACAAAAAAAGAAAGTAATTTAATTTTTATATTGTTGTAAGAAATAAAAATACTTTCCTTTTCTTCAATGTTACAACCAAATAATTTTTTAACATTTTTGAGCAAATTATTTTGTAAACAAAGTTTAAAAACAGCTGTTTGGGAAATTCATGCTAGTAACATTTTTACAAGCTAAAACTTGCAACAAATTTTCTCTCTCTATTACATTTTTACGCCCTTTTTCCCTCTCTACTTGCAAGTTTTTAGAGTAGTAGCAATTAGTAACAGTTTTTATTTAGTGAACAGACCTAATACTTGCTTGTCGTATAACACACAGTGTTTTTATCGTTTTCAATGAATGGCGACTTATTTACCTCTGTTTTTTATTGTTTTTTTTTTCCTTGATATTGATTCCATAAAAATCCGTTTAATTATTGTTTATGAGCTGAAGAAGGATAATTGATTTTAACTTAGAACTGCTGGAATTTTTCAATGACATTGTTAGAGCAAAATATTTTATATTTAAAAATTTTATACTACAGAGATATGAATAAATAGTTATGGCTGCATAGGCGTTCTAAGTAAACAAATTTTTAATTATTTATTTTATTTTGTGGTAAAAAATTAAGTTTAATATTTTTTAGACCTTCAATAATCTTACGTGTAGGAAGAATATTTCTTTCGTTTCGTTCTTTCGTTTACTGGCATGCACTGGCGTCGACTTCATAACGATAAGTATATTCTTTACAGCGTTATTTATTATTTTCCATCTAATCGATTAATAAAAACAAACTGGAGAATGTTATTCTTTAAAATTTTGATAGTTGTCTTTCAAAACCAACTAATTTTTAGAAACTTTTTTACTGAAAGCTGCCTTTATGATTTTGTGTAAAAAAAGAACGAAATCTTTCTTTACAGGTATTTTAAAGACGTCTTGTCATCCAAATAATGAAACATTTTCTTACGTCGTTTTAAAATTTTATTCGAAAAAAGGCTTTTATTAAAGGAAGATATCCTTAAAATAAGAACAAAACGAAATGCAAGAGGATTAATGTGCGCTATCTGATTTTTCAATATAAGTATTTTGAACTTATCAAAACCTAAACTTTGATCACGTAACCATTAGACTCATTATTACAAAAATTAGCGCTAAACTTTGAGGAAAAGCTTAATTTCAAGCTTCTGACCATTTGTGTTCCTGGTTTAAGAAATGGAAAGTTTTAAATATAATTCAGGTGCCAATTAAATTATTAAATTATAAAATGACCCATGAGAATGTTTGCTGGGTAGGTGGATACATTAATGGTGTTTTATCTGCCAATTATTTAGTGTCAACTTTAAATCCATTATAACTTCTGCAATTCCTTAGTGATATTGAATATCTATGAGATTTTCAAGTTTCGACACAAGATCTTTAGAAATAAAGTAAAATTAAATTTTATTAGTCGCAGTTAATTAAAAATGCCTGGCATGTACCCGGGCGTATGAAGTATTTATAATTTATTATGAATCATTCAATTAATACGAGTCCGACTATTTATCGTGATTGATGCGAATGAAATCTTCAATTATTTACTGAAAATTTTAAATAAATATTTTTTGTAATTAACTCGTTAAAATAAGCAGCTTAGTTCGGAAATAGTACCAAAATAATTTATATTTTACAATATTATTGATATTGCCAAGGTGTTGCACATAAATGGCTTGAAAAATATTCAATATGTCACAAAATAAGAAAACTAGAGCTGCTTAAAACTGATATCGAAATCAGGAGAAATGAAACCCAAATGCTTGATATCAATATTTCTTCAATGGATGCATTTATTTTACTTTTACGTTAACTTTTCGTTAGCAGTATGTGATGTGACAATTTTCTTAACAACAATCTCATGTGTGATGAAATCAAGTTTGAAAAATTATAATTAAAAATAAAATTATTTAAATGAAGTCTGGCTAACTGAACATGTTTTATGGCTTGTTAAAGAAAAAAAATAATATTTTAATTTATATTCAAACGAAAGTTATCACACCTCGATACAATAAATATTGCCATGTTTTAAGCGGCATAAAGCCTTCTGTAAATGATAAAAAAAATCATTTTGATTATCGTCAACTAATTCTTAAAGAACATTTCGTGTTTTTTTAACAATATTTCTTTACAAGTTGACTGGTATTAGTAATTAACTTAAGGTTCGTTTTTTTAATGGATCAATTAAACCATAAACATGAACAAAGTAATGAAGCCAGCCCTTGTCTTATCTGAAAGGCAACTGTTACAAAATATTCAGTAAAATATCTCTTTAGCAATGAAATATTAAATTAATTTATGCATTAGAATACACGCCTTTTGTTCTATGTACAGATGTGCGTATGTATGTATGTACATGTACATATGTGTGTATATTTTTAAGTGCCAACTATTTTATAATGGCTGTTGCACATTATTTTCTCATTTTATTAATTGAAACCTAAAAGTTTCATTTCTTTATTCATAAAACAATTATGAAAATTATTCTAAACATTAAACGCGGCTTATTTGGTAACATTATGAATTGTATGTTTCGTTGCGATAGTTTTGCTTCGTTGGCCTAATTATCCCCCCAGTTGCATGAAGTTGCTTGTTGTTTATTTCGTTTTTTTTTTGGGTTCAGCTTTCTTTTTTCTTTATTCTGTTTTTTTTTTTTGTCTAGCTGCATTTATAGGTTTCAGCTTATTTCGTTCTTTGTGTTTTGCTGCTGTTTTGTGCTTTTGTTCACTTTCAAACATAATCACTGACCGAGATTTAGCACCCAAGTTCAATTCAGTTAAATGGAAATGTTAGTGCAACATGCTACAGGTAGGTATGAGAGTAAAGAAAGCAAAATTAACAGAAATGGGCATCCCCTTCTAAGTTATAACTATATTTTTTTATGAATTCGTACGTTAAACACACACTCTAACACATTCATTTTTCATTAGTCAGTGGCGTATAGTAAAGACTTGTCGACCACAGTAACAGCTGCAATACAAACATGTTGGTTGAGTTAGGTTATCACTTGCGCTTCTTAAAAGAAAGTCCCAGTATTAAATTAACTTGGTTCGGGTTCTAATAGTGGCTTCTACAGAGTTGATAAATTTAAAGCCAGTGCTTTATATCACTGCGTATAGCATTTGTTTCTTGTAATCGAATGAAATAAATCACCCCGAAGTGGTAACCATTCTCTCCGTTAAAACTGTTATTAGAATTAAAGTTTACTGCTTCTTATTTTTTTATTGATTTCTTTTGTTGTTTCGTTGGCAGCGGAAGCAAATTAAAAATTATGTTTTTATGAATATTATTCCGATTGTTATTTTGCTAAAGTTGGAAATTTTCTGTTTTGCTTTTGAAATACGAGTACGTTTATTGCCACAACGATATTTATTGTATAGATTTATTTTTTATCTGCCAGCAATATTAAATGAGGTAGTGAACATACAAAATTTCATTTATAAAAAAGAAAAAATATTATCAAGTTGAAATTATAACTTCATTATTCCCATGTTTGTGTTATCGCTAGAATTTCTCTATCTCACACTTTTGCGCTTATTGTAATAGAAATGCAAATAAGTATAAAAATTGCTCGTATATTTGAAATACAAACAAGGGTCATAAACTCTGCAAATCACAAGTATGGTTTGCCACAAAAAAAAAAAAAAAACATAAACGTACCATCGTTTTGTGGAGTTCTTTTATTTTATATTTTTGTACAACCATAATTTTGGTTGAAGATTTTATACTACAATAGAAAAATGGGAAAATGTATAACTGAGCCACGCACCTTTTATGTTAAACGATGGTGTAAATATCTCTCTACAGTTGTGAGCAAAAGAAGGAAGCATAAAATCTTTAACATTTTCATTATTCTCCATTTATCTTTAGAAATAATCGAAGAGTATTTTATAGTTTTTCGAGAACGGCAAATTTTGATTGATTGTAAATCGTTTCGAAATGCTTTCATACTAGAATTATGGCAAACATGGATACTGTAAGAACAATTAAAAAAAAAGTATTGCAAATTTTACACTTTTTCGTGCGACATATTTTCAAAAGAACATACTTTTGATTTACATTCTCGAACTTTATTAAAAAAAAAAAGGGACAACTTTGTTAAAAAGGAAAACGCTATTAAACTAAAAGAAAAAAGTAGAAACGGAGTATCAAGTCTGATAAAATAGTGTCCGAGCCAAAGACACAAACAAACCGTTGGCTTTCAAACATCGCTTTACTTGCAATTTAAAACCGCAGTTGCTCTCTTTCCGCATACAACTGTATCATAAGTGATATTTAAACGTACAAGCACACGTATGTACGTATGAAGAATACAATTTAACATTTTTACAATTTCTTTCAAGTTTTTTTTTTTCATTTTTACGTTTTTATAAACATAAAAATAGAAATTTTATAACTCTGTTTTTTGTTTTCATTTTTAGTCTTTGAGATTATGACGGTACGTCAGATTTTTTATGTTCGAAAATGTGCATATGCGTAGGTATGTATGCGTGTGTGTGTGTGTGTGTCCCATTTCTGATATCATACGTTAACATTACTTGTGTCTAAATGTGTGTGTGCGGTCTTTTGCTCTTTAAATATTATAGACAATTTTGTTGCTATTGCTACTGATGTTGCCATTCTTATTATAGCTTTTGTTGTTGTTTCTGTTTACAATTTAACCTTTGCTAACAAAAACATCATGTTTATAACCTTCTCACCACTGTAACCACTAACAACCAATGTTTAAAACAACATCAGTGTATGAGTGAGTTGGCGCACATGTGGGTGGGTATGTGTGCATTTTAAAAATGTTCTTTTAAGTTTATAATAAAAATGCAAAACAGTATAAAACAAGAACATAAAATGAAATTCAAACTGGCAAATGATATAAAATCGTACATGTGAAGGAAAGCTGGAAAATATAATATTTTTTACAATATTTTCTTATTTTACTGTTGTATTTGTACTTTATTTGTTTGTTGCTTTTATTTCATTTTGTGTACTCAAAATTGTTAGACATAAGTTTGTTTATTGATGTAAGTTTATCTGTATGAATTTAAGTGCGCTTATGTTTGTTGTGTTAACATGATTTTAATTCATGTTAATTGCTTCATTCGTTATTACACACAAGTCTTAGTCTAAGTCTAAGTCTTAATATGTGTGTATGAACGTAAATTAAAAATGTTTTTGTATTTGTCTGCGTACGTGTATTGTGACAAAGATGGTCTTTTTTGCGGATTCCCTTTCTAGGATTTCAAGAAAAAATTTTGGTTTCCCCAGAAATTGTTTCATTAAAGTAGAGAAAATGCTATTAACGATAATTAAATACTGCAAATGAGAAATAAATTTAAATAATTTTTAAAATTTATTTATTTATTAATGCACCTCAATAAAAGTAATTGGCCTTCGTGGTAGATTTCTCTTTAACAACATTTTGTTAAAATTAAATTAATAATTATTATAAATATTATTTATTTTAATTATAATATTTATTTATTAAAAATCTGTTCTTGCCTTCTTTAAACTAATTTTAAGAAAATCTCTGCTAAATATTTGTTACAGACGAAGAGCGGAGTATAATTACCTGAGTCCCTCAAATTCGAACTGGACCCGCACGAAAATAGTTCCGTCCCATTTATCTTTCTATTGTTGGTTTTTGGTTAATGATTCTCAAATAAGCTGTAAGATGATCTACATAAAAATATTTTTCCGAGAGTTAATATAAGAAAAACAATTAATTTGTTACAATAACGTTTATTGTTGCAAGACAAAAATAAATATTCTGTTTACTTTTTTTCAATATTTTTAGCGATTAACTGTTACGGAAACTTTTATCTGCGAATTAAAAAGAAAATAAATTTAAATATCTATTGTACATTTCACGATGTCGAAATCAAATTTTAACAACAAAATATTTTGCTTTTTTAATTTTGAGCTTTATTTGAAAAATCTTATACTCGCTGCAGACAAACAATTGATTTCAATAAACTAGAATCTCTAAAGCTTCTTTGCTAAAAAAAGAGACGATGGACAAAAATCACAATCCGTTTAAGGGTTTCGTGCACAAAATACAACAACGAAGCATTTTTAACAAAAATCTCTGTTTATTTGATCGGTTTTTACAGCCCGCTAACTCTCGAACCGAATTAGGTAGAGACAGAAATATTCGCAGTAGGTTGTAAAATTATAGCCGCTATAACAGCAAATACAAAATGTGAAAGGTCCTCCAAATTAGACGTTGTGTTCATAAATATTCTTTCAAACGTGATTGGCATTGTAAGAAATAAAACTTTAAGTAAAAAGATGTTTCAAAAGTAATTTGATGTTTGAACTGCAATAGCCAAACAGTTTATATTTAAGTATTTTAATGTTCACTCTTTTTGTAGAAGCCGTGAATATGGATGAATTCAGTCTCATCTTTTAAACCGTTATAAGAAAAAGATAATTAGACGAAGAGTGTAAAGATAGTAACGTGTTTTTTATATAAATGACTTATTTTGTAACCCGGAAACTATACATTTATGCAGAGTATAAATTGTAAGTTCGCTGCAGAAGCAAGTGTTAAAATTAAAATCAAAAGCTTTAAGGAAAACAACGACAAACACTTTTTGTGCCTTTGACTAAACAATCGTTGCCTTAAAAGTCAAATATCAATTACATTAATGCAGGAAAGCTTTATCAAATATAGACCTTTGGCTGACGATGACAGTAGAGTTACATTTAAACTCTTTGGGTAAGGAAGACTTAATTAATCTCTTTTAGAACAAAAAATAATAATTGACTTTTATATCTTAAATATTATCATTTAGATTTTAACTTGTCATTAGAAAATGTAGTTGAATTTTATCCAAAGTATCCTGAAAGCATGCATAGATCGCAGTCAAGGCGAATTAATACAGGTGATTGCGCGGCTACAACACAAAAAACAACAGGGAATTTGTTGCTACAACATCTATGTATGTTGTCAAAAATAATTGTTAAAAAAACAAAACATAACAAATTGGAAAAAAATTAAGCAAAGATATTTTATTTTTTACTAGAATTCGGCGGTAATGCATTTTATCTAAAAGTCTTCAAAGACTGGAGGAATATTTTGAAGAGCAACATAAAGTAGTACACAAAGCAAAAAAGAAACTAAAAAAATGATTTTTACGTTTATGCGATGCTGACCCACCTACTTGAAAGCCTTTCTAAAGGAGCTACTGGCATTAATTATGTTTTTATTTGACATTGGTTACAGCCAGAATTCTCCTTATACAGCTAACAGGTTTTGGGTATTGTTACGTTTCTGCAAAAGATTTTTTTCTTTCTATAGCAGCATACGAAACTTAGAAGGAACACAATAGAAAACATTATGAACTTGAAAATTCTCCTCAATGGTTTTTCCATAAGCAGACATTTACGAGACAAATAGGAAAATAACAAAATGTTCCCCAGTGTATATTGTGCTTGGAAACACGTAAAAATATTAATCTAGCGCCATGTGGCCATTTCTTTTGTCGGAACTGTATTTGAAGACCCCTTGTGTAGGGAGACAGAAAAAAATCTCAAATTGTGCAAAAAATTATTTGACTAGCAATGCCCCCGACTTCGTCCGTGTATCAGTTCTGTAAGCAGTGTTAAAAAATTTCCATCCACAATCTAATAAAATACAATGTACAGACAACTATTATAGTACCATATAACATAAGTACATATTTTTATGAAAAAAAGAAATTATTCTATATTACAACCGAGATTGTAAGGAACCTCCTAATAAAATTTTGTTCAAATCCATCTAGCAGTTTTTGCGTAATGCGAACACAGAGAGACTGACGGACAGACACAAAAAGAGGTGTTTTTTACTCCATATCGACTTTTACCTACACCAAAATTAAAATTCATATCCGAAACGAACACAGATATCTACATGACAAGCGAAGGCCACCATCCTGCACGGCATTCACGAAATTCTGAATTCTTAACAATATTGTCACTATCTCTATCACATAAGGAATATGTGGCTACGATTCCGTATTGTACACATTTTTTTAGCAATTAAAATATTTTATTTTTTATAAGCAATTAAAACACATTAAATTTTTTGAATTTTTTTCAACAAATAATGTGTTTTTGACATTTTTCGTAAGCAAGCTGAATTCGTCTTGACAACTACAACGTATACAGCTGATGAGATTTTTCGCCCGTGCGTTCACCCGTATTATTTCGCCATGATCGCAGTCATCTATTTTAAGAAATCATAAAATCTCAAGCCAAGAGTAAGAATTACATACCTGACCCCCTGTTTACATTAGACAATGCTGTCATGACAATAACAATACATACAAAGTTTTTCACTAGTGTATGTACACTTTTTCAACTGTCTAAATTACTATCTTGAATTTTTTGAAGACAGTAATTTGACGTATGCCGACAATTTTTTTAAGAAAATGATATTCTAAATTATTATCATTTTATTTACTAAAATTTTCTCCGCATATAACAAGAGAAATGGAAAGAAAGAAGGAAAAAATGCTAAAACAATTTTTTCTCCGAGAGCATGAGGTTTTTTGCTGAAAATAAATTGTCATATATTTTGTCGGGACGCCTAGACCACAAAAGCAAATGTCAGCATTTTTGACAACTAATACGTATTGATTTATTGTCATGACAGCATTGTCTAATGAAAACGTAGTGTGAAGTTGTTGCCATCTAAAAAGTCAAGTAATAAATTGTCTGCAAAACACGAAATAACGGTGCTTGTTCAATAATAACAAAACAAAATGCAAAAGATATTTTGATTTGAAAATAATTTGTAAAACGCACACAGAAACTATTTAAATTCATTTTAACACAAGTGAAGTTGTTTCAGATAAAACAGTTTAAATGTTGAATCACGGAGTATCCGTATTTGTAAAGAAAGAAAACTTATTGCGATAAATCACATAATCTTATGAGTAACAAAAAAAAGTTATTGATTAAAAAAGAAGATAATAACAATAAGCACAACAAATAAAATTTTTTTTTTCACTTCAATGATTGTTAATAAAATTATTCAAATAGCAATAAAGTTTTTTTTTGTGTATTTGCAATCTTTTTGCAATTATTATAGGACAATCTGAAGTTGAAAAATCTTAAGAGACATGATTGTGTTCAAACAATCTCAGTATCATTTACGCATACATACACACGACTAATCTGCTAAAAAACTTTAAGAAAAACTTTGTTAAATAGTTTTGTTACCAACAGAGCAGCACCAAAAGGAGACAAAATAAAAAACAGATACCTGGCAACAAAATCTATAAATTTTTCAAAAAACTACTTTAAAAAAGACAAAAACCCCAAACAAACAAACAAACAAAAACGAAAACGAAAAACATAAAACTTTTTCCACTTAATCGTATCAGTTGTCACCAAAGTAGTTTTCTCTTCATTTTTAATTTGTAAAAATTTACTCTTTACTTTCAAAACTGTTAAACTGATGACGATTGAATTCAAGTTGTATTTTAACTAAAATCGCATTGTGCTTTGTTTCAAACTGCAGAAGTGTTGGTGATGATAGAAGGATATGGAGTGAAGTGCTATCGAGTGGTATGGAGCCGAGTGAAAAGCATTTCTTGTAAGCAGCTTAACTTTTTTCATTTTATCAATGAAAAGAATTTAAAGATCCCTTAAACTCCTTAGACCTTAAAGAGTCTTAAAATGTAGAAAGACACCAATCTGACATTGCATTGCTTTCACTTTAAATATACTTAATTTGTGTATGTAAGCGTGTCTACATACACTTGCAAAAAATTGTTTTACACTTTAAATGAAGACCTAAAAAAATCTAAAAAATACTCACTTTTAAAATAAAATCGTAAAATCGAACTTTAAAGATCATGTGTGTGTGTGTGTGTTGTGCAGTTGCCTTGTTGTGTTAAGCCGTGAAAAAATAAATTATTTTCAGTGTATTTTAAAATCCATTTATAAATTCTACAAAAGCACAAAGTTACGTTTATTTGTATGTATGGGTGTATTACACATATCTTTGTATAGATGTGTTGATGTGCCAATTTATTGTCGGTGTATTTATTTTTTTTTTAATTTGAAAAAGTATTTACTGTTTTGGCGTATTGTGGGTTGAATGTCATTTTGTTATCATATGATTACAAAAATTGTGGCAAATTATTTTTACAAATAGACAAAATGTTGTATAAAAACATTTGAGGTCGTTTTTGAACAACAGAAAAACAAAAATGATAACGACAGATGACATTTAATTTAAATAATAAAAATATGCACAAATACAAATCCATTATTTATTTTTTCATTTATAATTGAAAAGGTGTTGCTTTATATTTCATTCTTATCAGCACATAAAAATTTTTTACAAACATTTGTAGGGAAGACAAAAAATATTCACAAAAGCTTAGATAAAAAAACAACAATTTTTAAAGTTGATTTCCTATTTTCAATATGATTTCTTTTGAGAACGACATCCCACCATTTATCATTTCCCAAATTTAGTTAAGACTTTTTATTAAGTAATTTTTTTAAATAACACTCATTATTTAAAACAGATTTTTATTTTACTTTTTAATTTAAATTTTTTAAATAAATTTAACATTCGTTTGTAAATTTTTCACAACGAACTTGGTAAGACGTTGACCTCAAAGTTTTTAGCCCTCGACATAATTAAATAAATTTTACTTATTTGTATTTTTTCGGATATTATTTCCAACATTTTCTTAAACAACAATTTTCTTGCCATTATTTGTTTAAAAATGAACTGGAGCTTATGAATTTAATTACAAGTCGATTAAGAAATGCTGTGACTTTGTACCTAAAACGAAGTAATTTAATTTACGTAAATTATTACGGTCCGCAATTGAGATAAAATAAAACAATTTTTAATATTAAATTTTTTCTTAGTTTTGAAAAGTAATTTTGTTGAAAGTAAGATTTATTTTAACTTAATTAAATTTAATATTTCAAATAAAGTTTCAAATGTACTCCTCTGTGTGTTCATATATTCATTTACGCTAATAACATACACATACACAATCGTGTAGCAGTGTTACAATCGGCACATTTGTGGTAATCAACAAGTTAAAAATTAAATAAACGACATTAATAATCTTCTCCACAGTATTATCTTCTTACAAACATTGATTGAGACAGAATATACTTGTAGTTGCTGTAAATGTACCACACTCACAATCACAAATACACACATGCACATGCACGCACACGCAGACAAATTAAACCCACATACTTTTAGTTACGAATCAAGAAATATATTGTCTCTAATTCAGTTGTCATGATCAGACTGTCGGAGTCGCAAATGAGTTACCACACCAGTAAACTCATACACGAACATGTTAGAGGTGAGTGTGTATATGTGTTTATCATTTATAAAATTCTTAAGTACAGCTACTGCCAGACATCCAACCAACGAACCGACTAATTAAAGGACTCCTGCAGTGCCAAGTCATGTTGGGCTGTAATAAATAAACAAACAGAGCGACAGACACTTTCATTTGTTTTATTGCTGTTTTTGCTTCTAATCAAAAATTATAACGAAAAAAAAACCCATGCACACACACACAACTTTATAAACAATTGCAAAGTCAAAAACAACCATCAACAAAAAGTAAAAGGGACGTAAAAACTTGTTTAAAAATTACATGTACAACAACACAACAACAACTGAGAAACAAAAAACAGTTAATTTCCTTCATTTGTACAACATGCAGCAAAATGAATTTTGGTTGCAAATTCTTAAATTAAATTATTGCTCAGCTTGAGATTTGTTCATATGCAGTTTGACAATTTTTTACATTCATTCATATTTTCCATATTCATACGAACGTACGTACGTCCTTAATTAATTTCATTTTTCTCAATTTTCACAAAAATGTTTATTTGTTTGGATTTGTGTAATTGAATTATAAATGAATCAAATCTTGTGACGACACAAAATAAAAAAACTTGAAAATATTTTACAAAAAATATACGGAGAATCTATACGGACATGCAACAGAATTAATGTTGACTATTATTCTTTACTTGCAAATAAATTATTTTAATTCGGCTTAAGTTCACGTATATTTTTATTATTTAATCAAAACGGAAAATACGGTACACTAGCAGATTCTAACGCAGAACTTTTGCACCATTCTAAAACTATTAAATTACACGCAAGGCACCGAACATGCTCCTCAACAATCAGTACGATTCTGAAGTAGCATTAATTGTGATAATAATAAAAAAATTGTGATACAATACAAATTAAATTGCATTCGTTGCTAAACTGACGGTTATCAAAAAACAAGAACAAATTTGACGTTTAACAAGAAGATCAACGAAAAAGGGTTTAATTTTTATGTGAATTTTCTCTAATTAATTAAATTTTGACTGATATGAGTTATTCCTAGTATTCTAATTTTTTCAACTAATTGGTTAAGTAGATGATGTTCTTAACGTACACAACCTGAGGTAGATATAAGCAAAGAATGCTGATGACAGATTTGGCGATCAAGGAAATGCTGCATTGCATTTTGCAGGTGTTAAATTTTGTTTTCTTTCAAAAATAAAACAACAAATTTATTAATTAAAATATAAATAAAATTAACCCGAATTAACGGGCTTATATTCGGAACATCACATCTAAAAAAAATACTTAAGTAGTTTTGCAGCATGATTTTGAATAAAGATATCACTGGGCATAAATCTTTCGAACCAAATTACTGTGAGTTTAGCACTGATCACTGATATGAGATAATATTCCTGCGACCGCTAAATGTGTCATGCAGTAGTTGAATTGTTTCATGAGCTACATGGCTTTAGGTGTCGTCCTCCATGCAGGGCAAAAGATACAGACTGATCAAGATCATCTGTGAAGAAGTGCGGCGGCAATTATTAAATCAATCAAAGAGAATATTTGCTTTATGGTTTAGAAGCACTAGCTATCAAGCTTTTTGATTTTTTATTCCTTGAAAAAAACAATAAAATTTCACACAAACTCATAAATAATTTTAAAACCGTAAATGTTGAATTTTTTTTTTTTTCAAAATATCAACATCGGAATTGTAATATGTTTATTAGAATTAAGCGTTAGAAAATATTTAATACTCGATCAGATCATCTACTGCCGTGTGACTGTCATAAGTCTTTTTAGTTTTAGCAGTATCAGTAAAATAACATTACCAATTAAAGGGAGTTCCTGTGTCCACATTAAGAATCAAAAATTTATAAAAGGTGTAGCCAATGGGACTGTAGTGCATACTCCTGTGTGAAGTAACAATTTACTTCAGCTGAATGTCCTGAGTGTTTTAAAGCCACGTATAAATCTGTAAGCCGAATTATAAAATTTTTGGAACCGTAAAACAATGTTACAAATACGTGTAACATGACCGTACAACTTTTTCTTGATTTCTTAGGTTTTTTGTGTTTTCTCTCATTTAATTATTTTTTTTTTCCTCTTTTATAGCTTCGGTTGCTTCATAATTTTTAATTTATGATTTAAATAAAATTTTCAATATTCTCTCTTAACTGTGAATATTTTATTGCAGTCGAAACAATTTGTCACTTTTTAAATTGAGAGGGACCAACATTTTTAGTTGGGCTTAAAATCATCCAAAATAAAATCCTTTTTTAACAAAAGAAAACCGTACACAAATACAAAAATAATAACGACAACAGAGAAAAGCAAACAACAAAAAATTTAAATATTTATACGTATGTATATTTAGACACACATACACACACATACGTACATGCAAATACATATACAATAAATGCAAACTCAACTGTAAAAATACCAGAATATTACACTGTGACGATACTTTCAAATTTACAAACCCACATCTGAACTTATTTTATATGTTTGCGTGAGTGTGTTTCTGTATTTGTTCTGTTAAAAAGATGAGATGCCAAGTGTACTGGTAGAATCTCTAGAGAACAATAGCCCACACATGTAGAACTGTCAGGGGCAAATACATATTTATGTGACACTAAACAAATTCAAAACGAACATCAACACAAAATTAAAATAAAAAAAATAATAAATAAATAAATAAAAAATATAAATGCAAACAAATGGCAAATATTAAAGGAAAATATTTATGTTTATTTACTTTGTTTCTTTAAAAGAAAAGAAAAGAAGAAAATTTAATTAAACAACAAATCATATGCTTTATAAAATAGCAAATAATTAAATAATTATTTCATAAATCTTTCAAACTAGTTTTAGAAATTAAAAACATATACATTCTGCAACACAAACAACACAGGATAACACAAACAAATTAATTTACACATACACATACATATATACATATGTTTACATTTGCAACTTTTTTTATTTATGTATTTCTTTTTTTTTTTTTTTTTTTGGACTTTTAATAACAATTTTAAATTATCAACATTTTTGCTCAGATATTTAAGAAAATTATTTCATTAAAAAATATAAAGTTATGAAATTTACGTAATCCAGTTTGAAACTCCAAGGGTTTATTAAATGAAACGATCGTCATGTTAGATACCAGAAGACATAAACAGTCACATCAATTAAACATTTTACTTCTTGTAAAAAAAATTTTTGTTTAGTAGAAATTTACGGAAACCAGATTTAAACTAACCTTTTTCTAAAGTCAGACGAAGTAAAGACAGCTCCTTTCCCAAAACCCGTGGCAAAAATACAAATCTGATGAGAAAATTTTTTAAATTGAATGATCACATCGTAAAAAAAACTTTTTACTGATCCCAATTCAAAAACATTTTTTCTAATTGGATAAAACTTATTAATAGCTGGTGAAGCTGCTTAAAAGACGACAATTTTTTAATTAGTTAAAATAGATGACCTTGAAAAGAACAGTATATTTAAGAATTGAAGTGTTAGAAACATTGGCGTTTGATACGTAATTTTTCGTAAGAAAAGTAACAAAATATTAACCGGCAGCTGCAATTTTTCAGACATCCACTATTAATGTTATTTTTTTTTTTAATAAAACAGATATTATCTAAAAATCCTAAAAACGGTCCCGCCCATATTTTGTGAGCATGTATGTAACACAAATGATAGGAGTTTTTTTGAAATATAAAGAATGCTGTTACAATCCACAGTGGTTTGATTTATTTTGGATGCAATTCAGTATCCCATGAATCATTGAAGTTTTATGAAATTTCACAGTGACAAAGCAAAGGTGTTTCTTAGTAAAGCTGCGTTCCGACCCCTAGGGTTAAGGGGGCATATAATTGTCATAAATAGATTAATTTTTATGTCTTACTATCTTAAAGAAAAAGATTAAAAAAGGTCTGAAAATACAAAAGCTATAGCTCTTTCAACTCCAGATTAGAGGATAAAATAGAGTATTCCAAATCTTCTAAATGATTTCACGTAAAGACTTGGGTTGTCAAATAAAAATATTGAATTTTACGAAGCTGCTTAAAGAATCTTCTTGGATACAAAAACATCTAAAGCGACCTTAAGGATACTGAGGTATTGGCAGTGGTTAAACTGCAAGACCTAATGGATCTTATAGCCAAAAGCCTTATTGAAAGTTTGCCTGAGAAGGAAGCGGTAATATTCGCATATAGTGTGAATGTAATGGATTATACGATCAAATAGCGCTTACAAACAAACAATATCGACAAATGAACCAACTACTACAGATGCAAGTTTTTTAATGGCTTCTGTAGTTCCTTCACGACTTAAGTGAAATCTCTGAGCATTAGAACATCCTCGACCATCACCAGTCCGATATTTTTTTCAATTTGCAGTCTTCAAAAATAATCAAATCTACAGTAAACGATATAAAAAAAACAATTTCTGAACTAAAGCCTTATGTTCTTGAAATGAAGAATATAAAAATTGTTTTGATTTAAAATTTTGATGACTCAAATAATGAGCAAAGCTATGAATATGGAATTTCTCCGCTACATATCATAATTAGACACTTTGAGTTTGCTTTAAAATAAGCATAAATCATTCCACGAGTTGGATAATATTTTGATAAGAACGCAATACAAAAAGAAAAAATATTTGCTTGAGAAAAAAATTTATACAAAATGAATTTATTAAGAAGCTTGGACTGACACAAAACTGCCAAAAGCTTGAAGAAAAAACACTAAATATTTTTATATCACTATCTTTTAAAGCGTATCTGTAATATGATGCAGATTACTTATCTCTAAGCGGAAGGGTATATAACTCATTTGCTTTATACATTTTTTAAATATCTTTATTTCAAAAGGACTCACAGCAGGTGATTCGATGTTAAAATTTATTAAAACTTTCAGAAAATAATATTGAACATTTAATGTTAGAAGTAGAGGAATCCTAATGAAAATAGCAGCGTTTTCAAGCCCACAAATAAAATCGTTCAAGTTTAATTATCTGTATTTAGACAAAATCTGAAAGGATTTAAAATTTAAAACAACAAAAAATTAATAGACTTAAAAAGTGAAGATTAAATTTTTATATTTGTTGTTTAGTTTTAATACAAGACACTTTTCATTTTTCCATAAATCAGTTAAAATTTTTAATAACTTTTTCACCCCTAAGTGCCGATGAAATAAATCTGTGAATACCAGTGTTTTAGTACCGCACATTCACACATATTCACAACAGAACATTACCTAATTAGATAAAATATTTTTAAATATAAAATAATAACAATAACAATAATATTAAATATATTTATTTTAATTACACTTGCTAATGTGAACAACAACACCAAAATTATGAAAATGTAATTATATTTAATGGAAATCATTTTCGTAATTAGACAACTAAATTGTTTGTACTAAATATTTGATAATTGACATAAATTTTATTTCAGACCATCAAAAGCAGATTTAACAAAAAAACAACTAAATAACAATTAGCTAACAAAGCAAGTTGTACACATTAATTTTTAGGTAATTGAAATATAAACTTTTCAGCAACGAATAAAAATTACAAGTTGTGTTGTACGATGTTGTACGTTAAATAAAATAAATATTTTTCATTAAAATTAAATAATTTCATTTACTTATTGTATTGTAATTGAAAAGAAACTAGAATTAAAGGCTAAGAATTTTAAAAAGATATTCAATCGAGTAATTCGATTTAAATATTAACAATTTCTATTTTCTTTTATAACTGTTAAATAGAGTTAATAACCTCCCAATTATTTTATTTTACTGCATTAAGATAACGAACGGATTAAAAATTATCCAAAAGAACCTTTAAGCTCAATATGAATTCAATGTCAATTTAAAATTCAAAAGAAAACTATCTCTCTCTCTTCTCGCATCCAAAACAATTCGTTTAATGAGTGAAAGTTAAATTGGCCTATGATATCAAATTTTATAAATATCGCAAATTTAAAAATTATTCATTACAAGCGTAAATGGGTCGTAACTCTAGCCTGCCATAATGTACTCGTATGGTAGTAAATTGTGAAAAAAAAGAATATGAGTTTATATAAAATGCAAAGAGAAATTTTCAAAGCAGCGGAAAAGTCTCCTGTAATTATGTCAAAATACATACATACACACATATTGAGGAAGAATATTAAGAACCAACATAATTAATATTTTATTAAAACTATGTAGCAGATAAAATTATAAATTACTTAAAACTCAAAATTCTTAAATAAAGTTTTTATTAGCATTAAAATGTAACTTTAATCAATGAAAAACATTGAGAAAAAAAACGCTGAACCAATAAAAATTCCAAGTAATTTTTGACTTGAAAATATTTAACATCCAAAAAGAAATCTTTTGCAAACTAAAAATTTGAATTAAATCCAACTTTAAAGAAAGCACACATGATTTAACAGCACAAACTGAAATACAAAAAAAAACACTACTAAACTCAAATGAGTTTATGTTAAAAAAGAAAAATCATTTTTTGAAACTACATTAATAAATCCAGATTTCGGCTTGAAACTTTAAAATATGTACCACCTTTATTGACAAAAGAATTGGAATATTTTCAATATCCAGGGTTGCAACAAGGGCAACATACGATTTAGTTTTCTCTTTTACTTAATGGCAAAAATCGAAGCCCATTACCTTGGCATTCATTTTAGCTACAGTTTTTGGTTCAACTTACATAAGTCCAGTAGTTTAGTATTCTCTTACAGCAATCGTTCTTAGCATGTAAGCCTGGGAAGGAACACGCTTACCTACTAGCAAATATTTTCATGAATGAACATTTCTCATTCTTAACAAGAACTAGCATCAGTTTTTGAGGATCTTGGGCTATTGTTTTATCAATAGCTTGAGGAAAAAAAGAAAGAAAAATGAATTTTTTATCATTTGCCTTGGGAATTAACACAAAAAGCTTTCAAACTTTTATATCTCTAGTCCTAAACGGAATTTAAAGACATACTTTACAAGGCTAGACTTATTAAAAAATCCTTCCTTAGATCTCAAGGAAACAAAGATGGAAACATATAAACACACTTGTCAATTACCATCGATTGACACCGGCTTAAAAAATATTTGCCGATTCCTTTTACTACGATATACGGGAAAAATTATTAACCGTATCATCCGAAAAGGAATAAATATACAAATACCACAGTACTCCCTTGTAGGAAAGTTCTGACACACAACTCAACAAAGAGATCAATACCCAAATAGACGAAACTCTATTAAAGGATACTAAGGAAATAACGGTATTAGATACCAAAATCCCAGAAACTCTAATTATAATAATAATTCTAATTCTAATAGAAATTTTAACAATAATGCCAATAACAACAGGTACAAAAACAATTTCTGCAATAGTAATTATCGTGGTAGAGTTCAAGGCAATACCAGCGTACAAACAATGAATACGCAAGACGATTCGAAAAACGCGCAATCCCCCGAAGATATTCAATAAAACTTATAATGTTTACCTAAATTTATACCGCTTCATCAAATGTGGTTTGACAATGAACGACAACACTTTAACTTGGTTAAAGGACACAGGTGCAGATATTTCTATTATAAAACTAAATCAAGTATTTTACGATTCTCTTCTCAAAAACATAAGAATAAAAATAAACTGGATGGGAAAAGGATTCCTAATTACAATAGGTTAAGTAAAACAACCCCCCTTCTACAAAACGTATCAATAGAGAATGAATTTCATGTTGTAGAGGATGACTTTCCAATTCAAGCCGATGGAATTATTGGCATGGACTTCATAGGAAGATATAAATGTATATTGGACTTTAGCGGTGAACAATATTATCTAATGTTAACGGATAACGTCCCTAACGACTAGAATATCATCTTATATAACCGTCCAGAACTCAATTTCATCTCAATCTTTATGGCGTCTGAATTTTGATATCGGAGATGAAGATGTTTTCGTCCCACAATATATTGCCAATACGAGTACAAAACACGAAAATCAAAACCCTTGATCAAAATCGTAAGTAACAGATTCTAAAAAATAATAAAATTATGGTTGAAAAACATAGTGATTATACTATTGCTCAAATCAATTATAGTAAGAAAAGCTCTAAAAAAACTGAGAAAACTAAAAAAAAACTTTCCAGATTTTAAGAAAACAGAACTTGGAGCTTTTGCTCAAACATTTTTAGATGTATTTGTATTAGGATCTAAAAGTTTTGCGGCAAACAACTTCCAAATGCAAAAAATATGCCTAAATGATAGAAATTCAGTTTACATCAAAATTTACAAACTTCCTCACTCTCGTAAAGAGGAATTAAACAAACAAGTCTAAAAACTAATAGATGACAATATAGTAGAACCATCAACCTCCGACTACAATATTCCATTACTTTTAGTGCCCAAGTAGTGAAATACAATTTAGGTGAAAATTTTTAAAAGGCGATCAGCTCATGTAGCGAGCCTGTTAGCTTTATAATAATAAGAGAGCATGTTATTATAAGAGTAACTTTTTCTTAACTATCAGATGTTCATTAGTTGATAGTTTGAAAATTTATAAAATTAATTTACATCTGGAGTGATCGGTTAAAGAAAGTGACAAGATAAAAATGTGATAAAAATAAAATGTAAGGTTATGATATTTTATCACAGATAGTATTTTAACAGGAATATAGAAGGCATGAATTTTCTTATGAATTAAAATAAGATTTTCTTAAAACTCACTTACTTTTATTTTATTCTTAGAAACGCTACAAATTTCCTATTAGTTGTATCACCCCAGCCGCACGAGTCTTCCACGACTGGGAATTTTAATAAGATCAGAATTCGATATCGTTTCCAAAACATTTCAACGCCATGACTTAACGATATAGTGACTTGTTCAAAAGAAAATGATTGCAGGACAGTTTCCATTTAACCAACGATAACAACTGTATTTATGTTTGTCACCTGTTTAATATTGTGTTCAAAAATACATACAACTTCTTTTTAAATTACTGTCACTGACTCCTTTTTCAACTCTTTGAAGTTTATTAAACATGTACTGAAGATGGTTTATGCAATATTACTTATCATTTCTGTTGTTAGTTCACCTTATCCATATTAACGAATATTAGTTTGTATATTTTATGTACGTGTATGTGTACGTGTATGTGTTCGTGTACGTGTAAGGGCATGAACTAACTTACTCAATGAGTTTGTCAAACTTTTTTAAATATATCACGTGCTAAGGAAGCAATTTTGATTTTCATAGCCTTAACGTATGATTTCGAGTACAAACACTCATTCTCCAATATAAAACACATTGAAATCCATCTAGTTTCCTTTTTTTTCTTGCAGACGGACATGTGCACCTCTAACATTGTACGTTCAAAGCCTTTTTAAGTTTAGGGACGACAAACTTTTTATTTTTCTCAGTTTTTCAATGTAATTTTGAAACTAAGACGTGACATTTGGCAAGCAAACACAAAAAAAAATGTATTATAAAATTTAATGAGATATTCGTTATTGAAAGTAATCCAAACGTAAAAGAAAAAGCAATTACACACACACACACGAGTATAAGTTCAGAAGCACAAGCCAAACACATAACAACAATACAATGTTTTTTTTTTTTTTTTGTATTTGCATTTTTACAAAATTCTTTCTATCGAATTAATATTTTCGTTTTATTCTTACATGAAGGGACAATATAAAAGAATCGTTGGATAATTTTTAACAAACAGTTTTCTATTCATGCGATCATTTGTTTGTAACTTAGTTAATGAAATGTATTTTGATTGTATTAAAAATAAAATAAAAGTTTAATATTTTTTATTTCTTTTATTAGTTCAATTAAATTTTTATGTTGACAATTTAATGAGGTTGTGTAAATTAATGCAAGAATGTATTTAAAAAGACGGCAGAGGATAACGTAACTGCATGATTGACACATAAAACTTTTTGCCTTAATTTCAATTGATTACTCGAAATTCCTCTGTTGCAGCATTCTTCATTTTCATATGGTGAAGAAAAAGTTAATACATGATCGTGTTTTTCTAGATACTAATTAATATTAAAAAAAAACCATGGTACTTCTCTCATTTATTTCATATTCTCAGCGTAGTTGCACTGCGCTACACACAGACAGTTAAAATTTAAATTTTAAGTTAGTTTAGCGAAAATTGCAGCAAAAATAAAAGATCACACTGTTTAGGAGAATATAAAACTTGTTTTAATCTGGTTCGATAAGTCTCCTCCCGAAAAACTTTCCTTTGAAAAAGTCAACATATTTTTTTTTTTTTGTTTACTTATCATTTTCGAAGAAATTAACATGTGTGGACCTGTAGCTGACGTTAAAAAATTTTACATTTAGAAAATGAAAATATAAAGATTGCTTGCTTCCTGACTGATACTCGCCTAAAAGAAGTTTGAAAAACGTTTACTATGATCTCAATACAAACACATATTAAACAATTTCTTTTAATAATTTGAACAAACCTACAATAAACATAAAAATGCTTAGCAAAAATCTAACAAAATTTTTTTATTTTAATGTATTTTACGTTTTGCGTAAAAGTAACTTTTTATAATTTTTAATTTAGCACTGTAGTGAAAACAAAAGTAAATACAAAAAAAAATCAAATTAAAATTTCATTTTCCATCAATGGTGCAAAATCACTCGACGATCCAAATGGTAATAAAACATATTGTTATTGGCAAAAAAAAAACAGAACTCGTTTTGATTACATTTGTTTCCCGCCAACCAGCAGGTGGTTTTCCAATCTTTAAATAAAACGATTAAAAATATTAACAACCCCATCGGGCTTCAATAATTGTTCCCAATACTTTGTATCGGTAAAACCATGACATTTTACAATTTTACCGTTTCATGTTCAGTTCACACACAAACTTATGCCTAACATTGAGTCATATTTAGTTCAATTATCAAAAATTACATTAATGTAGAGCAATCAACATAAGATACCAAACAAACAGATTCTGTACACAAATTTACAAATTTGTTAAGAGACAAAACAAAATATGTAGCCCTTTAGTTCTTTAAGTTCTTTCACGTCTAACCACGTATATCGTGTCCTTAATTCAAACCAGTAACGAAAATGAGACACACGTGTTCACGATTAAGAGAAGTCTTTAAGTCAATTTCACGAACATGCACAAAAAAGTGTGTGCGTTATAAGTTTGTGTTTAATGTGAAATTAAAATGTGTGAAATTATTTCAAAATCAGAATTAAAAGAATTTTTAAGCAGGATTTAAACATGATCGTTTCATACTCTTAGCTTTAATACAACAACATTTATAATAATTTAAGTTTAACTTGAAAAAATAATGAACTAAAAGTTATCAGTTGAAAAAACCTCAACTGTGCGGTAATACAAACGGGTTGATACACACATGTTTTTAAATTATAGTTCATAGTGTTTAGACGCATAAATGTGTGTTTCTCCTTTTAAATTAATCCAACATTTAATTTTAGCAAACAAGCCAACCGAAATTAAATAAAAACTTACAAATACACAAAGGCAAATTCCATAAAACGGACGTTTACAAACGCGCCCTCTCATACACTGCATCAAGAGTAACCGCCATCCTTAAATTATGCGTTGACTAAAGTGTTAAGCCCTTTTCTTTCCGCAGAGCAGCATTAAAAATATTAAAATCTAAAATCACTGAGTCGTGTTGAGAGAGCAAATAAACGAATAAAAAAATATTTACATGCGGGAGAAGTAAAATTTAAAACTTGTTAAAGAACTAACTTTTGCACACATTCGTACACATGTAAACAGTGAAAGCCAAAACTCATCTCCTACTTCTAGACTTCATTCAAAATGAAATAACCTTCAAAGAAATAATTTATTTATTTAAATGCAGTGATTGGGCATAAATAAATTTTCTACAAATAAACAATTTGGGTTTTGGGAATCTGACTTTAATGATGGTGGCAAATTGCATTGAAATAAATACAAAAGAAATAAGGACAACAAATAGACTAAAGGTACAGTGATATTTGACCAAAAAGACGAAACCATTAAACTATGGAAACAAGTTTTAGTTTTTACCTATCAAATGCCACTCAATACAAAAGGTAAGATATAACACTTGTCTTTTAAATCGTTATTTGTAATAAATAAACATTTGAAAAAATAGAGGCTACACATTTTAAGACAAATATTTGACACATGTGACCGTACCTTTATTTCTAAAAAACCGCTCTGAATATGTTTTAATAGACTAAATTTAGTTTGTTTAAAACGCAGCTTATAGGAATTTCTCTTCCAGTGAATAGATTTAAACAATACGCAGCAATTTACATTTTTGTAAATAACACTTTTTTGTTTTATTATGGACTTCAGTGAAGAAATATGCCATGGATGATTCCGTGCTGGAATAGCCATGCGCATGTTTGTGTCGTACTTGCGAAAATATGGTAACACCATCTTCAATAACTCTTTGAAGGCATCATCATTTATTTAAATAAAACTTTGAAATAAAAGCTTCTGGTTATATGTTTCTCAAAATTCTTTTAGGATCTTCCTATATGCGCTATCTCGTTTTTATTTATTTATTTATTTTTTTTTTTTTTTTTTGTTTGCCAATCAGTTTTTGTACCAATTTTTCAGTTCGCTCAACAGCTAAATTTTATAAATACAATTCACAACCGTGTGACTAGGATGCGGCAATTATTTTCGCCAAATTGTTGCTTGCCATTTTGCGGCAATGAAATTTGTAAACAATGGATCAGTCACGTGATTAAAGAAAATATCATTGGCACAACTTCATTAATGTGTGGCTAAATTGGTGCATTGCCGGCAATCGTGTGATCCCACATTAAATATTTTGTAAAAAAAATAAAATGAATGACTTTAAGAAACTTTTGATAGGTTTTTGAAGAAAATGTTAGGAAAACTTTTTTTCAGCGTTGTTTCCCATAACCATTATACGTATGTATGTTTGTGTGTAAGTAAAAGTTTTGGTTGTAGTCCCAATAATTCGTAACCTCAAAATACCAGTAATTTTTTGAGAGTTATAGGGGTTCTCGATGTAATGAGAAGAAAACACGAACTGACTGGATTTTTTTTTTAATAAATTTAAGAAAACGATAAAAAAAGAAAGATTTTTTTGTTCGGCCTTATTATATTTTTTTTAACAAAACAAATCCTGATTCTTATTTGATTACTTTTACTGATTTTACATCCTCGATTTATAACAGCTTGGACCTATTTTTTGTTGTAAAAATATATGAATTGAATTTTGCGATATCAACTGTTCAATTTTTTAAACTTTCTTAAGCATCTTGATTTTTTATGCAATTTACTGTGAGCTGTCCAGGTGCTTGGAGTTCCAGTGTACTAACAATTCGAATCAGTTTTTATCTTCACATTCATATTTTATTTAAAATTTCCGCAAATTTTAATTTTAATATTTAAAAGTTTTCAAAAAATTCTTTTTTATTAAACAATTGTGATTTAATTCGTTTGTTTCACTCACAACTGTATTTTTTTCATTCATTTTCCTTTTTTCATTCTTTTCTGGCCTCGTCAGAGCATATTGCTGACATAGTCATGTGCCACTAAGACTATTCGTTCCTTTTTAATTTTTTTATATTTTGCATTAAAACTTTTTACAGTACGAGCTGTAGACAACTTTAACGCACATATATTTAATATACGACTACATTTGTATATTCGTGTACAAATATGTTGATGAAGTTTAAAATAAAAATAAAAAAACCTGAGTGTCGCGTAGACTCATTTTTTTTGTCAGTGTAATTATTATTTAATGTTGTGTTGGCTTTTGCCTCAAATAAAGCTAATCAAAAGCCACTTTTGCTGTATAAGAAATTTTAATATTTTTATAAGTATTCAAGAGTGCGTCTGTTAGATTTATGTAAATTAAGTAGAAACAAAAAATAAAATTACGTAGAGAAAGTTCAAAACTCAATACAGAAACAACTAAAAGTTGATGAAAAGGTTTTAAGAGCTAAAAAGTTTATTATTCCTTAATTTAAAAATGCATATTTTATGTTGTTGCCTTTTTTTTTTTTTTTTGTTTTTTTTTTTTTTGAAATGACAAAGATGAACGAAAAATTGGAAGCAGGCAATCCCAAATAACAAAAGAAACGTTTACAAAATATTAATGCACAAAAAAAAGGAGGTGAATTTATTTAATTTAAAATATTTCACTTCATTTTAAGTTTGTTTTATATTGTTAAACATTTAAGAGTTTTATTTATGAATTTATTCATTTCAAGTTTGTTTTATCTCCTTAAAACAGACACGTTGTTAAGAAATGCAGCCTTTGAAATAAATAAATCAACAAATGGGCCCAATAAAATATTAATAATGAAATGTCTATATGAATGGCAGTGATTTAACAAAACAACTTAAGGCAGATACATTTTTACCATTATTAGTTGTTATTGGAAATAAATCCAACTTAATGTAATACATCATGTGTCTTTGTTATTTTAACTATGCTACAGATAACTCTGACAGAATATTTATGGATTGGAATTCAATTTGTATCAATATTTCATTTGCCTGATACCAAATGGAATTATTTGTGGAAAATTGTCAATAGACATGCAATTGCCATTAATTTTTATTTAATTGTAGGCAAACAATAACATAAATAATTTCAATTTTATTTTATTGTAATCAATTGAAAAATCGAAAACAATCCATATGTTTAAAACAACTTTTTCTATACCTGATCAAGATGTTGATATTCCGATTTAATCTCTAATGGGGTTCTAAGAAAACTTAAACTTTTTTAATTTTATTTATTGCTTTTCATTATCCCTTTAATTTTAATTGTTAACAATCCGTAATGGTCTTAAAAATAAAAATAAAATCATTTTCATTTAAGTTCCTTGGGCTGATATTTATTATTAAATATTATTACTTTGACAGTGAATAAAAAATTGCAAAATAGGAAATAAAATTGGGACAAAAAATATTTTTTATAATTTTTTACCAAAGTTTATCTAAAAAAAAAGAATAGAAGAATAGAATATATGTATTTAATATAATATAATTTTATTATTATATGAACTCAGGAGGTGAAGTGTGTGGGAATAAAAATTGATCTTCGGCTCAAGTTCATTTTCAATTTAAATTTTTTTAAATTTCAAATAAAAATATTAAAAGTATTAAATAACTAATATTAAATATAAATACTAAAATAAATTTAATTCGACGTCATACATAATTTTTCCAAAACAGTCATTTAATTATAAGAATTTACAAATTATATCTACATACATACATTTTAGATAGATGCGAAGAATGCTGAAATAGATTGTAATGGCTAAAAAAAGGAGGACTACGTTCTGGTAATATCTGACTTTGTCTATTTTTTTAGTAACCTCTAAGAACAAATTTAAACCAAGCAAAAAATTTCTATTTTATTTGTGACAAGAAACATTCCATTCTCATCTTAAAACATCCTGAATGCTTTTAGCACTTTCAGACAGTAAATATGTCGCATCCTCACCTTTGTTGCAAATTACGCTCTCGCCAACTTTAGCGTAAGAGAAACTTTAATGACAATGGCTGATTAAGTGGTCTGTGTTTAAACTTTTTTAATTGAATTAGGTTTGTATGCGAGTGCAACGGACACAGAAAAAAGTTAAATAGTGAAACATGTTTTTTCCACAACATGTTCATTTTTTTCTTTCTTGCATATTGTTTGACTACGCTATTTATTTCCAACTTCTTCTCAAACGTAACAAGGAAAATTAAAAAAAGGAATTCGCGATAAATTATAGAGAGGCAAAGAAATGGTAACAGAGTCAATTAAACAAATAACAAAAAATTAAAGTAATAAAATAAAGTTCTCTAAATAAGAAACACATAAAAACACACTTGTGAGCAAGTAAATGACAGCAGATGCAATTCGAAATTACAGCTTTAGAACATGGAAAAACTAAAAACTTCTGTAATTTCTTTCATGTATTCGTTTTGCCAAATCCATTTGTCCACACACAATTAAACAAACAAACAATGCCATCAAAACGCGTTTGTACAAGTTCTAAATACGTCCGTTCATACGAATAGTAAATTCGTTCATACAAATAAAAAATCAAAAAATTAATAATGAATGAATTTATACGGCCACAGTTTTATGGTTTTAAGTTGATAAAGAAAAACTTTAATTTATAAAACTTTAATCTTCATCATAATAAAAAAGAGATATAAAAGTATCAACAGTTTATTTTAGGATATGAATTGAATATTTTCTTTCTTGTTTTGGTTTTTATTCAACACAATAACAGAATGGTGTTGAACCGTATGTTCAATATGATTTTTGTGCGTACTTTTATTTGTTCCGGACCGGAAACAAGAAGAAAAAATTGTTTGCTAGAGAAGAGAAATAAAAATGCCTCACGTTCATTTAAACAACAATTCATAGAAATTTGTCAGCAATTGAATTCACGCCAAATTATATTGGCCAACTGCAAGTGATGCCAAATAGTCACTCAACCGTGTCAACGAAGTTTTCACTTCGCCCCAAATGTAACAGTACGTTTTTCTAAATAAAAAGACAAAATACTACATTCAACTACAATCTATTCGTAAAGATGAATGTTTGTATGTTAGTACGTATGTGTGTGTGTGTAAATGTAGATGGTAAATTATTTTATAACAATAAAATTTGTTTTATTCATTTTCTTCAATCATCCTTGTTATGCCTCCCACTATTTCCGGATCTGTATGATAGAATGTATAAATTCTACATACAAACACACATACACATATACATAAACATATAACTAACACGTATTTCGTATGGATGATTGTACATTCGCATGCATGAATCTTGATGTATTTCGTGATGATATCAATACAATGTAAACATACATTTATTTATTTCTGAATTTTCATTTTTGACAATGCATATTATGCCTTCCATACACACTTACACATGAATACATACATACATACATATTAGTAAACGAATATTACATCGGGAATAAATTTACACAGAAAACGTTTGGCATTTTGCCGAAATGCAATCAGCAAAAACAGAATCGTGTTTAACTAAACCAATTGTAAAAGTAAATGCGTGTCCGTTTTCAAATGTAAATGTATGCATATCAGATACACACACACATATATATATTTATTTATATACAAATAATTTAAATGTTTCTTCTGTTGATAAAATGTTACAAATTTTGTCTGTGATTTTGTCTTTTTATTTTTTTTTTTTATCATTTTTATTATTGTTATTTACAGAATATTGACCTTTAGTCCTGAAACATTTTACTCACGTTGCTTTTCATATTTTTAAACATTTCTTGTTAAAAACTTATATCTCTTTTTTTATTTCCAATGAACTTTTTAATTTGCATTCAATTTTAGTTTTTTCCAACAGATCCAGGGCACTGTTTCTTTTTTTCTACATCTTCTTAATATAAAATTTATTTTTCTATTCGTTTTGAATATATATTCTGCAACAACAAGGACGATGTTGCAGTAAAGTTTCAGTCATTCATCATTACTTCAAATTATAATCCCAAACATAATAGTAATAAGAAGAAGAGAAGCAAGTAAGTAGGTAAGTGTAAGAGTAAGAGTAAGTGGCTTGTTCGGCCACAGCTCCAAGTAGTTCTTCAACTTGTACATACACGAATGCATTTTGTGTTTATTTGTGCATGTGCATGTGTATGTGCAAATGTGTTAGTAGCTAAGATACTGCAAATGTAGCTGGAGTTTGAATTCGGATGTTTGTAAGAACGTGCCAACCAAGCTTTTCAAGTAATTTTCATATAAATTTATATGATTTTTTTTTTCGTTTTAAAGAACTAATTTTTTTTATTTAATTTTATTTTTTAATAATAAAACTCATAAATTTTGTGCTAAGGCGGAAATAAAAGAGCGTGGGCTTTTCTTATGTTGCCAAACAATTTCAGTTTAGCATTCGTCTTAACTTTAACTTTTTTAAGTCTCACAAACGGGTGTACAAGTCAGTAAAAAGCCAAAATTCAGTCATATTTTAAATAAGTTTTTTGGGCAAAAGATTTAATATATCAACAATCTAATTAGAGAAGGCTATTTTTAAGATCCCTCCCACGATTGCAATTTATAACCGATTTTGACAGAAAAGTTCGTTCATTTGTGAATAAACTTTAGATAAAAGAAATAAGCTAAAATAACAAGGAGCAGGCAACATTGCCTTTCTTCGGTTTTAATTAAAACAAAAGCATAAAAAACAAAAGAGAAAAATGTGTAATAATTTTTATTCATTATTTGAAATGTTTTTTATTGTTTATATTTTTGTAGACACCACAACCCCTAGTGCATTTTTAAATTAATATTTAAGATTAATTAGTGCCATTTTTGTAAGCGAAAGTCGTAAACTACGCAACAAGCCACCTAAAGAACCTGGAAACATATCTCAACGTTGCAGGTAAAATTGATCACTTTTAATTACTCGATACTACTCAACAACTTCCATTTGGATACCTGGTAATAGTTGATGCTTTTAATGGGTCTTTATACATTCAAATTTATCAGACATTTGCACATGGACACATCTACGTGAACTTTGTTTAATAATTAAAAAAATAAATTGATTATAAAATCTAGATAACTGTTTTATTATTATTATTATTTTTTTTTTTTGCGAATAATTGCGATTATAATTTTGACAAGAAATAAAAAATTTGTGTTTATTTACATATTTATTTTCTAACAGAACTATTTTCTGCAATTAAATTTGAAAACACACAAAAGCAATGTATCGAGTAACCGCTCTCGTATATTGAGTATCCAGAAAAAAACAAATACACTCGGTACTTGCTATCCCCTACTCAATACCATGCCAGCACAAATTTTAACCTCTAAGCCCATTCTGAACTTTAATGGTTACACCTGAGTAATACATTACAAACAGACGTTCGAAAAGTACTGGTTGGTCAGGGTAATGAAACGCTTTTGCACGCTTAACTATAGAGGGTTTTTTAAAAAGAACTTTGTTTTCCAATTGTTGCAACACAACAAATAGTTTTGGCATTTAGTTTTTTGATGTATTCGTAGAAGATGAATTGACATTGTTCCAATGAATTAAATCTCCCTCGAACGTTGTCTATGAAAATTAATTCAGGAACAACCCGCTGATTTTTCTAAAAAAAATAAATAATTTTTTTAGACCAACCCCATTTTAAATTGTCAGTGTATGTCAACAAGCCAAATTGCCGAAGCCGTTGAATGCTCAACGTAACACTGTATGATGCGCTACGTGAATATGAGGCATGATTGCGCCGTTTTTTTTTATTCGAAATGCTGGAAATGCAGTGCGGTGAGATGATTAAAATGATTAACAGCTTTGATGAAAGAATCGGCATCTGCCAGCGTGGTCGTGGTGGACATTAGCCAGATATCATTTTTCGTTCTTATTTCTTTCGTTCACTTTTTTCTTCTTTGAATCATCTTCATCTAAATTTTTTGTGTTATTTTATTTTAGTTCCAGTTGAAAACCCTAATATTTCAGACTCAATAATTAGAATCAAATTGTCTGTTCAGTGGGTTGACAGTGACCATCCAGCTACCATCAGCTTATTCTCATTTGAAACTGGAATTCTATACAGAAAAAAAGTATCTGTTAATGGTGGGTATAATCAGGAGTAAAAATAAATAGCTAAGGAAGCGAGCCAATACATTGAATGTAGTTTTCTCTTTCATTTATTCAGGTCAGATGACAGCCTAAAATTATTTTTCGGTTAAAAACAAAAAATATTAAAAACGAATTTATTTATTTATAGAAACAGCAACTTTCAAAATTTATAATGAAGACATTTGTTCTTCTTGTAATGCAGACACGGCATCATATTCCGCTTGTGTCTAATTTTTACTTCTCTCTTTACATTTGTTAAAAAACTTAAGACAAACTAAAGAAAAAAATTAATTTTAATTTTTTATTAAATAAGTGATACATCAAAGATATTTGTCATTCTCATAATTTTCTCAGTAAAACCTTAAAAAATTTATAAAGATTCACATTTATGTTTGCTTTTTAATTTAAAACTTCATCAAACAAACACAACTTTACACATTTTACTGTACGCTTCTTTTACAAAGAAACCAAAAAATAAACTACACGACAAGTACAACAACAAAAAACACTTAAAAGTTATTTAACTTAAGTTGCTTCTCAAAAGGATTTTAACTTACAAAAATGTAATATTAGATGAAAATTATATTGTATTCTACCAAAAAGTACTTAAAAACCAGTCTCCGAAAAAGATGGGAAGTGAAAAGAACGAAATCAAAAAACAAAATAAAATAAAATAAAAAACAAATGAATTCTTAAAGTTCTCAGCACTTAATACCCTGACCACAAAATTCCATTCAAAATGCAACACCAACAAATGTTGGATAAAAACTTTTGGAAAAATACTTGTAAATGGCGATAAAAATGAAAATCTTAAAAGAAAAAAAAACTCAAATCTTACTTATGAATGTATTTGGATGGGAAAGAAATTATTGCAGATGGACTTGAAACAATCAACATTTAGTTGTTTAATTTCCTAACAACAACATGAAAAACCTTACAACAACGTACTCGGAAAAACAGAAACAAAATAAATAAAATACGAGTTTTAAAATTTTACAAATTAATCGATTTATTTTTTCGAATATGAATAAATAAAGGAATCACGATTCACACAACAATTTCTTCAATTTATTAACTTAAATTAATTAGTTTCAGTTTTTAATTACTTTAAAAATACTCGATTTGAGACAAATTATTTTTACTCGATTAAATTAATGAATTTTGCTGGTTGTCGATATTATTTTCAATTTAATTCAGTTTGCAATTGTATCAACCTGAAATAAAAAGTATTAAAAGTTTGGTTGTAATACAAAAGCTGTTTCATTGGAAGAGTTTTTATTATCAAATGGCTGTACACTGTACACACGTACAAACAAACTTGTGAACATAGAAAATAAATAAAAATGTAGATGACCACCACTTTGAGCCGTTGACTAGCTCTTTTTTATAAATTACAATAATAAACCAGTTCGTAGTTAGTGGCAAAATTATTTTTCATCGTTAAGTGCTGAAAATTCGACATATCAAAAATACGATTAGGCAGAGCAGACAGATTCTTTGCATATTTACATTATAAGTTTAATCGAATTATTTTCAAAGTCATATAGATCCACCCACTGAGTTCTTAACTGGGGGAAAAAACCTTTGAAAATGTGTACTACGACTTTCTTTGGTTTTTCAAATGTCTTTACAATATGAATGAAAAATCAAAACTCATGACATTTTAATTTAAATCTACTGAAAATATTACAACAAAAATCAGAGTAGAAGTTAAGAAAAAAGTAGTACAAATTTGTAAAAAGAACCAACAGCCATATGTTGCGAATCTCGCCACTGATAAGCAATCGGGTTTTATTATTTGCACGTATTGCTCGGCGCTATAACTGGTGTCGCTGCTATCTTGTCTTTAATTCAGTTAAGATTCTCTGTGCCTGTTAATATTATTTGACTTTGAGATTTATAAAAAACTACTTCTTCGCCTTAGTTTGTTCGTCTGTTCAATTATTCAAGCATTCATGAATAAAACATAATATTTCTTGAATTCTTGAGTGTAAATGACACCGCTAAATAGCTAAAGCTTGTTTATTATTTTTAATATTTTTTTCTTTACTTAATTTTTTCTTAAGAGTTTATGGTTTTTATAGCCTTCTCACGCTATGATTCTCGTAAAAGTGATAAAAGCGAAACACTTAGTGTGAAATAATAACTACATACATCCATACATACATATTTATTTGCAGATACACCCAGGATCATACGTAAATGTCAAGAATACTTTTTAAAAGTGTTATATTTAAATAATGACTTTGTAGTGCGTAACTTTCTTTTATAAAAATTGTTGAATCTATTTTTATTAACGTAAGTGTTATAAAAAGAAATCATACAATAGAGAATAATCTACAAACTTATAAACACACACACACACGCACACATATTCCTGTAGCATAAGTAACAACTTCTTTGTGAGCGTGTGACTGCAGGGAATTAATGCTAAGACTTAAACGGAAACACTACAAAAAAAATTTTACACATGAGTCAGAGTCAGGCATTTTTCACGAAAAATATAAAAATACAAGTGTAACAAAACCAACAACAATAGTTATAAGACCAAAATACATGAACACGTAAACTTTCAAACAAATATTTAAATGTACATTTGTGTGAGTACTTTATGTGAACGTATCTGGCAAATCTAGTGCTGCATACATTTTTGTTAAAATATATTTCTTATGTTACGAGGGTCAATTAACAGAAGAAGCACTACGAACTTGAGACAAATAAATTTTCTAAAAAAAAAAAATAAATAAATGGCAAATCATAGATAACCACTCAAATCTATGCAAAGTTTTGCGTTTTTATTGATCATTTTGCATAATGAATTATCAACAATAAACTTATCGAATCAAAATGATTGCGATGTGCTTCGTATCATCTTTTTTATAAATTATTATTGGATAAATACCACCAACATTCCACCGCCAAGATGAAATAAATCCGCGCTTGGACAGTTTTAATGTTAAAAATAACTGAAATAGCCTAAAGAAATAAATTCTGAGTCAAAAGCCTTTTTCGAAATATTTCTTTACAAATTTATTGACTTTCCTCGTATTTTCTTTTGCGGGTTACTATACACACGCACAAGTTCTCGCACAAACACCTTCAAATGTTCATCTAAAACATAAAATTTTGGCTTTGAAGTATATTTATGTAACGTTTGTATGTATGTGTGTATAAATAAGTGAAATTGGAAGAATTTAACAAGAATAGAATACTTTTCATTTCGTTCACTTTTGTCTTTTATGTTTTACTATTTGTTTTCCCACCGACACTTCGGATGATGTCTTTCATCCTCAACATTTCTTGTTGAAGTAACAGCACTAAATAGGGCCATAAAAGAATTGCACATTAAAATGTGGTTGGCATTTGTTGTATATTTATTTTCTCAACACCTCGTTTAATTTATTCAAGTGTAGAACACGAAAATTGTATCTGTATGTGTGTGTGTGTGTGCAAGATTATTTGTTGTTTCTTAAATAGATTTTAATCCACTAATGAGGGGTTTTGAACTCGAGAAAAAAAATGAAGAAGATAAATCCACCTTGAAAAAACATACAATTAAATTGAAAATTACACGCAACGCAGTAAAATGTCAGAAAATAATTCAATCTTTGATAAAAAGTTTCTTTGAAAATTAAGGGAGATTTGAACAAAATTAGTCGAACCGTTCTTTACCTTAAAACTTAACAATGATCTGAGAAAGATTTTTAAATAACTAAAAAATAATTCCTCTCTTTCTTTAGCTTTATTTTGCTTTCTGTTAGTCAAGAATAATTGCCCAGCTAGAAATACTGATTTAATATTTGTGGCTCAACACCAAGTCCAACACAACCAAAATGGCTCTTAATCAAAACTAGGGATTTTTGGCCAAAGATTACTGACTGCCGAGACGCTTTTTAATCGGATTCACATTCAGCATGCTTCTGCCTGTTATACACATTCCAGTACCCAGCCAAACCTTCGCAGGGTTAAACAACAAAATTTTAATCTTAAGAATTAAAATTAAAATTTCATTCATTATACTTGATTCCGTCAAAGAAACATAAATATTTCACGAGAAAATCATAAAATATTTCTTATTTAAAACTACAAAATGAAATGTTTTACTACGGATCTACTACTTGCGGATCCACAAACCTTAAATGATAATTCAGATATTTTCTCTATTTTGGGTTAATTATATATAATTCCTTTTACTTAGTTCCCCTTAAATAAAATAATTTAATACGAAAATCACTGCTATATCCTTCTACCTTAAGATTCAACGAGATCTGCTTCGGATCGCAGATTAACAGTTCGGACGATAATATGTTTGAAAGATAGCGATTCGGGTGAATTGGATCCATACTTAGCTTCGGATAGTAACAAGTTCGGGTCGTTATGGTTTGGAGACTGCACAGTGGTTTCCTCCATAGGCCAAAAACCAAAAAAATAATGTTTTTCTCTCAGCTTTATTCATCACAAAAAAAGGAATCGGTAAGAATGTTTTCAAAGGTGTGGCATAATTATCCAAGGTAAAAGCTGTTCGGCTTAGAAACAATTTTTCTTTGTAATGCGTAGTGCGATTCACTGGCCAATCGACCACAAAGGAATGTGCTCTTGCTGCTGAGCGCGTTGAGCATACGAAATTACGGTTTTCAGGAACAAGTACCCAGATTTCATAAGAGGACATTCCGTTGCAGTAACGATTAAACAGTGAAACACGCCTCACATTGCATCGATGCTTGAGTGAATTAATAGAGATGGATACCCTAATGTAACCGATGGACTTCTTCGCCCATCTCTCTCTGTACGTGGTCGAGTAACTCCATAATAGACTTTGCAGCACCGGCCCATATACGACAGTTGTATTTCATTTTCGGTCTGCTAAGAAGGACAAAAGTTATAACGACAAATCTGTCATATGTGAAGGCTTACTGAGTTGTTCCTTCAATCAATACAAAAATCCTGCAGAAATATTTTTACAACCAATTATGGGCAAAGCACTTAAATAAAGTCATTGTGTGTTTATGATTTTCTGGCCAAAAGCGATATAATAATTATTTTTCAACCCCTAGATGTTTTCTTCTGTGTAGAGTTGTGCCCGGTCGTTCGTTTCAGTGAACGGTCTTTTTCGGTCATTTATAAGGGACTGATCCTTGTCTTTTTATCCACATATCTTTAAACCACAAGTAACAGAGGCGAAACCCTTGACACATAGAAAACTATGATGAAAACACAAAGCACAAAAAGTTTTTTTTCCACAAAATGAGTAATTATTTTTCGTAAAAATAAGAAAATTAATTATTAAATTGCATAAAAATTTCATATACTGTTATTTTAAGAGATAATTCCAGCATATGCAAGTAAAAACGCCCTTAAATCTGCAGTGTTTTTGAATGCAGAAATTGTGATCTGTGTAGAAATGCACTATCATTGTTTATGTGTTACCACACTGAATATTACAAAATTTGGATTTTCTCCATCCTCTATAAAATGCAATTAAATTTTGCTTATTTTTTCTGTAACATTTTATTAGTTTATTCATAATCACTTTTTTATTAATTTCATTCATTCATTTTATTTCTGGTTTTCAGAATTGCTGCAAGAAAACTTGACGTGTGTAACCTGGGTAAATCCGTACGCTATTGAACGAAAGGGGCCGCTTATATATGTTTCGCTCATTCAGTTCACTTAAATCATTCACCCAATTTATCTCGTACATTATTGAACGAAAAGACCTCAGTTGAATGACCGGATCATTCCGTTCACTTGAGTGATCAGTTCAATTTAACCCGTTCGTTCACGAACGACACAGCTCTACTTCAGTGCCCAAAACTGGACCCTCAAAGACACGTAGAAGAATTTATCAGCTTAGGAGCGCTTCGGATAATAAATTTTAGAGATTACTTCCCAACCTCCAAACCATAATAAGTATTTTTTTTTCTTATATTTTATTCATTAATTTCCTTCGCAATATTAATTTTCTGCAAACTTCTTATTTTACTCTAAAAAGTTTGGATGGACTATTTGCTTAAGTCTAAAATTTATTTTCTTTCGTTTATGAAAGCAATTTTTTTCAAATCATTTTTAGTCTTTTGTTTAATTTAAAGTGGCGACATGGTAAATTAAATATAAGACGTAAATTTAGTTGTCACAAGCCGAAATATAATATTTTTGTGTTTTCGTTTTCTAAAAATAAATTGGAAGCAGCTACAGATTCATGATTTTAATATAAAAATATCGAAGCATTTAAGTAACGTTCATTAATAACTAAGTCATATTCAAAAATAAAAATTATTTTAAAAATGTATTTGTGTTTTCCTCGCATTTTCTTAAATCTAAAAATCTAGCAGTTATTTGATATTGGATTTAACTATTTCGGTCGGCTTGCCATGGGCCATTTACATTTGTTTATTGTCTATTGTTATTAAAACATAAATTTCTTCTATTAATTTAATGGCTTGTTATGCTGAGTCGTCTAAACATAAATCTGACAAGTTTTAAATAAAAGTAGATCAACAGTAAGATATGAATGTAATAACAGGTGAAGAATGGAGGATGTGGAATATTTCGCACACGATTACGTACTTATTTGTATCCAAAAGGTATTAGCTCACTCTGCGGTTTTTTTAATCTTCCTTTGAATTGTAGAGATAAAGATAATGCCCATCAATGATGTCATCATCTTCCTGCTCCATGCGCGCACACAGAAGACAAACATGTAGATACAATGAATACAAAGAAAAAAAGAAAAAAAGAAAACAAGCAAACAAACTATTGAGAACTTAGTTCTTATACCGTTATTGACGAGTGTGAGTTCTTATGTGTGTAAGCGTATTTGCGTGTTTGTGTGTTTGCATAAATATACTTTTTTGTTCGTGCTAATGTCTGTCATGTTATAAATGAAAATTGAAGTTACCAAATGATTGTCAATCGAAATGAAATAAAATGAAATTCAAAATGATACTACACAATTATCTTGCAATTTTGTTGATTTTATTTTTGTTGTAGTTGATGTTTGTGTTGCCGATATTGTTGCTGTTGTTGTTGCTGATGTCGGTTTTTGTTTGTTTTTTCTATTGCCGCTGTTACATCCCATTCGTTTTTCATGAGTTTATAACATGTCAGAGTAGAGTTATGGAGATATTGAGATGTCTAAGTGCTGATGCCAGATAATCAGTTTGCTGACAATGAAATTTTTGCAATTGATATTATTTTTCATACATTCCTAAAACTTATTCGTATGTTCATATGTACAAACATATATTATCAGATATCATTGGACAGACACAACTGTTTTTTTCATTACATGTACGTCAATACGAGGATATGTGTATGTATGTTTGTATGTATATTTTTATACACGTACATAACACACTCACTCCTTTGTGGCTTTACATTGTTATTATTTTTTTTAATATTAAGCTTTTATTACACAAATCTCCTTTCAGCAATGTCTTGTCAATTAACTCACAAAAAAATTTATTCAAACATACTACACATGGATATGGAAACGTGTGTGTGTGTGTGTGTGTGTGTGTATGTATGTATGTATGCGTGAAATTGGTCTACCATATTATACGAGTATATCACATTTCAAACAGAATACATTTCGAAAATCGAAAGCAAAAACAACACTCGCAACTACAGAGACAAACCAAACAACTAATACAAGCAAACGTGTATGTTCATATATGTGTGTGCGCACACATAAATAAAAATAGATGGAGTTCAAGGTACGTAAATGAATTTCTTTGTCGTGTGTTAATACATGTGTGTAGTTCATGTCTACAAACTTATTTCCACAAATATTTATTTTACTCAAAAAACAAAGAAAACAGCAAAAACCAAAATAGTTTATTTTCATTTAGTCAATATTAACTATCGAATGAATTATTTCCATTTGTTTATTTCGATCAATCGAACAATAAATACACACATTCATGCTTAATAGTTTAACTTTTAGTTTTGAAGTTGGGAATACATTACGATTAACCCGAATAGAGAATTATTTTTTTCACGTTCCAAAATTTAATAACTTTGAACTACTAAAATATAAATTAAATTATTAAAAATTATTTGAAATAATACATCTCTTCTAAGCTACGCATTTCAGTAGCGCTGTAAGTACAAAAACTCACAATCAATCAAAATAGAATTCATTGTCTTTGCGAAGATATTTTAGGTCGCGAAGTCGTGTCATAGCAGGAAAGACCTCAAAGATAAACTTTCTTGCTTTCTCATGCAGGGTCTTTTTTATTTTGTCTCTTCTTGGTTTATTTATTGTCCGTCTTATCATTATACTCCAGTCCAATATCCAGTTGTAACCTAAAGTCCATTAACCAACAACAAAGCTTCTACTAATTGTGCCATCACTAAAAGGTATGAGTCGGACGTCTATATAATAAACCAAGAGTTGTGGCATAAGTAAACTAACGTATAGATCGTACGCTACACAATTTTTTTAATGATGTTGCCCGTGTACGCTTTAACTTCTGAATGACATAAGGATGTATCATTAATATCCTATAACTATGTCTTATGACACTGAGTGGAACAGATATTCAGATACCGTTAAAAATTTTATTCATAGATTTTAAGAAGAAAAAATTATGAATATTAAGCCGCTTTGAAAAAAAAAAAACATTTTAGCAAACTAAGAACTGAGTTTAACACTGAGAACAACTCAGGACGCTTATTGCATATTTTAATTTTCTGACATCAAGCAGATTAGCTCTTGAATTTGAAGAAAATGTAATCAAGCTGAATTAGGTAACGTTCACTGAAAATTAATGATAAGATTCCCTGGTTGTTGTTTATTAGTCTTTATCTCTTAACAGCTAAAAAGAAGCTAAATACCCGGGAGTCTATTTGGATAGAAAAATGGTGTTAATGCCTACCACACCTAGAGGAACTGCGGCCAAAAGAGGTAAATTAGATTTACAAGTCGGTGGTCAGGCCATTTCGAAAACACTGTCTCATTGGAATACTCTGACTTCAGTCTAGAATGGTCCCATGCGGCACGTGATTTCATAATACACTTATTGAAGAATTGCACAACGCTAAGGAATCCTTATATTATATTTTATTATGTCTTTTTTTAAAATAAAAATGCAATAAATTCTTGTAAGGTTAAATTTAAAATTATTTAAATAACAACCCAATGAATGTCACCTGAAAACTTGCATTATTAAGTTTTGTCACTCTGTGGACTCCCTGTGTTAAGGCTAGAGAGAATTTTTTATTTTACCTATTGAAATTATTTTCTTTTGTTCATTTGTTCGTATAAATTTATCTGATCATTACTTTTATTTTATTTCTTTAATGAAATGTTAATTAATCCTTAAATAAATTTTAAAATTCTTAAGATGATTTTTTTTATTTTATATTTTGTTTTCTCTTTGTAAGTGCCTTTGTGATCATGTTCACATGTTTTTTATGTTTATTTTTATGAAGCTTTTTTCTATTATTGTAACGAACATGTTAAAATCCATTTTATTGATTGTTTTCAAGTTCAAACAAATTTAAATAAAATAAAATCCTTTTCTCTTCACTTTATAAACTCATTCAGAAGTTAATGAATTCCTTTATAAATGAATAAAGCATTATTTAAATTCCGTAAATCTACTTTGACCTCTCCTGCAATCATCACCATGCGAAAGAAAAACATCAAAATCACGAACACAAGAGCAATTGCAACACAAAGTAAAGTTAACAATAACATTCCATTAGTTTATTTCATGTATGAGAAAAATGTTGAATTTTGGTTGTTTGTCTGTTTGTCTGCTTTTCTGCTTGTTGTTTTTTTTTACTTTTATTTCGATTCATTCATTTTTATACGTTCAGCTTTTAGTCCTTTCGATTGTTTGGTTTGTTGCTATTAAAATTGAGTTCTTTACTATACTTAATACTGTTACCACATTGATTATTCAAATACAACTTTTGCATAGATTTTAAAATAAAACGAGAAAATTTTGGATCCAGGCAGATGGATACCTAAGACCAACATAAAATAAAACCAAAAATATAAAACCCAAAAATGACTAAGAAATATTTATTCAGTTAGTTGTTGTTCACATAATGAAAACATTTCTATTTCATTTCTGTTTGTAAGAATTTGTTGATGTACGCACATTCCTAAATATGTGTGTATGCATCTGTATTTTGATGTGTTGTTGAAATGTCGGATGTCTGTGAGTTGTGTATATTTTTGTTGTGTTGTACACGTAAGTTGATGTGTCTGTTGCCATAAATGTGATTAGGCAGTTGAGGACTATTTTCGCCCAAATGACTGCATGTTTGTGTGTTTGAGAATCCTTTTGGTTGCTCGAGTCTTTGGGTATTTTCATTATGAGGTTTTTGGGTTGCAAAATTAATCTTAGGACAATTTGCTTATAAACCACATAAAAGCAATCTTTTGTTTTTGAAAAATTCTTGAAATATAAAATCAAATAATAATATTATTATATTGCAAACTAAAAAAACAACAACAAAAAGAAAAACAATCCTTTCCTTTTACATTCCCTTTGATAAATATACACACGTTTGTATGTATATGCGTGTAATTGGGTTGTATGTGGATGTGGGTATAAATTTAATAAAATACATAAAATATTTTTTTGTGAATAAAGTAAATTCATTAACTATAAAAATACCGTAACATCGACTGTCTAAAGGAATAAAAAAAATAAAATTCTTGTTGTTACAATTTCTAACATTTTATTTTGCATGAATTTGTCGGCAACATTTTACATCATCAAATAATAGAAATGTAGATTTGGATTCCTATTTGGCGGTTATTTCATTTATTTGTTTAACTTTTAAGACAACTGTGTGAGAGATTGTGTTCATTTGGAATCCCTTTTTCATTGTGATGTCAATTTTAACCTGTATTTATTCAATTTAGTGTTTCACATTAATTATCCAACTTGATAATCTTGTTCTTTATTAGATTAAAATAATATGTTAATTTTGTGGCAACAAGAAAAAAAATTTGCATGCTACTTTGAAAAAGGGGCTTGGGTGTGCCTCTGTTCTGTTTGGCTTGAATTGTGATGTTACAGCAACTGACGTTAAGCATACTAATTTCGTATCACACACACACACACACATAAGACTAAAACGTAACATACAGATGCACATACACGTACGTGGTTGTGTATTCAATAAAATATATTTACTTAAATATAGAACTGTGACATGTACAGATTCTACTGTATTCATAAAAAGAACCCCGATATTGTGATAAAAGCCTTAAAGTCTTTATTTTAATTCAGTTTATTTTTCTACCTTACTGGCACCTTTATAATAATTTTAATAAATAAATATTGCTTTAAATGAACAGTTCGACCAGACCAGAAGAAGAAAAAATTTAAATGGAAGTGTAATATATTTCTGTGTTTTATAAATTAAAAATGGCTTTAGGTCCTTAACAAATTAACTATTTTAACACATGCATTCTCACGCTATTTTTAGAATTCAAAACAGCTTCAGCAAATATTATATTTGGTAAATTTGCTTAAAAAAAACTCGCACACGCAGACTATTTTTGAACTTTCATACACACACACACATACATATATATTTAGTTGTAAAGAAATAAGAAATGTTGAACGAAAATTTGGAATTTAGTACACTGACGTCACAAAACAAATTTAAGAAACAAAATTTTAAATTGTATTTTAGTTGATTGTCTAAAGTTCGTTTATTATGTTCAGTTAAAAAAAAAAAATATGTAATTAAGTAATAATGCAATAAGCAAATCCAGTGTTTCATTAAATTATTTTTTTTTAAAGTCTTCGATCAAACTGTTTGGTATTCAACTCAATAGGAAAATATAGTTGACGTCTAAAAAGTGTTCAATTATTTGTTATGATTTAGTCTCTATAGTGATGACAAAATTAACGATACCGAAAGAAAAATAATTAAATTCTAACAACAACAAATAAAAAATATACTCCACATCCTACACAGCAATAAAATTTTAGTAAAGATAAATAACGTTATATTCAGTTATTTGCTTAAGTTTCGCACGCTGTAGATGAAAAATAAATGTTTTATTTACCTTCGTCGTGATTGACAGAATTTAGAATTTTTTGCTTTAAATAAAAATATTCCTTTTTGACATTAAAGCTAAAACTGTACGAAAAAATCGACCAGTTATCTTAAAATTAATTTCTATAGTGAAGAAGAAAGTAACAACTGAAAATGACGTTGGAATAACGCAAGAGTTTTAGTTACGTCAGACACCACCGTAAGTTCAAGCAAAATTGTTTACATGTTTGACTTCCAAAAAAGAAGCGGTTATTATCGGCAGTGATAAAAAAGGCGAAAATACATGAAATCATTGCGACTATCAGGGGTGTCATAGAAACCAAGTCGGTTTTGATGTTTCTCAGTTTTGAAGACCAATATTGATTTCATTTGGCGTCAAAGAACCAAGTCGCTTTTGTTGTCTTCGAATGCAAATAAAAAAAATATTCGAATAAAATGTTGTTTACATTTGTATAGTTTTTTACAATTTTAATTATAATATTTTGGATGAAATATAAAATGTTTTTATTAAAAATATTCAGATCCAATTGTCTCTTCTTCAATTCATTTTCTTCTTGCCAGGATTCCAAAATTGCTGTACTTACGTGGGCAAATTCCTTTTTTATATCAGTGACAGCATTTGCAAAGTTTCATTGCCTTTTTTATCAATTGCTCTATAAATGCGTCTTAAGCTGCTTTAGTTTTCTTTTTCAGTTGAAATTAATTCATCAAGCTTATTGTTCATTTCTTTCTTTCTTTTATCGTCTTCATGTAGAAATTTTTTTAGACGCTCCACGGTATTTTCAGTTTTATATCTGTTTGCAGTACTGGTTGGTACAACGGGAAACAATGGCCGTGTCGAAGATATAGATGGCACTTTTTTCTCACATGCAGCATCTACATCTTCGTTATGATCAACTGCTACGCAGCAAACACCTTCCACCAACTGCAAAATGCCACACAGCCGTACTACAGCTTCTTTTATTGTTGTCAGGTGATGCTTTGCAAATGGTCCACCGCCAGTTGTCATAGACTTTGTCTTATTTCGAGCTATTTCTTGCTCTTCAACTCAGTCCATTTCTGTAGGAATAAAAAGATATTATATATAACAATCAAATTGTGGTGGCCCGACACCATTTAGTGAATCAGCCAGTTCTTCCTACAGGGCATTCACTGTTGGCTTGTCGTGCTTCGTGAAGCCTCAAGCTAAATCCGGATATCTTTTCATGAATTCCATGATTATGGTACTTTGTGTACTGTATTTATGTCTTCCCCTAGAAAATAAAAAGGGCAATGCAAAAATTTTTCTTTTCATAAAGCAAATACATATTAAATTAGTTAACTTACGTTTCTAAAAAATAATCCGCTGCAAAAAAATAAAAACTTAAGCGCGCAAAAATGAAAACTATCAGCAGTTAGCTGCTTGGTTTATTTCCAATAAAAACCATTAATATTGGTTTCTGTGACACCTAAAACCGAAACTAATTCTAATTCGAATATAAAACCAATAACATTGGTTTCGATGACCCCAAAACACTTTTCTTGTCGGTTTTAAAACCAATTCTGACAATATTGGTTTCTATGACAACCCTGTATATCTAGAAGCAATAGAAACATATTTATGGTTTTAATCTAGAATCACAACTTTTGAAATATGTTGAACCAAAAACGAAGAAGACTCTGGAAAAAATTCAAGTTCGGTAGTTAAGTGTTCAGTTTAGTGTTTGTAAACCAGTGTGAAGAAGAACACTGCAAGAACAGGAAACAGAACAGAAAGTTTATCTTTTCAAATCAACGGACTCAATTGATCCTTTGTGGGATCATATTTATCATCAAATACGAAATAACAATTTGTCCGAATAGAAAAGCAGAAAATAAATCCGATGATTAAAAACGTCTTAAATATGGATTAAAACGTTAATCTACAAATTAAATTATGGAAAATGGAATGTATTAATGCAAAAAGACATTAAAAACATAAAAAATGTAAATACAAAAACACATTAACATGTTGAACAACTATTTTTTCTGTCATTTTTCTACCCAAGGGTTGCTTTAGAACCTGTTCATATGCATCTAAAAGTTTTAACGAGAAAATAGAAATATAAATTTTAAACAGTTTTTATAAATTAGCAATGTGCACATACAAACGCATCAATATAAAAATTTATTATTTTTTGTTCTTTTTCTGTAATTGTGAGAAACAAGTCGTATCTTCAAATACTGACATAAAAACTAAATAATTACAAACTTTAGTGCTTTCTAAATTTTGCGCTGGCTGTATTTTGTGAAACCAAAATGGGACACATTTACTTTTAAAAATGTTCACTTTAAGCTTTAATTAAACGACATGGGTGGATGTATTTATTTATATTTTACATCGAAATTCAAAAGAAGCAATTTTTAGTTTTTCCAAAATAGTTCAACAATTTTAACAAAAAAACAAGGGCGTTTATCTGCAACCCCTAAAACATTTAAAATATTAATTTGACCATTTAAATATTAGAACGTACTTAATCTTTTGAAAAAAGTTTTACATAAACTTTTTTAAAGTAAAAATCAAAATAAAAAACTGCCAGGAAAGAAATAACTTCCAAAAGTTAAATTGCCTTAAAATTAAGTAGAAGAATTCGATTGCCGGCATATAGAGAGAAACACAGTTTATGAGTTCTTTCCATACTTTATGACTTAAAATGTTTTGATGCGAGGGTAGTGGTTTTAATTTTCGCAAATAACTTTTTTTTATATTGTTAGTTAGTTAGTTAGTTAGGAGTGGCAGCCTCTTGCGACGAAGCTCACTTGAGCACAAACGAATGGCCCGTTATGATACCACAAAGAAGGCCATTACCCAGCCGAGAACAATGAGGATTTGCGGATGAACTTCGCTATGTCCCTTATAGAGTGGGATGATAGCTCCGTAAAAGTTTCAAAGAAAGGAGAGCCCAGAATTCTTAGTCTTCTTCGAGCCAGGGATGGTCAGTGGCAAAGGAGGTGCAGTACGGTCTCTTCCTCATCCTCCGAGCCACAGCTGTGACAGAAATCATTGAAAGGCAGACCAAGACTTTCAGCATGCCTACCGATTAGACAGTGTCCAGTAAGTACCGAGACCGTGATACTTATGGATTTTCTGTCCAGTCTGAGCAGCTGTCTGGTCCGCTTGAGGTCCAGTGTATTACAGTTGTCTGGAGACACAGCAGGAACTTTCATCTACCCATAATTTGCGAGCCAAATTTAGGTAGTGGTTCTTTATAGCCATTTTCACCGTTGCCAGAGGAATTCTAACGTCTGGTAGCGGGGAGACATTAGGAAGCAATGTGCCTCGTTTAGCGAGATCATCGGCCTCACAGTTACTCTGGATATGCCTGTGACCAGGGACCCAAAACAGGTCAATCTATGATCGCTCTGATAAAGTGTTCAGTAATGAGCGACAACTCAGGACTAGCTTAGATGTACTATATGCACCAGCAAGCGCCCTGATTGCCACCTGACTGTCCGAAAATATCCGAATAACATGACCAGAAAGATCGTCCCTGAGCGCTAGTTCGGATGTTTTCAGAATGGCCATTACCTCGGCTTGAAAGACACTGCAGTAGTCAGGGAGTCTAAGGGAGAGTCTTAGGCCAAGATTATTGGAGAAGATTCCGCAACCGACTCTGTCGTCCAGTTTCGAGCCATCGGTGTAGATGTCAACAGTACCACCCACAACCACTTCGTTACGGACCCATAAATAATAAAAAAAAATAAACAATAAAACGATTAAAACAGAAATAAATTGATTTACTATTTTAAACATGTTTTTAAAAGTTGTAGACCTTTTTTATTAATAATCAAAAACTTTTATATCTTTTATGAAATTTTATTTTTCGATTAATTATTTTATTAAAACAAAAATTCATAAAAAATTTAAAAAGCAACGACGTTATCTAAATAAACCGCATATAAATTATTTATCAACCATGGAAGCTCAGAAAGAATAATAACAAGTGTGATCCTCGTATATTTATTGCATTTTATCTCTTTAAACTACACAAAGATTACAAATTCGTTCGAAAACTTTTTCATTATAAAAAAATATTTATTATTATTATTTATTATTTTTTTTAGTTAATTTCCTTATATATATCCCGTATTTACTCGAATTCGCCATTCAATATTAGAGTATGCCAAACAATTATAGTCGTAAATCTAACCGCGATTAATCGAAAAATTTAGTCGAAAAAAAATTTCAAAATCAATAAAAATCTTTGCATTTTTCATACGTTTATTATTATTTTTTATCTGAAAGAACATTGTATTCCATTCCATTAATCCATTAATGTGCAAATTTGACCTTGTTATACTCGTACACAAACTATTATCACAGCCTGTAAGGAATTGTAGCTGAGCAAGAATAACTGTTTCCATTAAAAGATTTTTATGATAAAAGACAGCAACAATAAACTTTAGTCTTTTAAATAATAAAAATAGAAATTGTAACACAAAAAAAATATTTCGACTCTGAGTTACTGGTGATTATTTCCCGAAATAAAAGCGAGTTAATAATGCAAACCCTACTCAGCACGATGTGGTCTGTCTTGTTGTTAGAATAACAAAGAATTACGAAGAAATACAACTAAAATTAAAACTCAAATATAAACTTTGCGGAAAGAATTTTATGAGAAAATAAAAATCAATTAAAATGAAACTGAACGAAATTGCAACCTTGCGAAATTTTTCAGCTAAAAATTCAGTTTTTTTTGTCTTTTTTCTTTAACTAAATTAAACTTGTACTTAAAATGTGAATTATTTTGTCTGCATAAAGTTCAGACGTGGAATGCAGAAAATTACTCAACGAAAAAAAAAAAATAGAAAACGGAAGGAGAGACAAAAATAAATAATAGTCGGGTATAATTAAAATTTGGCAAAGTTTTTTATATGTTCGCAGTATTTTTCTTTTTTAATTTACTTGCTTATTCTTAACGGATATTCTACATAAATTAATTTGTTTAAAGTAAAAAAAAGCCTTAAAGCAAACCAAACACAAATAAAGAAAAGGTTTGTGTTTGGATTTATGCGTAATGTTTCCATCGTAAGATATGAGAGAAATTAATAATTTGTAATCATTAACTTTGATAGATAAAACTAATATCAATACACTTACATACATAAAAACATTAATGTCATATAGAAAATTTTAATTTAAAAATGTTTTCTTTTCTGTGAAAAGTTAACAAAAAATATTTATTTTCAATTACACGCAAAAGCATGATGGCATACAGATGTACATGTGAATGGCTGTAATCAACTCGCACAAATGCAAATTCTTTTCGGATATGTTTGATATTGTGTGTGTTTTTCTGTGTAAATGATTGTCTGCGTGTGTATGAACGTAGATACATATTTTCTATTACGAGAATTATCGCTTATACGACAACAGCACAGTATTCATTCATTTTTAGATCTCCTAAATTATTTGATTTTAAATTGGTTTATTTGAAATTATACACCACAAACAGATGTGTTTGTTTGTACTCCAACTTATTTATTTATTCACTGTACTTATTCTTTCTTTGCTTCACTTACTTGTTACACATTTCTATACACATAGATACACTAACTCACACACACACACACACACACACACACACACACACATACAAATAAATTATATCAGTCAGTTAAAGTGTTGAAAAAGTATGTTTTCAATATGAAAATATTTACTTAAGTAAATTGCATACAAATCACTTTTAAGCACAATCACAAACCTCGCACACACACTCGCACAGAAAAGCAATCAAATATCAAAATACGCACTTACAGTATTAAGCAAAAATACTTGCCCTTCAAGATTAATGGAAATTTTGTAAAACTTTTTGTTTCCAATTTTAGTTTGTTTACTATTTTTGGTAGAGTTTCAAATGTAGATTTCTTTGTTTCATAACTGAAGCCTAATTAAAATGTTTACAATAACCGTTAGAAAAATAAATAAAATTATTTCAGAGATTGGTTAACACAATCCCTTATATTTTTTGTGAATTTGTTAACTGATATGTTCTTATGACTTTGATAATGATAAATAACCCTTGTGTTAAATCACGCGATCTAATAGACCAGCTTTGATTGCTGTAACGAGTTTGTTTAGGCGCTAATTAAAATGTGTCGCATCTGGCATCGCCAGTGTTTTGTAAATTGGGCAGAAAAAACGTGTTTGTCACCAGCCAGCCTCCTTTTTGAAGAACTATGACTTATTTATTCCGTGATAATCTCATACAGCTGTTTTGACTATTTGCCGAAAAGCATTTACTACCCTTGAAATATTGGGGATATTAAACAAAAAACAATTTATTACCGGACTTAAATAATTTCTAATTTTGTGTCAAGTAATTATAAACCTTTCAAATGCAAAATTCTTTAGCAGTTTGGGTCTCCTGCCTTTGGAAAATGTCCATGCAGACACCCATGTTGACATCTATTTATAGTTGGCTTTAACTTTTATAAAAGAAACACGCTTTTACTCATATTTTATTCAAATATTTATTATGTAACGTTTTCAAATACGCAGCTATTTAATTTCTTTTACAATTTTATTTGAAAATATTTACGTCGCTCCAAAATTTGAAAGTCTAGTTCAGAAACACTAAATAACAAAATGTTTGGCAGAAATATTTATGCGAAACCATAAACGTTAACTTTGCGGATGATAAATTACCGGATAGAAAAGTTTTAGATATGATCGACTTGACTAAACTTTTTACATAAATTTCAAAGCAACATTTTGTTCATTTTGCATGATGTTGAATGTTTTTGGAATACTGTAAAAGAGCTGCTGCTTCTATTAGATAAAATACCCTAAAACCAAATATTTATACAAATATACTTTTGAGTATAAAAAAAGCTTTTGAGTATAAAAATAACAAGGAAAAATTCTTCGATTTATTTTCTGCTGTTAAAACACGAGTATTTGCTTCTTGATATCAAGATTTGAAAAAAGATAATTAAGAGCAAAGAAGTTGGGGGCGGTAAGAAAAAAAAACGTTAATTGCTATTTATTGAATGATGCTTTGAATGGAATATTGCAATTTGTCATACAAGTCACAACTCATGAGATGAAATTTCAATTCAATTTAAAAAAATTTACATTTATAAATATTTGTTTCATTTGGGAAACAAACTCACAAAAGTTGGAAAAAATAATATTAAAACTATTGCAATAAATCGAAATTAAAATTTTCTCATCTTAAACTTTTACTTTTTGTGTTCGAGTATGAAATACAAATTAAATATTTGTAACAGTTTTAAATAAAAATCATTTTTATTTTCACAACTTTTCAATATATTTTTTATTTTATTTTTATTAAAGTGGTTATTGTTATAAACGTATGAACAGGGACTTTATAATTTAGTTTCTTTTCATTTAAAGAATTTATTTTTTATTATTAATAATCTTTGTGATGTGAATAGAGTCTTTATTGTCTTACACTTGACTGGATTTTTAATATTTATGTCCTGTTTTATTATAAATTTTTTTTATTCTTGTAATTGTTTATACGTCTATTTTTGTTGTTTGTTTTTTTTTTATTTTAGTGCGTTAGTGTGTTTGTAGTTGTACTTTATAAATATTTTACGTAAATTTCTTCTTATTGTTTACAAACATAGAGAAAAAAACATTCATAATTTCTTAAAGTTGTCTTCGCCAAGGACTTAATAAAAAAATTATTTTTTTATACATTCCAACACATACACACACATATATTGTCTCCAGCATAAGAAAACTATTGCTTGACAATAAATTCAACAATTTTACAATTCATTAAATTTGATTAAGAAAATTTTGCCAATGAAGTTTTTCCGCTAGAAATGTAAAGGAAGACCTTTAGTTTGCAAACGTTTTTGTCGATTTTAAACAGCAAACAACAAATAAGTTGCGAGTATTTTGGCAAAAGACGATAGATGTGCATGTTCGAAAAAAAAGAGGAAAAAATTAATTTTAAAGTTTATTTAGGAAAGTATTAACAGCCATAAATAACAGGAAAATTTATGAATTTTTTATGAAAAAAAAAAGCATCTAACTTAATTCGGAGTGAATGTGTGTGCCTGAGAGAGTGTTTTGCATTCAAGAAGGAGTGCAGGAAGAATCATTGATTTTACTCTTGTTGTTGTATTTTCTCTAAAAAAAGAAATTTGATAAAAAAAACATCAATACCCACAATGTTTGTCTGTTTGCTAGTAGATTTTGTTTGCTTGTGTGCATGTTTGGATCTGTGTTGTGTCTGTTATAACAAATGACATTGATTGAGTCACATTCTGATTTTCTGTGTTTTTTATTATCATTTTTTTTTTTTTTTTTTTTTTTTGTTCGTTACTCTAGAGATTGTCACATTGGTTGCAAAATAAATATATTCAATAAAAAGAACTATTTTTCTTTAAATTTATTTCAGTTTTTTTCTTTATTTATTTTCTTAAAATTCGGATAACAATTTAATTTAAATTGTGAAATAAATTTTTTTCTTTCCCTTTCCTTTCCTTCCCTTTAACACAAACCATCACAATTATGTCACTTATGTCAACGCTTTCTTGTAGTTTCGAAATTATCTACGAAATATTAGTCTTTGGTAGCAAAACTCTACCATATTAGGAGGTCAAAAGGTATTAAATAAAATTACTAATCAGTGTGAATTTGAATTTTTAAAACAAGAAATTGAACATTGAATAAATTGTAAAGTTTATAAAAAAAAGTTCAACTTTTTTATGTTTGATCCTCGAACGCTTCCTCAACTGCATTTAAATCCAATTCTCGTATTATCCATTGAAAACGTTTTTAAATATAAATTGTAATTATTATTTTCTCACGCAGTAAAAAAAAATAAATAAATAAAACAGAACAAAACAGAACAGAACGGAACTTTAAAAGGAAACAGCAACAAAAAGTGTAACTCTTAAGATTTTTTTTTTGCGGATTTGGTTTCATCACACAATTGTTAAAAGGTTCCCTCATTATCACTCCATTACAAATGTGTGTGTGTGTTTTTTTTCTATTTTACCTTTTTTCCTTTATTTAACTTTTTTGCAAATAAAGTAATTAATGTTAGAATCTAATTTGAAATTATTTCTTATTATCATGTTGTCCTTCTTCAAATAATATCGTTTCTATTTTTGGGCTATAAATTTTAATTTTATCCTGACAGAATATCTTTATTTTGCTTTTGTTTCGGATGCTTCCATGTACAAATGTCCAAGCGATTGTTAAACTTAAAAGCCAATAATTGTTAATTAAGTTTCGAAATTTATAAATTAAGTAAAGAAATTAAAATAACAAAAGAAGAGAAAAATAATCGGATGGTTAAATAAAGCGGTAAACGAAATTATGTTTCTATTGATTCAATTCGTTTTTTGCTGATATGTTCATCATTATTATGATTTTATCTTTTCCAATCGGTAAATAAATTAAAAGAACCTACGGATTTTTTAATCCATTTAAAATTTTCTTGAAAGTAAAAATTTCTTGAAGAAACTTCTGTTGTTGCTGTTATTGTTTTTATTTAAAAACATTGAATTTTAAATTATTAAAAATACATTTCAAAGTCTTAATATAAGGCAGAATAATTTAAAACCTATTTTTAAATACAATCAAAAGCATTATGGAGTTGCTGCTGATTAAAAATATAATAAATAAAATTTGCATAGAAATAAAATTTTAAGAATAAAAGAATAATCCCGCTTAAAAAAGCTTCAGTTTCCATTGATAAATTTTTTTCATTTAATTATAAATATTTTTTTTTCTAATTTTAAATTAAATTAAAATTATGAAATTATTAGCTGAACAGATTAAAACTATAACAAATAAATTGAATTAATTTTGGCTTAAGTTAATTATTATTTAACTTTCTTAAAATTTTTAAGAAAGAAAAATTATTTACAAATCCATACAGACGTTTCCAAAAAAAAAGAAAAATTTAACACTCTTCGCATCCATCTACCTTAGGTTGTGTACATTGTAAACATCATCCATTTGACCCAATAACTTTTTGAATAAAAATAGGAGGAGTTTCCATAATCAATCAATACGAGTATTAATTTGGTTAGACGAAGTCCACACACAACCCAAAGCATTCTTTACTCTACTTTCTGTAGCCCGTGATGTACATTTATCTTTGCTTTATACCAACCTTCGCTACGGAAATGATTTTTTTAATCGTTCATATTTGATTCCTTACAAAATTATAGATGCTGTTCCATCATAATAAAATTAACTTAAGTCAAAAATAATTTAATTCATTTATTAAATTAAATTTTTAAGAAGCGGTTAGATTTTGATCACATTTAAACAATGAAAACAAAAGTAAATCAATTTGAATTTAAGGTGATTCCTTGCATAACTACTTAACTTTTTCTCCATCCGTGCTTTTATATTCAAGACAAATACTTTTCCCAAAAATCAACTTCAGCGTGTTTAAGAACCCTGAGGTTTTAATATAAACGTCATGATTGCGCTACATTCTGCATAAAAGATACTTCTGTTAATAAAACTTGTAATAAAACGAATACGAAAAACCGCCTTCATCTTTCTTAAGCTCCTAAAAGAAGAAGAAGCTATAGATCGTAATTTAAAAATAAATGTTAAAAATAGAAATAAATCTTCTGGCAAAACTGTTTAAGTCTTTTTATGTTGAAGTTTATAGTGTTTAATTTTTGAGCAAACGAATTCTACGAAGGCATTTTTCTTAAAAAATACCAACTTGAAAAAAATTCCATAAACTAAAAACTTTTTCAGTTTTATTCTTTAAACACTTTTATAAGTAGTAAAACACTATATAAAAAAAAATCGATTTACAGCCGCAATATTATCATTGCGAAACTATCTTCATCAACCTCTGAATGCCACTGCCGTGGGCTACAGATGCAAACGGCAAAAAGGATAAAAAAAAAAAAATTCAAAGGTAAAAAAAGAAAGAAAACCTTTTAGAAACTGATTTATTGTTGTTATATCATCTTAGTATGTGCTTGCAATACTTCAACACTTTATTACTTACTACTCGTTCAACAAACCAACCAACGAACTATAACTGTAACTGTAACATTTCATCTGCTCGATGTTACATTTGTTGATAGCAATAGCTGGATGTACTTGAAACTCCAACACCAACAATATCATCGCCACCAACACTAACACTTTCAGATGCAATCAAAATTAAAGTAAAGGAAACAAAAACACAAATACAAAAACAAACACAAACAAAAACACAAACATCTAAAGAAAAACTTTTCACATTTACGTGCATTCATTTCGATTACGGACAACAACTATTCAAACGAATCTAAATGAAAAAGACCATTTTTCAATTCATTTTCATTTTGCTAAAATATAAAATAAAAAAAACAAATCAAAAAAAAGTAAAAAATTAAGACGTACTAAATTTGTGCCATGAAGACAACTTAAGCAGGAGTGACAAGAACCCAACGAACCCAACAAACCCAAAGGGAAACCCTTAAATAAATATGATTTCATATTTTACTTCGATGCAAGAATCTGTACATGTAGAAAAAATGTAACAGGATCATTTCTGTTCATATTCTGTAAAAATTAATCGATATAAAATACAAAACACCTATTTTTAAAATTTTTTTCTGTCTGTCTATGTTCGCATCACGTAAAAACTACTGGATGGGTTTGAATACAATTTTGTAAGACGGAGCCTTAAAACCCTGGTTCAAATCTAAAATACATTTCGTTCTAAAAATATGTTTCTTCGTAAAAAAGTAAAGATACAAATCTGAAAGTACTTAATTTTACCAGTATAGTGGTACTAAAAGGGTTGGCAACGCATCTTATTTTGTATGTGGAAAATTGTTAACACTTTTTACAAAACTCTACAATAAATATTTAAAATGCATATTTCTAAATTTGAATTTTAAGAAAATTAGTGGGCAGTGCTAGTTCTCGTTTAAAATGTTTCTATTCTCAAAAAGTCACTGTTTACACACACACATACGTAAGTAGTAAAATTACATGGCAATGAGATCAACTTTAAAGAATGTAATAATTAAAACTTTATAAAAATAATTAAAACTTTATAAAGGCATGGCGAAAACATGTAGTAGGTGGTAGCAGGGGCGAATTTAGTTTTTTTCGCCTTGGCTCGAAATACCAAAATCTTCTGGTATTTTTTTTTTTTTGGCCTGAAATGTTTTTAATTCAATTTATTAATATTAGAAAAAGACAACACTTTCATATCAATATCAGACGTAAATGTTCTTTGGGTAGAAGAAAATCTGCATGTGTGTCAACAGAATAGAACAGACTTAGAAGCAGTGATAGTTTTGGGTAAATGGTGCAACAAATAAACAAACAAAAAATTATACAAATAAATATTGTGTATTTGAAGTGGTAAAAGTATGTAAAAAATATTACAAAAGTTTTGTTAAATTATTTTGAATCCAGTAAATAATAGCAACTTGATGATGGGTCCAAACCCTCATCCCTACCCCCCTCCCTCCCCAAATGACCATGATAATAAATTTAAATTTCAGTAAAAACGTTTCTTATGGATTCTTACACTCATTTTTAAAAGGGTTTTAACGTTTATTAGAAAATCTTATTTGGACCAAATAAATGAAGAAGAGTAAATATTGATTTTAGTAACATCATATCGCTTTGAATGGAATAAAATTTAATTCTTTTGTAGAAATTATCTAGAGCACTTTTATGAAATTCTCTAAATATATTCTTAAAGTTTTAAATTTCAATTTACCAAATAGAAATGAATTCTGTTTTATAATGTTTCATTTAGTTGCGGGCATATTTAATTTAACTTCAACGTATTGTTTATGTAATTGAATACATGAATAAAAACATAATTTAAAATAAAATTACTCATATTCACTAAGTGTTACAAGCACAAATACACATTTAAAAAAAAAAATATCCGTGACACATAATGAAATTGACATCTCAACTTTTTTACAAACACAACAAATATAAATTTAAAATACAAGGACTGACTACATGCATAACATATGTTAATGTGAAATAATAAAACGAGATACAGTTACAAAAATAATGAAAAAATAATAATAAAATTACACATGCAAATTAAAAACAGACCAACATGAAGTACGAATGAACGAAGAAGCGATTGATTGAATGAATGTTAAATTTGTACAATTACATACAGTGTCGTTCGCATAATTCATATTCCCTTTAAAAATTATTCAGTAATTTCAATACTGTTGCATTTATCCCTTCAGAATGTGGCATTTAAATTCAAATTGATTTTTAAAATATTCAGTTTAAAACGAAAAGAATTTATTCGCTTATTTCTTCTAAAGATGTTTAAATTAGGGTGCCTTGATTGCCATTCTCTGGATTAGCCATTCATCTGGCATTTTGGGTTTTAAACCCTCTTCCACTTTCATCTTCCATTAAAATCGTTTCTTTAAAATGCCTTTTGCATTTAAAATTTTGTATGTTTCTAAATCATAACAGACTATTAAGTGAACAATAAATTTAGTTCTACTTTTGAAAACGTTTATTTTGCTTTATTTTCTAACGGTACAAATTGTGCGAAACATATGCTACTAAAGGGCCTCGTAAAAGGTGTCTGTTTAAGTTTAGAAAAAATTGTGTTACAATTCTTGTTGTGTTTGTGCCGCCTTTCAAAAATACATTATCAATGGTTTCAGGGGTACAATATTTCTCGTATTTTATATGTCTTGCAATGGACCAAGAATTAATCAATGGATCACTCACTCTTAACAGAACTGACTGAAGATTCTCATTTGTGTTCCAAACTTTTCGCCGCATAATTGTAAGATATTGCAAGTCAAAAGAAAATTGAAAAGGATGTGTGTTCTTTATTGAATTTACATTAAGTTGGTTTTACTTAAATTCCCCTAATTTACATTCGCTGAATGCTAGAAGAAATAAAAAAAATGCGGGTATTAAAGCGATAAACTAATTTAACAGTGTTTTTTCCTTTCTTTTTTTTTGTATGTGTTGAATGTAATTAAAACAATTCGCAATATAAATTTACACAACAATTGAAATTTTACTTCGTGTTATAAAATTATTTATATTTTTATCTCGTACAATTCCTACAAAAAAAGAACTGTTTTGTTTTCATACCTTCATTTTGCTTAAATCCATTGTCTCTATCATTTGGCAGCTGTCAAACAAACATTTTTTAATGTTTTTCTGATTTAGATATTTCCTCTGCACAGAACGTTTTCCATATTCAGTTCATCACTTGAGTTCCTCATGCCCCGGTTTAATTTTTAAATGTCAGTGACAAGTAACAAAATCATTTATTGAACAATTCAATGTCAGTTTGCGGTTTCATGTGTGAATGACTGATGGTGTGGAATTTGTTTCAATAAACATTTTTTTTGTTTGTGTTTTTATTAAAAAGAAAAATATTCTTATTTAATATTCAAGTGTGTGTTTGTGTGGATGTGTGTTTTTTTTACCAATTGCATACACGCATACACGTATCCGTATGTGTTGTATATCGTGTGTGTAAAAGTTTGAATTTTTTGCATTTTATTTTTATTAATACGTTAAATGTGTCAATTTTATTTCACTTCATGGGGCATGTCATAAAAAATTAATATGATTATGTGTATAAAATATTGGTTTTTATTTTACTTTTATTCGATAACCATACACACACACATATATACATGGCTGCGTCTGTATATGTATTTTCGTATAATTAATGTGGTTAAACAAAACAATTAAATATTGAAACGTGCTAGCGGTCAATAGAAGAAAAATGGAGGCCCTCAAAAAGGCCTTGTTGATCATTTATTAATTGAATTTAAAGTTACGTTTAAAGAAAATCAAACTTTTTCAGTTTGGTTTCTCCTGCCAAAAGCTGAGTGATTTTCCATTTCAGGTACAATAATTTCGGGCAAATTTTATGATCTTGAAATGAAGGCATGACTCATTTCCAGAGTCAATATTGCAACAATTTAGTTTTTTAACACAAATAGATTTTTTATCACAACATCCTGAATAATGAACACTTTTTTTCAAGAGTTGGACCTCCTAAGAAGCTATTGTTGAATGTTTCAGTGTTACCAATATAACAATTTTTCTACTTCATATTTTTTTTTTGCTAAATGTGTAATTAAAATATTATATTTTAATAAAATCAATCTCTCAGCATCACTATTACTTTTTTAGTTTATTTACTTTTTCTTTCTTACTTGCAATTCTTGTGTGAGGGATCTCTTGAGAAAAAAGCCAAAATCGTTTTTGTAGAGTAACCGGTAGGATTAATATGAAGGCCATAAATTAAAACGCCTTTTCTTAGTTTTCTACCTGTAATAACACAGTCCATGTAAATGTACTTCCACTTGTGTATATAAGAATGTCATCTGTTTATTTACTTTCACATAAACTGTGAATCGAGCTTAAATGTTAATGCTGTTCCAAATGTATTTTACTATTAATTTTCCGAGTAGAATGTCTGTTGCGATTTAATTTAATTAGCCCCCATCAAAAATTACTTTGTTTAATTGAATTATATAAAATACATATTAAATGCATGTATTTTTATTAATTTGAATAAGTTTATGTTAACTTAAATTTTATTACATAAATATTGCTTAACTTGAATATAAAATGTAAAATTTTGCATTTTATGTTTTAAATAGATGATAAAGAAAGAATTAAGAACTGATTTATTTTGTAAATAAATTAATATTTTACCACAATTTATATAAAATCATTTATATAGAATAAGTAAGAGTGAATCTTATATTACCTAATGATATCATACCTCCCAATTTTACACCAGAACATCTTGGTTTGCACAATAATAATGTTTAACTTTGTTTAATGAATTATAAGTTAAAATATTGAGGGTAAAAAAATGACTCAGTCAGTAGGCCATATTTTTAGTAAACTCTTCTTTTTCCTTTAACGAAATTAAATTAATTAGGTAATAATGTTATAAGAAATTAAATTTGCAGCAAGTATCGAACTAGGATTTAATAAAAATATCACTGTTTTAAAAGAGATGTGTTTTGAATTAAGTTTTTACTATTTCGGCTTAAGGTCCATTTTGTCTAAATTTAATTTCTTAACATTTTCATTCATTTTTCAAAGAAAACACAAGAAGTCATCAGCAAAATGAAATGCAGCATTTTCTGGATCGCTACATCCTGTATCAGCATTCTTTGTTTCTATCTACCTTAGGTTGTGCACGTTGTAAACATCATCTATTTAACCAACTAATTTTTTAAATAAGAATACGAGGAGAAAAGTCCACAGACAAACTAAAACATTTCTTCACTGTTCTCTTTATAACTTGTCGTCTTGTACATTTGTTTTTTGCTAATGCGTCAACCCTCGGTTGATCACGAGTGTATTTTTTATTTTTTAATTTTAGTCATTCTTACTTGTTTACTCACAACAGTGTCATATTGACTGTTGTTCAGTATGAATGTGTTTTAATAAATTCGTTTTTGACTTTTTGGGTGAAAATATGATTTTTGTCGAAACCTTAAATTTCTGATTTTGCAGTATTTTTTAGTGTTTGCATGCATTTTCTGTTTTTATTGAAATTTAAATTTTTATTGATATTAAATTTTTTTTTTTTTTGCAAAATTGTATTCTTTTTCGTTTCCTAGAGATATTTTTTAGAATTTTCGATTTTTAATAAATTAAAGCAAAAGTAACAGCACCTTGTAAAAAAAAGGAAAAATACAAAAATTCTCTAAATTATAATAAATTTAGAGTTAAAACTATGAGAGATGGGTGGGCTTAAATATGTTCACAATACTTTATGTAGTCGAAAATGAATATTGCAGAAAATACAAATGGAATCACAAACTTTTAGATATCCCTTTTACTTGCGATCATAAGGGTTTTGCAAAAATTTTAAACAAACACTTTTTTATAAATTATTTAACGAAGAAATTTAGTAAAAGCGTTATTATGTGTAAGAACGCAAATAAAGGATTTTCTTTACAACTAATAAAAAAAATGCCTGGCCACTTGAAAGCATCGCCACTTATTATAAAATTTATTTATACTGGAAATGAAAAACTTTCAGTTTACGTGTTTTTTTTTTTTGTTTTGTTTTACTTTCTATTAAATTTAAAACCACTTGGACATATTGATACGGTCCTATTGTATATTCTGATATCATTGAGTCTTAAAGGAGCATTTGACATTTTACGTATTAAAAAAAACTAAATAAACCAAGTCAAACAACACGAAAGTAAAGAAAATATCTATTGTGTTTTGCTTTGTTTCACTTTTATTTCAATTTTTAGTTTTTATTTCCTGTCACTGTTTTCGAACTGCATTTGTTTCAATTGTTGTGGTTTTTATTTTTCTTTTGTTCGTTTAATTTGCAACAATTGCTGATGCTATATCAATAGGTGCTGTTGTTTTTGTTTTAATACATCTGTGAATGTTGTCACTATTTGCTCTTATCAATTTCTTTTGTATCTGTCTTCGACTCGACTTTACAATGATTTTTATTGTGATGGCTCATTAAGTAATTTTGTTGTAAAGAAAATACGATGTTATTTATTTTACTTGATTGATGCTCAAGAATTCTAAATTGGCTGCATAAAAGGATTTTAAAAAAATAAATTTTTATATATTTTTGATAGAAAATCAGTATGGCATTCTTAAAAAATTCTTTGCCAAAAATTTTATGCGGGAGAAAATCAATAATATTTTTTAAGTTGATGTACTTAACTCATCGATTTCCTCAAAGTAACATTTTTTGTTTGTATTGTTAAATTGGCTTCCGTTTTCACCACCGCTATCATAGTTTCAAACTACTTCTTCATATTTAAAAACAAGTAAAAGTGGCAGGGTGTCTTGCACCCGTAAAAGCAATTTAAATCTTTATTCTTAGGTTTTGCTCGAGCATAATCTTAATGCTTTAAATGAGGAAGTGACACTCAAGATATAATATGCCCGCAATCATAATTAATTTACATATTTTAATCGCTCGGGACCTCAAAACTGTATAGCGAATTTTATTTGTTAATTTTCTGGGTAAATTTCCATTTTAAAGTTTTACACTTTAACTCATTTAACAAGTTGTAAAAAGAGGAGATTTGCCACCAACTTCATTCAAATAACGATTGATTTTTTTTTTTTGATCTTTTAGTTTTTTTATTTACATTGTGTTTTTACAGCAGAAAAGGCTGGTAATATTAAAGATTTTTTTATTTCTAGTATTTCTTTCAAATTTAATAAAATCACTTTAAGCTCAATAAGTTTAATTATTAATTTAAAATCCATCAACGAACTGCCTACAAAATTAAAATTAATGAATTTACATACAATACATATACATATAATTCAAAGTACTTACAGTACGTAATTTACAAAACTCTGTATATAAAACGAATTTATTCAATTCCAAGATATTTTTTATTTTTGTTTTGTTTTATGTAAATTGTATCTTTTTGGGCTTTTTAGGATATTAAGTTGGAATTGAAAATAAAAGAGATTTTAAATTCATTTTCTATCTGATGTTCGCTTGGGACTATTCCAACATTTTCAGGGCTTATTATTGGTTATTTTGCCAAGTTTATATTACATTTTAATAAATTATAAATGAACGCGACTCAAAATGTTTGGTTACATTAAAAAAAAAACTCATTACAAAATAATCAAAATATTAAATAGAATATCACAGCTTAAATTGCTTTTAAATTTGCAAAAGCTGGAAAGAGCTTTAAAATCATTGCAGCATTCCACGTTTGTTTGCTCTTCGGCTGCTTTTTTAATGAAAAGATGTTGGAAGCGTATACGCGATCAAAGTACAATTTATCAAATATTCCACATACGTCACGCATGCATTATTTGTTATTGTTTAATGTTGTTAAATTAATTAATTTTTGTGGTATAAGGTTTCGTTTATCTACGTAGATAAAACTGTAATTGATTTAAAAATGTGGCGTAGAATTGCTACAAGCTCTTGTTAATAAATAAATGCATCTCCAAACACATACTCGTGCGTCTATTGATTTAAAATATGCATATAAAACGACATTATCTGGTCGAGTAGAATTAAATGTGCCCTTTAATAAAAACAGTGCAATTTGAAGTGTATAGCAGCGACTTTTTCACACATGAAATTCTTAGTCTAATATGAACCATGGCTTCGCTTTAACACAAAAAAAAAGAAATATTATTTCTGCCATTATATTAAAAGTTTCCCCTTCCTCTTACTTTCAAAGCTCTTTAGTACTTCGCTCATATTTTGAAATGTTTTCTCTCTTTGAACTGAGGATTATTTAACCTTCTTTTAAATTTTGCTTCTTTCAGGAGTTTCTACAAATAATTCTGAAAAGTCGTCCGCTATTCTAACATTCATCCACTTTTCCAATAATTAATAACTTGAAGTTTTGTGAGGCTTTCTTATCTCTTATCTTCGGCGCCCTTTAGAATAAAATAGGAAAAAATTTCATTTGAGCGTGTCCTAACATAACGAACAAGATATCTGAAGAGGCCTAATTAGACATCGACTAAGGCGCATTGTTCTCATAAAAAGTGAGTTAAAGTTAGAGTTTTACATAAATGTATATAAAGCTTTAAAAAAAATTTACAAATTTAAAATGGGAACACATGGTCCGATTTCATTCGCCTAGGTTTCTTTTGTAGCGAAAACTGAAATAAACTTATGCCCATCTAAACTATAATATTGAGCGCAACAAAATTATTGTCTCGTCACTCACACACACATATAGTAAATTATATATTTGAATATTTTTATATGATTTAAGGCATTTAAACACATTCACATTTTCGCTGTCTAAACAAAAGTGTCATTGAAATTATTTTACGTTTTCAAAAACAACGCAAACCTGTATAGAAAATAAAGAGCCGGCATAATTAAGTTAGTAACTGTTGAATAAATTAAATTCACGATATGCTGGCAACAGAAATGAATGGGAGGTAATTAAAAGACCAACAACAATTGTTCTCCACATAAAAGTCGTGTAGTCTGTGACCAACAAAAATTTACTCCTGAGCCTGGGCATGTTTAAATGCAAAAATATTTATTTATTAAAATGGAAAAAATCTCATAAAATTTATTTTACGGTCTTGTATTCAAATGTCTACAAAATAAACAATTTTAATTTTTAGAAAACCTTTAAAATAGGGGCCATTTAGAAATATTGTTAATGTTACAAACATACTAACATATGTTTGTATGTATGTTTAATGAATGTTATTTTGTTTTTTAAATTAACTTTATGCAGTCAATAGAAAATAGCTTTAATAAAACACGTCAGTAACGTAAATTGTAGATTTTTGAAATTCCTATATAAAATAAAGCAACTATAGTAGTAGTTTTTTTGTTCCAATATTTATCTGTTAGTTTCCGTTAATGATACTTGAAAGTTTTATTTAATACTGCCAAGACAATCGAAACTACGATTTATATTAATAGGTGAGTTATAAAGTCTAAATTGCTTTAAAAGGAATCGATCTGGCAGCTTGTAAAGTTACTTTTTTGGATTTGAATAATGTAATTCGTAAAATGTTCCTAAGAAGTCTTCTGGCAAAATGTGATCAATAATATACAAATAAGTCAAGTTAAATTAATGATTTTTCCCAATCAATAAAAAAAATAAATTATTAATTACAAATACGAAAAACACCAACAAGTATTTTCTATCTTTCTGTTGTTTTAAACGGTCATAAGACCTTCTCTAATTACTCTTTGTGTAGGTGATTAATTACTGATTAATTGTTTCAGAATTGTGCGTTAATTTGTTTAAACAAAATAGAAAAGAACGTTAACAAAGCGGTCATTTGTTTTATTCATTTATCTCATTATTTGAGCTTTCTGTTGCTAATTCATTCGTTCATACCTACAAAGACACTAAATTTGATACCAAAAAATAGAAATGTGTATCATTTGAAATACAACTATTAATATATATTTTTGTTTTGTTCAACAACCCTAACGATAACAGAGAGAGAGGGAGAGCTTTTATACTTTCACGATACATTTTCGTTTTATTTATTTATTTATTTATGTATTTATTCAAAGAATTACAAGCTGCAAGGCCAAATGAATTCAGTATTTTACATGGCAACTACAATTTAAGATTAAAATTTAGGTTTAATGTAAATAATTTTATTTAAAAAAAAAAAAATAATAAATTTAATCCCCCCCTTTTTTTTGCACAAATAATGACACATAAACTCAAATAAAAGTATCTTCAAATAGTCTGATATAAGTAGTTTTAATTAGTAACGTAACAGCTTGCTTATAAGTATTTTTTTACAATATTCATAAATTGACCAACGTTTTTATCAAATCCTCGAACTTCATGCGGAAGTATACTATTCCAAATTCTTGCTACTCTTACCAAGAATGATCGGCTCATGTATAAAGTAGAATGAATTGGACATATCAAAATATTGGTTCTAGAAGAGCGACCAAAACTGAATCTCTCAACAATATAAGATGGTTGACCATTTTTCATTATTTTATAAAAATGAGTAATTATTCGCAAGTCTATAAAAGCTTGAAAGTCTGAACCCAATGTTCGAATTACATAAGCTGAAATGTGATCCCTATAGTTAAGACCATAAATAAATCGTACTACTCTATTGAAGCAAATACGAAGTTTTGAAATGTTTTGTTGTGACATTCCTGAAAAAACCTCTATCCCATACAAAAATAGTGGAAGACACAACGATATTGCTACCCGCTTTTTCACCATTAAAGGAAGAAAAATGCCCAAGTTGTACAGTCGTCTTAATACGTAAGACACTCTTGATACTATGTTGTTGACTTGATATAAAAAGTTAAGTTTGCAATCAAGGTATATTCCTAAAACTTTATGATGCGACACAAATTTAATGGGGTCTTCTCTGAGCGATATCGTAGGTGGAAATAAACTATGGGAAAAAAACATACACTTTGATTTAGAAGAATTTAGCAACAAAAAATTTTGTTTGGTCCAGTCTGCTACATTTCTTAATTCATTATTAATATTATTGGCCAGATAATCTAACCCCAAACCAGAGTCGTCTCCTAATAAGTGAATATCATCTGCATACGTATAGCATTTACAAAAATTTATAATACGGTAGAGATCATTCATATACATTAAAAATAGTAGTGGTCCTAAAATAGACCCTTGCGGTACACCCCTAAACACTTCTAGTGTAGACGACCTTTGACCTCTAAGTTCAACATACTGCATTCTACCCTTAACAAATGAAGACATTAAGGTACGCGCCGTATAATTAAAGTTAAATTCATTACTAAGCTTATAACATAATAATTCACAATTTAAGGAATCAAAGGCCTTGCTTAAATCCAATGTAACAAGTATAGAGCTGTGCGATTTATCCAAGTTATGCCTCAATGTCTCTGCAATATCTAAGACCAGACCCGTTGTGTTATAGCCTTTCCTGTAACCAGACTGATAAGGGTTTAGTAAGTTTTCT